>LR753336.1:411681-543878 GCA_902729485.2 Mus minutoides | reverse complement strand
AAAACCTAAAAAACTTCAAGTTGACTTAAAGATATTAAGTATGTAAGGTAAACATGAGTATGAAAGAGTTTAGGAGACTGAGTTAAATGAAAAGACTATCTGGGTCAGTTTCTTCATACACACATGCATGTTACCTAACTATTGGTTGGGGGTGGGCGGTTGGGAGAGGTCATTACAAGAATAAAGGAGCAAGTACAACAGGTGGCAAACACCAAGTCCAGGAAGGTCAGCCTACAGCTTTTCAGGTAACATTTCAAAACGTCATAGCTAAGAAAATGGCCACTAGTCTCCCCAGTAACTGTGGCTCAAACTAGCTCCTGAGGACTTTCTGTGGGCAATCTGTTATGTACAAAAGAGAAGGATGTGGGGAGGAAAAAACCACAACTAAAAGAAGCATAGCATCAAGATAAATGTTGCAGCCGGGCGTGGTGGCGCACACCTTTAGTCCCAGCACTTGGGAGGCAGAGGGAGGCGGATTTCTGAGTTCGAGGCCAGCCTGGGTCTACAGAGTGAGTTCCAGGACAGCCAGAGCTACACAGAGAAACCCTGTCTCAGAAAAACCAAAATAATAATAATAATAATAATAATAATAATAAAAATAAATGTTCCAGGCAGACTGCTCCTGGACTAAAAATCCCCAAGCACTCAGGTTTGTTCATCTATACAGAGATGCTGCTTTCTGCCAGATGGCCCTCCCTGTCAGATGGTTTGGGCCACCTCATCTTTAAAAAGAGGCTACAACTGAAAATAGTTGTTGCTCTTTAATTCAATGACATTAGACTCCAGATATCTGGGCAACAGACTAAAATGTTACACATGAATCTTCTTGAGGTGTTAAGACTGTTCTGCCACTTTCGGATACTCTGTAACAAATCCTGACACCTACATTGCAACATTGTAACTGGTCTTTGATGTTTTAACCTAACTGAAAGGACTCTAATCTTGAGCTCTCAAACTACCCAATATAAAGGTTTCTTTCATTGGTCCAGGAAAGATGTTTTTTGTATCTGCTTTCATCTCCCTTTTAATAGGTCAGAGTCTCAGTTACCTTGGCCATTGAACTGCCAACTTGCTATATCACTAGCCTCTTATTTCCATGAGAAAAGGAGAGGGAAAAATCGTTAACAAAGTAACATGAGTGTTTTTGTTATTCTGTAAAACTAAACACATAAATAAAGGCCAACAGAAGGAAACTGAAGGGAGAAGCTGAATGCTGAGAACAGTGACATGGAGAGAAAAGGAAATAAGGATAAGCAGGTGGACACTCAGCAAGAACATGCGAGCAGGGCTGAGAGATCAGCATCCTGATATTTGGGCTATTCAGAAAACCTGAGAGACTACAGCCAACAGCTGTTGGCTCATTTTCTCCCCCTCAAGATACCAGCAAGGTAGAGAGAGCGAGCGAGCGAGCGAGCGAGAGAGAGAGAGAGAGAGAGAAAGAAATCTGGTCAAAAGCTTGTGCAACATCCAGCACGTTATAAATCAGTATGGCAGAAGCCTAGAGTGTTCATCTCAACAGCCTCAAATTCCTTGGGCATTCCCAAATTGAAGCTTTTTTGGCTCCCTCCTCCTAGCTGTCATCTACTAGACAGCACTGCCAGATAACCTGTACTACGCACTCACTCAACTCTGGAAAGGCTGCTGCTGTCTGGCCAAAGTCAGCCATAAGCCGAGGGCATGCTGAAATGGCAGAACTCTCCTTACCTGCCTGTTAGGGTTAGACTTGGAATTCAAGACTGGGCCCTGCTCTGGGGCGGGCAGGGTAATGAAGTGAATATGTTAAGTGTCAGGATACATTTTAATTGACCTCCTTGCTAGTTTCTCCCTTGGATAGGAAGATGGTATCACACCCTCACTTCCTGGTGGGCTTTTTGTTGCTGTCTTTTATTTAAGAAGGGGTTTTACTATACAACCTTAACAGGCCTTCAACTCTATGTAGAAACCCTAACCGGCCTTGAACTTATTTATAATCCTCCTGACTCTGTCTCTAGTGAGCTGGTATTACAAATATGTGCCACCATGCTCAGCTAGAGTCTTATTAAATAACCCAGGCTGGCCCCTAACTCTCAGTGATCCTTCTATCTCAGAATACCAAATGCTGGAATTACAAGCCAACTCCTGGATCATTCATTTTTTTGTTTTTTTCCCACTAACACTTTCACCCAACTTTCCCCACAAGGCCAAGCAATTGGCTGCCATTAAATGAAAACTTTTAGCATGACTTTCATTCAACTAGAGGATGAGTCAGTTCCTGCTGCCAAAGAAATCACCCAGTTGGTCTCAGAAGCTGGAAGCAAAGAGGGCGTTTTAAAAGGTAAAAGGCAACCCTCCACCCCCAACACATACCCTGGACTGCCTAGGATTAGGTGAAGTGGTAGATACCACTCCAAGGCCACGACCAGATCACAACCCTCAAGTGTGAAGAAACCTCACCCTCCCAGCAACTTTTCCTTCTTTTTCTTGCTTTTTGAAATAAAGGCCTCCCCATATTTGCTCATGCTGGCAGGCCCTGAACATGAGATTTGCCTGACTCAAGATCTTGAGTCCTGGGCTTCCAGGAGAACACCACACATTTTCCAGGAGGGTGGGAGGAACAGGATACTGGCAGCTGAGGTGTTTCCTCCTCTCTTCTCCCAAGAGAGCACACACACAGTATATACTCACCCAGCTCACATACTTATCTTGTTTCCAGAGGACAACCCAGTTTGGCTACATTTTTTTTTTTTTTTTTGTAAGTATGTTATTTAATTTTGAAAGCTGCTAAGGAGCTGTTAGTCTTAGCCAGCTCCTTAGAGAGGAGCAATTAGAGTAATGGAGCAAAATACCAGATGGCTACTTTGGGGCCTTCATCATGGGTCCAAAAGAAAAATGGGGGTGGGGGAGGGGAAGAAAAAAAGGAGAAAAAAAAAAAGAAAAATGGGGGTGGGGGAGAAATGACTTACAGAGAATCAAAACACTATCAGAGCTTTCAAATAATTAACTCACATTTAATACTGCCTGAGCCAAAGGTCAGGGTCTAAACTCAGGTCTGCAAACAATGGCGTGCCAATGAACACTCAAGCTCAGAACAAGGCATTTCCTCTTACTGTGAGATCTTTGGGGGTAACTCTCACCCTTCCACAAGAGATGTTACAGAAGTCACTTTAGAAAAGTGCTCTTGGACTGGCATAGTGGCGCACACCATTAATCCCAGCGGATTTCGGAGTTCGAGGCCAGCCTGGTCTACAAAGGACAAAGGACAGCCAGGGCTATACAGAGAAACACTGTCTCAAAAAAAAGGAAGAAAAAAAAAAAAGAAAGAAAGAAAAGAAAAGTGCTCTTCATTCACACTATCCTAAGGGTTAGGTCTGATTGATTAGCACTTGGATGGGACAAACTAGGGAAGAGAACTAGGGACTCTTAATTGCTCAAGAATTTGTTTACAGGCCCGTAGTTCCATGCTACTTGGGGAGGCTAAGGCACATGGATCACCTGAGCCCAGGACTCTAGGAAAACCTGAACATAAACCCAGACTAAAACGACAATAATAATTTTTGAAAACTAGCTCAGACCCCTGTCCTCCCACAATGTTCAAGACTGCCCTGTGAAAGACCTGTTGCATAACTTCCTTATGGATAATGTCTTGGGTATAGGAGTCCCTAGAATTCAGAGTGAAGGGCTTCCAGGTAAGAGACAGAGAGACTCTTGACTTGGGCCAACCAACAGCTTCAGCTGTTCTGACCACAGAATTTGAGTGTGTGAACAGGAACATACGAGACTGTCACTCTCCCTGTGGCGGGAGTATCTATATGCCTTGGAGAGGCAAGAAAGGCCTGTCATTCACGTTTACAAAAGTTGTACTGGAATATGGGATAAGGCCCAGTCATAAAACAAAAAAGGAAAAGTCCTGGCGATCCTGTTGGGGGTTGGGCTGAGAGCTCTTGTAAGAGAGAGATAAAAAGCACTGACCGGTATATTCCTTTCATAACTCCTTCCCCCACGGCATCAGAGATCCTAGCTATGCAGGACAGGGTGTAGAGGTGAAGCAATACTTTACCCTAAAGAACAGCTAAGTGTAAATATTTGCTGGAGTAGGTTATAAAGCAAGCACACTAGAGCAGGGCCTTTACAGAGCCGCTGAAGCAATGTTAGAGAACACCATGAGCCACCCTGTTCTCAACCTTTCCTGGCTGGGAAGGAAGGGAACCAGGAAGGAGCAGGGGAAAGTGACCCAGGCAGCCATGCGGATTCTGGTGAGTCCTGGATCTGCCTAGAGTCTGAATGCACACCAACCTCACCACCCTAAGGGGGGGGGGGGCACACCAGAGGTTGGTATTTGTGAAATGAGGATGGCCCCTACTCCAGTTATCTAAGGAAGGGGGGGTGCACTGCACTATTCCCTAAACATTAGAAAAAAAAGATCCAAGACATTCTCAAAAGCCAATGCTGTGACCCATTTCCTTCCAACTTTCCAAGTCTTTTGGCAACTTTCATCCTTTTCCAATCTCTCATGGCCTCAGGCAATAAATAATTGTTGAGATCCAGACTAGATCTCCCCTGCCTTTCAAACTGCACTCGTTCCCCAGCTACCATTCCTCAGCTATTTTACACACCATCCTTACACCACTGCGGACTTCCACCCCCCTAATGACTGTAGACAGCGTATAAGCTGACATTCCGACTGAGCCAAGGTTACACCAGGTCCCACCTCAGGCTTTCCATCTTCTCCCACCATCGACCCTCCCGACTGGGTGACTGGGCCCAGCCATATAGCAACTTCCCTGCCCTCCCCCCGGGGGGGGGGGTCTGGGAAATGTCACCAAACCGGCTCTCTCTCACACCCTCAGGGCCCCGCTCCCAACTCCCAAAGTCCCAACTCCACGCACAACCCGTCTGCGGAGTCACCAAAAGCACGTTTCTGATCGCGCTGAGAGCAGGGGTCTTGTCCAAAAGTCACAGTGCCCATCAGTAAGTTACAAATCTGTAAAGTCTCAACCTCTAGAATGCATGAAGTAGCTTCTAACTTCAGATTTAATTTCCCACCCTCCTCACACGTTTGTGAACCATCCCCCACATTCTCACCCACTCAACACACCCTTCTTTAGCTCTTCCTGCATACACTCACACCCTCTCTCCCATCACTCCGAGCTTTCTTTCCTCTCAACCACCCAACACATCACCACTCCTGGCCTCCTACTCTGACCTCCCTTTAACATCATCCCTTTAACATCATCACCCCCACACTCCTAAATACCATCAGGAAATACTGTTTTTGTACCCCTTTACCTACTCTCCCAGAACACTCATTTCTTCCTCACTCAATTAACCCCCCTTTCTTCCTCGGGGCCTTTCTAACCAGATTCCCATTTTCCCAAACTAACCCCCTGCCATTATCCTCCATCCCTGCTCCTACTGTCTTCCACTCTTGAACTATTTCCCCGTGAGCCTGGAACCTTAACTGTTTCACTACCTCTCTCTTCTTCAAAACACCCACAAACACTCTTTGGGGTCTCCCCATCAATTCTAATTTACGCCCCTATCCTTTTCTTTTTACAGCAAGGCACCCTCAATAAATCTCACCCCCTCACAATGTTCCTAGGCCCCTAACTTTTGCCTTGAACACCTACCTTCTCAGACCCCCTAGTCCCATCAGACCATCTTAACACCTACTCACCACACACCCCACGCCCTATGCAGACTCCCTGGCCCTCCCTGTCTCAGGATTCCACAATCCTCTCCTTAGTGCCCCTTCTTTACCTTTCCTGATTCTTCATCTCTTCTAGAACCACCCCTCAACACACACGCGCGCGCGCGCGCGCGCGCGCACACACACACACACACACACTAAGGCTTCCCGCAATTCCAATCTCTTCAGACTCTGCACTCCAGACTATCTCCTCCATACTGGGATTCCCAAACCGCCAAATAACATCCACGCTCACCAATTCCCTTCCTGGACCCCACTGCTTGCCTGGGCCCCGTCAATGCTTCCTCTGATCCAACAATCTCGCCTTAAAACCTAGTTCCATTGCAACCTCCCGAATCATCATCTCGTTTGTCACAGTCCCCCGTGTCTCCTACCTGGCCGCCACTTCCCCCCTCCCCCTCCACATTCCCAATTGCTTCCTTAAGCTCTGTAATCCTTCTCCGGGACTCCAAACCCGTTCCCGGACCCGCCAATTGTTTCCCAGGACCCTCCTCCAGGCTTCCCCGCCACGCGCAGGACGCCATCCAGCCCGGCTCACGGCCCGCGCACCTTGCGCTGCTGCTTCTCCCAGGCCGGGTCCAACAGCAGGTCCCGGTCCCAGTCATCCTCCTGGGCCATGTAATCGCCCATGCTTCCGCCGCCGCCCGCGCCATTGCTGCCCCCGCTGCTCGGGCCGTACTGGTACGCCTGGTTCGCTGCGTGGTAGTCCACCATTCCGCCGCCTTTCGCTAGCCCGCCAGCCGGTCCGCTACCGCCTCAGCTCCCGCCCCTGTGCCGGAGGCTCCGACTCGACCGCCGCTTCAGCTGCTTTCAGCCCGCCCAAGACTGACGCCTGCGCAGTTCACTTGCCGCGCCTGCGCACTGAGCTGCCGCCGCCGCCCTCCCGCGCGCGCGCACCTGAGGCCCGCAAGCACTCGGCGCCGGCGCAGAACGCACCTCCGGCTGCCCGCCCAGCGTGGGAGCCCAGGCGCTTCTAGCGGGAACGCGCGCGTCACCCCCGTGTGGGCGGGGCCCAAGTCATGAATGATTCATAAGGCGGGGCTCGTCATCCGGCTTTAACCTGTTTCAGGGTGGAATGTGTTCTCATTCAGCCATTCAGACATAATCAAGATTTATTTGGCTGCCTGCTATGTTGAGACCGTGTTTTCTGCCTTGGCACTAAAGAAGTCAGGAAAAGTCCCCACCCTTTCGAAACTATATACTATAAACCTTGCACGATGGAACATGGGGTCTCTGTTCTCAGGCCGCTAAGACTGAAAGACAGATAACATGTTGGAGCTTGGGTTACACAGGGAAACCGGTTTTAAATTAAATAAATAATCGAGCTTAAAACTGGGCATGGTGGGCTGGGCAATGGTGGCGCATGCCTTTAATCCCAGCACTTGGGAGGCAGAGGCAGAGGCAGGTGGATTTGTGAGTTGAGTCCAGCCTGGTCTACAGAGTGAGTTCCAGGACAGCCAGGGCTACGCAGAGAAACCCTGTCTCAAAAACAAACAAACAAACAAACAAGCAAACAAACAAACAAACAAAAACTGGGCATGGTGACACATACCTTAGATTCCCAACTGGAGGTGTGGACAGGAGGATTCACAACCAGTTTGAATCTAGTGGGGAAACCCTGTCTCGGAAAGAAAGAAAGAAAGAAAGAAAGAAAGAAAGAAAGAAAGAAAGAAAGAAAGAAAGAAAGAAAGAAAGAAAGAAAGAAAGAAAGAAAGAAAGAAAGAAAGAAAGAAAGAAAGAAAGAGAGAGAAAAGACACTCTAGAATGGGCTGGATTTGTAAAGTCTTTAGGGAAAAGGTGGATTTTTGTTGTTGTTGTTGTGTTTGGTTTTTTTTTCCGTGACAGGGTTTCTCTGTATAGCCCTGGCTGTCCTGGAACTCACTTTGTAGACCAGGCTGACCTCAAACTCAGAAATCCACCTGCCTCTGCCTCCTGAGTGCTGGGATTAAAGGCGTGTACCACATGCCTGGCAAAGGTAGATATTTAAAGAAACTCTGAAAGATTCACAAAATAGACATCAAGTTAGATTAGATTGGGATAGCTAGCTAGCACGGAAGGCAAGAGATCCTTTTGGACTAGTCTATCTTGATTCACTCAGCAAATAATGCTGTGCACCTACTACGTGCAGCCACTTTCCAACTACAGACAGGCCAGCTGGATAGACAGAGTTTGTTCTAGGACAGCCAGAAAAACCCTGCCTCAGATGGGGGGAAGGGGTGGGGGAGAAGGTAGAGAAAAGGAGAAAAGAAGAAACACACGAGGAATAATAATAGTGCCATCTCCATCTTGAAAGGTGACTTCCTGCTTCCAGCTGTTCAGGAAACCTTAATCCTCCCTTACAGGGCTTACGAAGAGGCAGTCAGCAGCCACCATCCCAAGCCTTCTTCCTACCACCCCACTCTTCTGCCTCCAGCCCGTTAGGTATCGTCGTTTGGGTTTGATTTCTTTTAAATTTACATGTATTTATGGGGTGGGGCAGGGGTGCTCACGCCACGTGTGGTGGTGGTCAGAGTTCTTCTGTGCTTTTACCACCTGGGGGTCAAACTCAGGTTGACCAGCTTGGCTGCAAATGCCTTAACAACTGAAGCATTTGGAGCTGTTGGTTTGGTAATGTTTGAAAGAGGGCCTGTAGCCCAGGCGGGCCACTAACTCACAGAGTAGCACATGACCTTTGGCCACTAACCCACCTCCCGCCACCTCCTAAATTCTGGTTCCTCCTCTTCTTTTGCTTTCTTTCTTCCCTTCCCCTCCCCTCCCCCCTCTTTTTTTTTTTTTTTTTTTTTTTTTTTTTTCCCCTAACAGGATCTCACTACCTCTAGCCCTGCCTGGTGTGGAACCTAGAGAAGAGCTATCCATAGCCTTAGCAGAGCACTGTTGGGTCAGACACTTGAATCAGATCACAGCCCTCCCTGCTCATCTCAGAACCTTGTGCGTCTCCACACTTAGAAGTCAGAAAGCCTGGATGGGCTGCTGGGGTTGCTTTTTCCTGGTCTAGACCTGGTTCCTTAGTAATTAAAGACATTTTTTATTAGCTAAGGTACTGGTGGCCAAGGCTGACAACCATAATTCAATCCTTGAGATACATAAGTTGGAAGAACCATCTCCCAGATGCCCTTTTACAAAATAAAACGTAATGATTTTAAATATGTAAAAACAAAAAATATTGTACAAAAGGAATGGGATTCTGTCAGATCCAAAAGAAACTCAGGACAAATGGCTAACTGGGTTGCTTCTTTTTTTTTTCTTTTTTTTTTTTTTTTTCTTTTTTGGTTTTTCACGTCAGGGTTTCTCTGTGTAACCCTGGCTGTCCTGGAACTCACTCTGTAATCCAGGCTGTCCTCGAGCTCAGAAATCCGCCTGCCTCTGCCTCCCATAACTTTTTAATTATAGTCATCCTGTTTTGAATTTACAGCAATCATCAAATAAGAGACTGCACTGGTATTGTGCGATGGGCTCTGCTATGTGGCCAGTACTGGGATTAAAGGCATGTGCCACCATTCTAACTGGGTGCTTCTTAGCATAGCGGTGGGCACCCGGGTTTCTTGGCTCAGAGAGTACCTGCAGCTCCTCTCCGCGCTCCTGATTCCTATCACCCTGGTTCTCAGTGCTCTTGGCCCTCTTGGCTTTTGGTTCCCTCCTTCACTGTCCTCTCTGCTTTCTTGCTTTCTTTCTTTCTCCTCCCTTGCTCTCCTCCCCAACCCCTCCTTTCATGATCTGGTTCGGTCTACTAATCATGTTTAATCTACTACTTTCTGTGTTCTAGACTCTTCCAGATGCCTCCGGCTGTACTCTCCCTCATATGTACAATAAAAACCTGCCCTGGTGGCACATGCCTTTCATTCCAGCACTGGGGACTCAGGGACTGGCAGATCTCTGTGGTGAGTTCAAGGCCAGCCTGGTGTACAGAGTGAGTTACGAAATAGCCACGGCTGTACAGAGAAATCCTGTCAAAAAAAAAAAAAAAAAAAAAAAAGAAGAAAATAAAATTAAAACCTTTCCCCTCAACCATACCTTGAACCTGTCATATCCCCATTCCATTCGGTTTCATTATGACTTTTCACAATGCATGTCCTATACTTTGATAATCATATCCAGCCATTATCCTCTTGTTCTCCCTTTCACTAATCCCTTCCCAGGTAATTCCCTTCTCTCCTCTCAGCAAGTATTGTTCCCCTTCTGCCACCTGGGATCTAGGGTTAGACCTTCAGGCTGAGCCACATGGCCTGCTACCCTCTTTTCTCATGGAATTTTGTTTTGTTTTCCTCTGAACTGGAGATGAAAATTAGGGCCTGCAAGGAAAGCTCTTTACCCTTTTCTTGAGTTTGTATTTCGAGACAGAGCTGCCCACACTGGCCCAGGACTTGTGATGCTCCAGTTGCTGCTTCCCAAGGTTGCTGGGGATTTCCACTCCATTTATCTTCCTTCCTCCCTCCCTCCCTGCCTCCTTCCCTCTCTCCCTCCCTCTCTCCTACCCCCCTTTTTGTGTGTGAGTGTGTGTGTGTGTGTGTGTGTGGGTGGGTGTGGGTGTCTGGCAGTCTTGAAACTCACTCTGTAGACCAGGCTGGCCTTGAACTCAGAGATCCGCCAGCTTCTGCCACCCAGTGCTAGAAGAAAGGCATGCACCACCACAGCCCCACTCCAGGTATTTTCTTTCAAGTGGAAATTTAGTGGAAATTTTATTCTTTATGCCAGCATAGCCTTTAAAATAGAATCCTATATTTAATAAAACAATGAAAGTCCTGGGCTTTCAGCCAGACCCAGAAGGTCCCCGACATCTGTGTCCCTGCGTCCCTCTCAGCTCTCCTGCCACTCTATCCCTTGCTGGCGGGCCTCCTCCTCGCTGCTTCTGCCACCTGTCCAAAGGATTCTAAGCCTCCAAGGCCTTTGCAGTGCAGTCTGTCTGCAGTACTATCCCCACATTCCTCATTTCCATGACACAGCCAGTCCCTGATCACTTTATATAAAGTTACATCCTGGGTTGGAAAGGTGTGTGTGGGGGGGTGTTTTGTTGGAGTTCACCAGAGAGGGATGGGGGTGTACCTCAGTGGCAGAGCACATGCCTGGGACCCAGTAGTGAGGGTTTCAGAACCTGGCTCAGTCAGTGGGAGAAAGCTTAACTAGAAGCCAGCAGTGAGGGTCTGGGGGTGTGGCCTACTGAAAGAATGCTTGCCTAACCCCAGGTTCCTAGGTTCCATTCCGTCCAGGTCCAGACAAAGACTGTCTCCTGAGCCTTTTCCATAATACTTTTCACTGTTTAACAGTCTTGATTTCATTTTGGTTCTAGGTCTTGTCTGTCTCCTCCCCCAAAATAGCAACCCAACCCACAAGGAAGGGAAGGGGACCTTTGCTTCAGATTCTGCTCTAGCCCTGGCCTCTGAAGCAGCGGCTGCGGGGGCAAGAGGACACTTAGCAAATCCTAAGGGAAGGAGTGAGTAGGCTCAAAACCACAAGCAGAGCCAGGTGTGGCGACTCAAGCCTGTAGCCCCAGCACTTTCGAGGAAGGGGCATGAGGAGGTTGTTCAAGGTCAAGGTCAGCCTGGGCTACACGGAGTTTGTTTACCAAAACTATGAAACAACAAAAACCCAGAACACTGCTGAAGTTGGGGGGGAGGGTGACTCAGCAGGTAGACACTTAATGTCAAGTCTCAGGGTTTCTATTGCTGCAATGAAACACTATGATCCCAAACAAGTTGGGGAGAAAAGGGTTTATTAACTGTTCATTATTGAAGGATGCCAGGACAGGAACTCAAACAGGGCAGGATCCTGGAGGCAGGAGCTGCTGCGGAGCTCATGGAAGGAAGGGTGCTGCGTGTGGTTGTTGAGAATTGAATTTAGGACTTCTGCTCACTCTGGTCAAACCTGCTCACTCCCTGCTCCCTCTGGCACAAAGATTTACTCCCCCCCCCCCCAGATAGGGTTTCTCTGTATCATCCTAGCTGTCCTGGAACTCACTCTGTAGACCAGGCTGGCCTTGGTGAACTCAGAGATCCACCTGCCCCTGCCTCCCAAGTGCTAGGATTAAAGGCATGCACCACCACCACTGCCCGGCCAAGATTTACTTATTATTATAAATAAGCACACTGTAGCTGTCTTCAGATTCACCAGAAGAGAGCATCATTACAGATGCTCTTTACAGATGTTTGTGAGCCACCATGTGGTTGCTGGCATTTGCAGGTCCTTAGGAAGAGCAGTCAATGCTCTTAACCACTGAACCATCTCTCTAGCCCATCAGCCTGATTTCTTATAGCATATGAGGCGTGCTATAGGTGGCGCACGCCTTTAGTCCCAGCACTCCGGAGGCAGAGGCAGGCTGATTTCTGAGTTTGAGGCCAGCCTGGTCTACAGAGTGAGTTCCAGGACAGCCAGGGCTATATAGAGAAACCCTGTCTCAAAAAACCAAAACCAAACCAAACCAAACCAAACAACCCTCCCCCCCCAAAAAACAGTGTGTACATACTGGAATGTGTGTGTCTGTGTATATATACATACAAGCACCATATGCATGCCTGGTCCCCTCAGAGAACAGAAGGGAACAGAATGTCCTGGAACCATAGTTACAGAGAATTGTGAGCTAGCATGTGGGTCCTAGAAACTGGACCTAGGTTCTCTGTAAGTGCAGCAACCCTAATCTTTTCAGACAAGGTCTTACCACATAGTCTGGCTGGCCTGGAACACACATGGCTCTCCCTCCACAGTGCTGAGATTAAAGGACTGTGCCACCATGCCCAGTACACTATTCTAGACTTAAGACAGCAATAGTGCTGGGCGGTGGTGGCGCAAGCCTTTAATCCCAGCACTCTGAGGCAGAGGCAGGCCGATTTCTGAGTTAGAGGCCAGCCTGGTCTACACAGAGAAACCCTGTCTCGAAAAACAAACAAACAAAAAATGACAGCAATAGCTGTTATGCCTGTTAGTGTTCCACAACACAGGGTCTCCCTTTGTATTCCAGGCTGATCTTGAATTCCAAGCAGTCCTCCTGCCTCAGCTTCCAGAATGCCAGAAAACTATGGCTGGCTCCTGTGTCCTTCGTTAACACTGTAAGAGGAGTCTCCTGAAAGGACAGAGGATTGTCTCCCAGGTTAGGGACAGATAGTGGAATGTCACAGGTGACTGTGGCAGCTCTAAGAGGTGACATCAGAGACACTCACCAGGTTAGACTCTGAAGTTTATCTCACACACACACACACACACACACACACACACACACACACACACACGGGCTCCAGCCATTAAACCAAAGCCCGCCCGAACGTCACTAGTCTTTAGTCAGAGCCAGATTGAAAGTGGAGATGACACAAGGGTCATTTCTCCTCCTGATGAGCAGCCGTGGCCAGTTGTTCAAGTTGCATCCTACATACGAGCACCTGCCGGCTGGCGGATGCCTAGTTGTGGTCCCCACCCAGAGATGGCTCCTTGATTTCTACACAAGAAGGCTGAGGGTGGGGCAGCATACCAGCCCTCCCTCCTCTAGCACCTCAGAGCTTTCGGGAACAGTCACTTATTTGCTGTCCCCAGGGTTAAGATGAGGTCTAGTTCCGGGTGCCAGCTCCAGTAGGGTAGGTCTAAAGGCCAGAGCAAAGGGCGTGTGCCCCACCCTGGTTCCCCCAGGCCAGGATCCTTGGGAGGAATGACAAGGGTGAGGGCTGACTACAGGGAGGGAAGTCCATGCCAGCAGTTCATTCCCTGGCATGACAGAACAGGCCCCAAGGGAGTTGGGAGTGGCTGAACATTTACTGGGTCACTTATCTCCACTGACCTCACCCCTGACCCCATGCACACTGAAATCACCTGTTCAAGGTTACTTGGCCAGAATACCTGGAATATCTTGGGTGTGACATGAACTGGGTGGCTGGGAGGACAGCTGACAAGGCAGACAGTCTGGTAACCTTTCTAACTAGAACCAGCCAACAACCTGGGTGACAGATCCTCAGAGCCCAAGATGAATGCTTCCCACTTCCCCATCTGCGTTTCTGTGGTGAATCAAGGAGTTTTGGATTACTGAAAGCAGCAGCTAAGGGCTGGCAGAGGAACAAGAGCAAAGCACTTCAAGTCATCCAGTGTGAAGTGTGTACACAGGTACACATGGGGGTCAGCCTCTCAAAGACTGCGGTTACACGTATGTTGTGATGCTCAGAACTGAATCACACTGAATATAGCTTCAGCACCAATTAAATCAGGGCTCCCTGCTGAGCTCCGAGCTCAGCACTGTGGTTAGAGAGACTGGCCAGCTAACCTCGGGAAAGCTCCTGTCTCAGGCTCCCCAGTGGGAGGGATTACAAGTGTGTCACCACATCTTTTTATTAGAGCAGCAAAAAGCTTATGGACTGAGCCCCAAAGCCCCCCCTTTAAAGACAGAGTCTGGTGCTAAGGGTAGCTTCTAATCCCCTCCCCCATCTTCCTATCTACACCTCCCAAGTGCAGGCTGTCACCCCTGCCAGCCGAGGAAGCACTAAACTCTCCTTCCCAGAAGCAGGTGAATGTCAGAGACTCTCAGGAGCCCAGGGCCCCAGGGCGGCACCTCCCAAGGACATTCACTGGCCTCAGCCTGCAATGACTCACAGGTCAAAAGGAGGGGCAGGGAAAGGCAGCAGGGTGGGAAAAGGAGGAAGTGGCGTGGGGGATGCCCGAGGAGAAGAGGGAAGGGCCCCAGTCCCGGCCACAAGTTGGCTCTCTGAGGGCAGAGGGAGGAGACGACAGGGGGGAGTGAACAAGTAAGTCTTTATTAATGCTCACAGGGTTACTGGGAGGAGGCCATGATGCTGGAGACACCTGTTGAGAAGGAAGAAACATGGTGAATTTGTGAAGAGAGGAAGAGCCACCTCCCAGGGGGCCGCTGTCCTTCAGGGCCAGGTCACAGTCACCACACGCTGTCCTTCAGGGCCAGGTCACAGTCACCACAAAGGTAGTTTGGTGCTGTCCTGTTTAGTGGTCTTGGATATGGTGATAGCGCTATGCCTCAGTTTCCCTGTCTGCGGATACAGCCATCTATCTTACAGGAGCTTGACCAGTCTGATACTAAGTACTGTGTGCGTTTAGCCCTGGCCTAGTTCCACGTGCTGGACACTGGCCTGACCGGCAGCTCTCCACTGCAGACAAAACCTTGTGGACTTCTGAGTCCCGAGCATGGTGGACACTTTCTGTAGAGGTCAGAGTGCCCAGTGGGAAGTGACACAGCTCACTGCTGCTCAGCTTGGCTACTGACCAGCTGGTGGCCCTCAACAGAGCCAAAGTTGGGAGAAGGGGGAGGAGCCCTAGCAGGAGGTGTGTCCCTGTCCTTCCCCACTTCACTGCCATTTGCTCTGACAGGAGAATGAAGCAGGGCACCTAGCTAAATGCCTGTGTCACTTTAGAAATCTTTATTTCTATGTACTTATTTAAAGACAGCAGCTTATAGCTAGGCCAGGCCAGCCTTGAGCCTCCCAACTCCTGAGTGCTGAGATCGTAACACCACACCTACTTTTTCCTCTTTTGGGATAAGTCTGTTTATTCAAAATGTGACAGGAACTGCTGTCACTGCCTTTCACTCTGTGCCTGGCTCTCCCTACATGATCTCCCTTCACATTTAACCTCCCAGGAGGCGGGCACTGTGCCCTTTCTAATAGTTTCCAAGTTAGAACAAGAGCAACTACCTTATGGTGGGACCAAATGACTCATCGAGAGCCACAGCCCTGAGTGGACAAGTCTTTAATTCCAGCACTAGGGAGGGAGAGGTAGGCAGAATTTGAGGCCAGTCTGGTCTAGAGGAATGCCAGGGGTGGGGTAGGGGAAGAGAGAGAGAGAGAGAGAGAGAGAGCGCCCGCACGCTACAGAGAGACAACATGGAGGTCTCACATCCAGCAGGGGAGGCTACCCAGCATCCCTCACTGACTCTCCCTGGGCTAGCAACCTGGATGGGTCGATGGAATCTGGCAGACAGTTCCCAGCCCAGGAATGCACACCCAGCACTGCTCTCTGACCAGGCCACTTACTGTCAAAGTCGATCTTCTCCACGATGTTCTTGGGCTTAATGCTCTCTTCCTGGCTGCAGATGAAGACCTGCCCTGACTCGTCAGCGCTCCAGCCGTACTTGCTCATCCACACCTTCAGCTGGTTGTCTGCAGGTGACATGGGCAGAGGTTTTGGTGGCTTGAACCCTAACACCAGGGGCTTTGGAGGCAGAGGAATCAGGGCTAAACAGGCCAAGCCCCCTTTGCCAACTGCTCACAGCAACTCCTGCCAGGACAGCAGCAGAGCTTGAAAGAAGAGATCCTCTAGGGCAAAGCCAGCATTCTGGGGCTCATTCTCCATGTGACCACCAGAGGGCACACTAGCTCCTTTCTCCTAGCCACATAGGAGTTTTTGCTGTTTTTGTTTTTGAGACAGGACTTAAACTCCTAATACTCCCGATTCTCTCCCAAGTACCAGGATTATAGAATTTGTGCCTCCAGGCCAGGTTCCCTTAGTTTCTTTCTTTTTTTTTTTTTTGGTTTTTCGAGACAGGGTTTCTCTGTATATCCCTGGCTGTCCTGGAACTCACTCTGTAGACCAGGCTGGCCTCGAACTCAGAAATCCGCCTGCCTCTGCCTCCCGAGTGCTGGGATTAAAGGTGTGCGCCACCACGCCCGGCTCCCTTAGTTTCCTTTTTTTTTTTTTTTTTTTTTTTTTTGGTTTTGTTCGAGACAGGGTTTCTCTGTGTAGCCCTGGCTGTCCTGAACTCACTTTGTAGATCAGGCTGGCCTCGAACTCAGAAATCCGCCTGCCTCTGCCTCCCAAGTGCTGGAATTAAAGGCGTGCGCCACCACGCCCGGCTCCTTAGTTTCTTAACAATACTTTTAATTTCTTTTTAAAAACAAAACATTTATTTAGAGATCAGCGATTAAGAGTACTGACTGCTCTTCCAGAGGTCCTGAGTTCATCCCAGCAACCACATGGTGGCTCACAACCATCTGTAATGGGATCTGATGCCCTCTTCTGGTTTATCTGAGGAGAGCAATGGTATACTCATATGTGTGTGCAAATGTGAATGTATGCAGTGCTCCCAGGGCAAGAAACTGCATGGAATTTCTTGGAGCCTGTGACCATGGCCAACCATGGGTACTGGGATCCGCAGACCATCTTCAGGATCAAGCAGGAGATGCTCACAACTGCCAAACCTCTCTCCGGCCCAGCGCCACATTTTGCAAACTCAAGTGCTGAGGTTTGGGGTTTGGAGGGATCTTTAAAGAACATCATTGTAGAGCCGGGCGTGGTGGCGCACGCCTTTAATCCCAGCACTCGGGAGGCAGAGGCAGGCGGATTTCTGAGTTTGAGGCCAGCCTGGTCTACAAAGTGAGTTCCAGAACAGCCAGGGCTACACAGAGAAACCCTGTCTCGAAAAACCAAAAAAAAAAAAAAAAAAAAAAAAAAACAAACATCATTGTAATGAAGGCCAGTCCTCAGAGCTGTCAGTAGAGGACAGACCACGGGAAGTTCTCCAGAGATGTGTTTGTGACGGGAAGGAAAGCTGCCTTCTCACCTGGAATCAGGCTGTTGTATTTCCAGAGCATGCAGGCGCAGCACACATGACAAGCAGGCCCCTGCTGCAGGATGGCCACACTGGATTTCCTCTAGAGACACTTGGGCCCTGCCAAATGCCATCCCTCTAAAGCAGCCTCAGTACCCTTGGCAACACCAACTACAAGGTGCAGACGCTTCCACTTCGCTCCATCTGTGGAAAAGGCCTGAGCTCTCTATTCACTGCCACGGTGAGCATCCGGACCACTGTCTGACTGAGCTCTCTATTCACTGCCACGGTGAGCAACCGGACCACTGTCTGACATGTGCATCTATGAACTGGTTGGTGCAGAGGCTCATGCTATAGCCCAGGCTGGCCTTAAACTTGTGGAGATTCAGAGGGCAACATCCTATACCAAACCCTCACCCACACCCTGGAGCAGGTAAATAACCTCAGAAAGGCGCGATGGGTTCCCCTAAACTGGCCGAAGCCCCATGCCCCAACCACCTTTCCCTCTCAGAACGACAGAAACAGCACCAGGCCTCACCAGTCAGGTCTCCGAGCATCTCGGCCAGCAGCCAGCGGTCGATGTGCTGGTATGTGATGCCCACCACATGGCAGATAACTGTAGGAATCAAAGCAAAGACAGTGAGAGGCCGCTGGCACGTGGTCCAGGAATGTAGCTGTGTGAGAATTCTGAGGGCTCTTCTGCGTCCCCCGCAGGTACAGTAAACAGCAAGGGTTTGCTCCAGATTACACACAGCTGCTTTTGTTATTCAAAACACACTTCCAAGCACAGCTTTATCCTCCTGGCTGTATATGGCTTGAAAGTTGGGAACTTTGCTCATATGATCATGCTTAACTTAACCTTCAGAATATAAATTGATGCTCTAAATAAAATTGGCTATTGCACAAAGCCCAGTCTGCCTCATTTTTAATCCCCCTTCGACCAGGTTTCTGCTACACTGCCCTCAACCCCTCGGGAACCCAGGCTCCCAGGACTCACATTTTCGGACAGAGTCTTCAAAGCCAGTTATGCCTTCCAGAAGGTCCATGTTCTCATCCAGGGCTTGCTGTGGAAGAAAGGATGCCCCAGTATTAACACTAGCACCGGGCTGGTGAGATGGCTCAGCGGGTAAGAGCACCCGACTGCTCTTCCAAAGGTGATAAGTTCAAATCCCAGCATTCACATGGTGGCTCACAACCATCCGTAACGAGATGGCGCCCTCTTCTGGAGTGTCTGAAGACAGCTACAGTGTACTTACATATAATAAATAAAATAAAATCTTAAAAAACAAAAAACAAAAAACACTAGCACCATCACTCAGCATTAACCAGTCAGAGTGCTACCAGTCAGAGTGCTGATGTTGTAGAGGCTGAGGCAGGAGGATCACAAGTTCTGAGTCAGCAGGTGTGAACAATCTGGGTGCAGGAGATCCTGCCTTTGCCTGCCTGCCTGTCCGTGTTTAAGACAAGGTTTCTCTGTGTAGCCTTAGCAATCTTGGAACTGGCCCTGAAAAACCAGGTTGACCTTGAACTCAAAAAAATCCACCTGCCTCTTCGTGGTTGGGAAATCCAACAACCAAATCACAGAAGGTAAATGTGTACACACACACACACACACCCTGGCAGGCCATCTGTACACACACACACACCCTGGCAGGCCATCTGTACACACACACACACACACACACACACACACACACACACCCTGGCAGGCCATCTGTACACACACACACCCTGGCAGGTCACCTGTATGCTCTCCATGGCCTCCATCTCCTTCAGCCACAAGGGTCTCCTCACCAGACCCGCCCACCTCAGGCCCTTTGTGCTGCTTTGTGCTTGGAAGTCTCCTCTTTGCAGCTCATCCTTCACCCCCTCTAGGTTTCTACTCTCAGCAAAGCTCCCTTAAACAAGAGCGGGAGAGCTGGGCAGTGGTGGCGCCACTTTTAACCACAGCACTTGGGAGGCAGAGGCAGGCAGATTTCTGAGTTGGAGGCCAGAGTGAGTTTCAGAACAGAGAAACCCTGTCTCGAAAAGCCAAAAAAAAAAAAAAAAAGAAAAAAGAAAAAGAAAAACCAAACATAAGCACAAGAGTGGGAGAAGGAAGGGCCTCACTTTGGGCAAAGCCATTACTAAGGTGGGAGGAAACCTATGAGAGAGCGACTGTCCTGGAAGCCCAAGATCATTGTGGGTCTAGCAGGAGATGGTGTGTGCTGAAAGCTGAGCAGAGGGCACCATAGAACCCTCGGTGAGCAAAGCGGAGACAACAGGGGAAGGGGGCACTAAGAAAGGAGACCCACAGCTCCCAGCCTGACCACTGAACACGAACTTTTGGGATGTCAGACTTTCTGTTTTGTATTCTTTCTTTCTTTCTTCTTCTTTTTTTTTTTTTTTTTTTTTATAATTTTTTTAAAGATTTATTTATTTATTATATGTAAGTACACTGTAGCTGTCCTCAGATACTCCAGAAGAAGGCATCAGATTTTGTTACGGATGGTTGTAAGCCACCATGTGGTTGCTGGGATTTGAACTCTGGACCTTCGGAAGAGCAGTCGGCACTCTTAACCACTGAGCCATCTCTCCAGCCCTTTTTTGGTTTTTCAAGACAGGGTTTCTCTGTATAGCCCTGGCTGTCCTGGAACTCACTTTGTAGACCAGGCTGGCCTCGAACTCAGAAATCCACCTGTCTCTGCCTCCCAAGTGCTGAGATTAAAGGCGTGTGCCACCACGCCCGGCTTTGTATTATTTCTTAATGTTTCAGAATGGGATTATCTGTCATTTCTAAAATTATTTTATGTAAGTACACTTGTAGCTGTCTTCAGACACCCCAGAAGAGGGCATCAGATTTCATTACAGATGGTTGTGAGCCACCATGTGGTTGCTGGGATTTGAACTCAGAACCTCTAGAAGAGCAGTCAGTGCTCTTAACTGCTGAGCCATCTCTCCAGCGCCATTTGTCATTTCTATAGCCTTGCCTTGGATGGAGCAGGGGAGGGACTTGAACCATGTCTTAGAGGTTCTGACAAAGTTCTGTAGGGATGAGACCTGGTATGATGGAGGCCTTTGAGATCTATAGGCTTCTATCCTTCCCAAGCCCCGGCTGCTGCCTCTTTTGTTTTTTTTTCTTTTGCTATTGTACTTTGGATAGTTTTGTTACATAGCCAAAGTTGGCCTGAACTCTTTTCTTTTCTTTTCTTTCTTTCTTTTTTTTAAAAAACAAAAAAAAACCAAAAAAAACCAGGGTTTCTGTGTAGCCTTGGCTGTCCTGGAATTCACTTTGTAGACCAGGCTGGCCTTGAACTTAGAAACCCGCCTGCCTCTGCCTCCCAAGTGTTGGGATTAAAGGCGTGTGCCACCACCGGCCAGCTAAACTCTTCTTTTCTAAACATTTATACATTCATTCATTCATTCATTTATTTATTTATTTATTTAAAGAGCTATCTATTTCACATATGTGAGTACACTGTAGCTGTCTTCAGACACACCAGAAGAGGGCATCCGATCCCATTACAGATGGTTGTGAGCCACCATGTCGTTGCTGGAAATTGAACTCAAGACCTCCGGAAGAGCAGTCAGTGCTCTTAACCACTGAGCCATCTCTCCAGCCCCCTAAACATTTTAGAAGGTAAGATTTGGGGCTGGAAAGATGGCTCAGTGGTTAATTCAGAGGTCCTGAGTTCAATTCCCAACAACCACAGGTGGCCCTCAACTACCTGTTATTTGATGCCCTCTTCTGGCAGTCAGGTGTACATGCAGATAGAGCACTCACATGCATAATATAAGTAAATATTTTTTAAAAAGGGGAATATATATATATATATATATATATATATATATATATATATGTGTGTGTGTGTGTGTGTGTGTGTGTGTGTGTGTGTGTGTGTGTGTGTGTGTGTAGTTTGTTTGTTTTCTCTGTGTAGCCTTGGCTGTCCTGGAACTCACTCTGTAGACCAGGCTGGCCTCAAACTCAGAAATCCACCTGCCTCTGCCTCCTAAGTGCTGGGGTTAAAGGCGTGTGCCACCAACTGCCCAGCAAGAAAGAGTATATTTTTATTTATGTGTATGTGCGTGTATCTATGTGTGAGCATGAGGATGTGTGAGTGGACACCCATGGTGGCCAGAAAAGACTGCCCAACACGGGCGCTGGAGCCAAACTCTGGTCCTTTTTAATAAAACAAACAAAAAAAAAAAACCACACATGTATATACGTATCTATATATGCACATAATGCACATATATTATGTGTATGGGTGTTTTGCCTGCATGTATGTCTGCATACCAATTGCGTGGCCAGTGTCCATGGAGGCCAAAAGAACATGGGTCCCCTAGAACTGGAGTTACAGATGGTTTTGAGCCACTGCAGTTAACTGCCCTGGCCTGGAGCTCTATCCTCCAGCTCCTAAGCTCTGGTACTCAGAAGAGGGCCACCAACCCAGCTTAGCTTTCCCCTGGGTGTCTGTCCATGTGAAGGCTGGAAAGGTAGAGAGCTCAGAGTGGATAAGAGAAGGTTTGTTTCAAGGTCAGCCTCAGCCACATGGGTCAATCCTGGCTCTATGTGAAGAGGAGACGTCCTGAGCACAGAGCCTGAGACCACTTGGCTACCGCTGCCTTTGCTTGTTTGAGACAGGCTGACCTCAAACTCTCTGTGCAGCTGAGGGTGACATCAAGCTTCCGATTCTCTCCCCCCCCCCCCATCTTTTAGAATTATAGGTGTGTGCTAACGTGCCTGGGTAGGGATAGCACCCAGAAGACATTACCCAGAAGGCTTGAAAGTGGCAGGTCTCCAGCAGGTCTCCGAGGTACAAGATCTGACGAATGGGCCGCTCTTCTTGCTGGCATCATAATGCATTAAGAAAACAGTGCAGGAAGCCATAGGACTAGCTCAACCCTCTCCACCCAGCTCCCCTGTCCCCTAAAAGAACTGGGAGCTAGGATCAGGGATGTAGTTCAGCAGAACAGTGCTTGAGTCCTAGCCTCACGTGTATGAGTGAGTGGGTTCCATCCTCAAACCACAAAAAATACCCACCACTTGGGAGACAGAGGCAGCGGGATCTCTGTGAGTTCAAGCCCAATATGGTCTATGCATCAAGTTCCAGGCCAGCCAGGATGATAGAACAAGACCCTTTCTCAAAGAACATGAACAGAAGTAAATCAAAAACTCTGAGCCAACAAAATGGTCCAGCAGGTAAACAATGCAGTATAAGCCCAAGGACCTGAATCCCTGGAACCCATAGGTGGAAGGGGAGAACTGCCAGCCCAAGTTGTCCTTTGATCTCCATATGCACTAAGACACAGGAGCCATAGAGCATCCAAGACTGGCCCAGCACTGAGCAGGAACTTTTTTTTTTCTTTTAAGGCAAGCATAGAGCCCTCCACCCGGCCTGCTTCCCAGCCCTCGCATGCTGCAAGGATACATGTGCCTGGTCGATCATACATTTACACAGAGTGAAGTCGGTGTGGGGCAGGTTGGTGAGGGCTTTCAGCAGAATCTGGGCAGTGACTGTGGTCTGGAAGAAGGCTGGGTTGAACTGGTACCTGAGAAGGACAACAAGAGACATAACCTGCGGTGGTCTCTTGCAAAGCTGGCTGTAGAGGCAAATGCTTGCAACCCCAGGACCCAGGCAGACTGCAAGTTTCAGGCCTCTTTGGGCTATTTTTATACAAATGGATAAAATGATAGCCTGTGTACGCCCCTTGCCTGAGTTTTGGAATCTAGGAATGTGCGAGCTCTAACACCAACTGTATCTTCTATGGAACCTTAACTTCTCTGAGTCCATTGCCCTGCTCTAAACACTACTGCATAACTCACAGATAAAATTAGAAGTAGACCTCTGGAGTGGGAGCTATGCCTCTGAGCCAGCCTGCCTATATTTAGCCCCTGCACAACCTATAATAGAGGAGGCTAACACATACTGAGCACTCAAGGAACAGCCAGCATCTCTGGAAAATACATTATCCCCATTTTATAGATGTGAATGTTAAGGCTACATAAACTGGTACATATGAACCCCAGAGGCAGGTGGATCTCTGTGAGTTCAAGGCCAGCCTGGTTTCCATAGCAAGTTCCTGAGCCAACAACTACATAGGGAGACACCTTGATTCAAAAAAACCAAAACACCAAAACAAACTAAGCTATACAGCTGGTAGTGTGTCAAGAAAGCACTGGAGGGCAACTAGGTGTGGCAGCACACGCTTGTTATCACTTCTGTCTGAAGTGTCTGAAGCAGAAGAACCCAGGGGAGTTTCAGGCCAGCCTGAGCTATAAAGTAAATATAGCTGGGTGGGTCTCAGAGAAGGGCAACCCACACAGCCAGCACTCGGGAGGATGAGGAGTTCAAGGCCATCTTGATAGCAAGTTCAAATTCACTGACAACTACAGGACCCTGGCCAGAGAGATGGCTCAGTCAGCATAGACACTGGGCCAACTCACTGACCCAGGCTGAAGCTCCCGGACTCATAAAAACAGGCTTCAGTGAGTCTATGTGGAGGCCCAGTACTGCCACGGGGAGACGAGAAACAGAATCTTCTACAAGTGTGTAGGCCAATCAGCATTCAGAGGCAGACACTCAGAAAGGTGGAAAGTGCCGGACTTGGTGCCCCACACCGTTAGTCCCAAAGCTACCCTGGTCCACATCGAAGAGTGCCAGGACTTAACAAAACAAAATGGTGGAAAGCAAGATTGACTACTCCATTGATTGTCCTTGGACCTCCACACTCATAAAACAAAACCAATTAAAAAGAATAAAGTAAATGTCTATGTCAGGTAGGCATGCCAGCCTGTCTCAAACTCGGTCTCTGAGGTGTGAACAGAGGATCCCAAGAGCAAGCTGGTTAGCAAGACAAGCTGTGTTGGGGGATTCTGGGCTTATTGAGGCCTTGACTCTGAATAAGGTAGAAGAGTGACTAAAGATGGCTGGTGCCTGCTATCAACCTCAAGCCTCCACATGCATGTGTGCACACACAGCCCCTACACACACACACACACACACACACACACACACACACTCATGAGCAAAAGAAACAAGGAAAAATACTGCCACTAACCCAGGGCCGAGAGGAAGATGCCTGGTGCAGAAGAGCTTGCACTATGTGGTTACAGCGGAGCTCAAAGCAAGCAGGCCTGACCTAAGCTGATCTGGACTCAAGGGACACAAGGCCAAGCCGTAAGGGCTCAACAGCAATTCCCTAAGCCGGGGGTTTGATGGGGCAAAGCATGTGAGCCAAGAGCCAGGGAATGTCCATTGACAATAATCTGTCTAGCAACACAACTGTTTAATGACTATCTTGTATGTTTTTGGAATGGATTAAAGACAAAAACAAAACTAAAACTCCTACTCTGACCCTCTTAGCTTACACACCAAAGAGAAGTCCCATCCTGCAGCTTGCCCCAGGCCCCTCTGCACCAAGCTCCCTCTTCAGAGTGGCTTCCTGTTAGGCAGCTGTTGGCATGAGGGTGGGGACAGACACTCACAGTTTCAGGATGGCCAGGTTGGCCTCCAGATCATAGGCATTCTCCTTGGCCTGTGTCTCCACATACCGCTCCAGGGTAGCCAAGTTCTCAGGATTGTACCTGGAAGGGCATTAAGATGGGTGAACAGCCCGGCACAGTGGTTACATGCCTTTCATCCCAACACATAGGAGGCTGACGCAGGACAGGAGGATTGCCAAGTTTGAAGCTAGTCTGCGATTTATAGTGAAAACCTGTCTCAAAAGGAAAAAGGGAGATAACTACACAGACAGACAGACATGAATAAACAGAGAGAACAGAGGCTAGGCCCATTATTGGGCTTAGGGACCATTGTAATTTGTTAACCTGAAATCATTCTCTTCCTCCCTATAGCTTTAATTCTGGTCATGGGATATTCCTCCCTTTACTAATTTTTTTTTTTTGAATAAAGCTACATTCATTCGACCTTAAAAGAAATAATTTAGTCCCATCCATTGGAACTACTCAGATAGCTGATCAACTGTACACCCTCCAGTAAATGTTTTTCATAACATGAGCCTCTAGCTAGCCCTACTTGAGCCCCGGGTCGTGTCTAGGATGCCTCCAACCTCAGCCAGTCTCTGTAGCCCATATGTTTTCTTTTTCTTCTTTTCTTTCTTTTTTTTTTTTTGGTTTTTCGAGACTGGGTTTCTCTGTGTAGCCCTGGCTGTCCTGGAACTCACTCTGTAGACCAGGCTGTCCTGGAACTCAGAAATCCGCCTGCCTCTGCCTCCCAAGTGCTGGGATTAAAGGCGTGCGCCACCACGCCCGGCTCCGTATGTTTTTTTCCTGAACACTCTTGGATCCCGTTCTGACCCAGTTCCATCCTCTCCTGCCTAGCTCAATTCGTGGCTTGACCTGGCCAGGCCCTGATGGCTCCTTACTGTCACTATCTGCTGAAAGGGGTTGTCGCCCGGATGGAATGGGAATCTAAGTCCAGGAACGCAGGACCCGTGGCCGTTTCCATCACCTCCGGTTCCCACTGGCCAAATAGAAATCAGTGAACACCATGTAGGATGGTCCACAAGAAGGGCAGAGAAGGAAGAGACTTAAAAGACACTGGGAGTCTGTGGCAGCAGAAAAAGTAAAGTTGAGGGACGGAGAGAAACTTGGAGAAACTCCACCTCTGGAGAAGCGTGGAGCCCTGGCCACCCCTGGCTGGCTCCCCGTCTTCTCCACCCCGCTTGGCCAGAGAGCGCCCTCCAGCGGAGCTCAGACCTGTCGATACCCTTGAGCAACTTGCCCACGTTCGCTCTCATCTGCTCAAACATCGCCATGATCACTGTTGCCTTCTGCAGCCTCAGCTGGAGTCGAACACCAGGCACGGTGCTTAGCACTAGAGGACCGGAAGAAAAAGAGACGTGCAGGAAGCGGAACCTGCGTCACACCCTCCCTCCAGCTCCTACAAGGAAGGCAAAAGGAAAGGAGCTTCCGGCAGCGGCACCGGTTTTTGTTTTTGTTTTTTTGTTGTTGTTGTTTTTTTTTTTTTTTTTGGTATACCAGGTGATTTCCTTCCAGTAGTTGTAACTTCCGCATGCGCAATGAGCTCACTTAAATGAGATCAATAGCGTGAGAAAAGGTTTAGTCTGCCTTACTACGCAGGCGCCAGGAGGCGGGTTAAGCTTTTCCCGGGCCGCACAAACTTAGTACTTAAGCTTCTGACGCGCTTGCGCTGGAGTTGTACGGAGGGGAAAAGGAGACTTAATTTTCTCTACGCATGCGTAGCCCTAAACGCGTTTAGCCTCAAGAAGGGATGCAGTTTCTTTTTCTTTGTGTTTAGTCGAGTGGGAGATGCTCTCAGAAGCCCTTATTGTCTCCGACTTGGGTGCCTGAGACAGCATCTTGTATGTATCTTCACTTCCTCGCTGGTCTCCACTCCCGTTCCGTGATGCTACAGTGCTCTGTTAGGAGGCCGGGAAGGCAAAGGACCTGGCTGGATTACCGTGGCACCCTGGAGTCTCCATCGGCTCCGCGTAGGGGCTACTACTAACAAGTGTTCCACGTCTGCCACAGACACGTTTGAAGTGATGCACAGACATGTGCCATGAGGGCAGGTGCCCTGAGCTCAGCTGTCACTTAAGTCACATGCATGTGTCTCGAGTAAACGGTCTCATGTGAAACTCAGCCGGCTTTGTGCAGACCCGCAACCTCTCTGGCTTAACTCCAGATCTTCAAGTACCCAGCAGAGGTCCAACTGTAACCTGTGACTCCTCCCAAAATAGAGTGTTGGGGAGAGGGTGCTAGGTCAGCCCTAGGTTGCATTTAAGAACTTTTGCATCTTATTTACATAGTGTCCTTCAGGGGGTAAAGGGGAGTCCCATGGGTCCCAAGGCGATCAAACTCTCAGAACCCAGGGGACGAGGGTGGAGCCCTCTGTGGAGTCCTCTGCACAGCCCTGCAGCTGGGGCAGGAAGCGAGAGTGGGGAGGGGGAAGGCCACAGCCCACAGAGTCAAGGCGGGCCCAGGACTTGTGGAGACAGAGGGTAATACCAGAGCTTGAGCCCTGAGGCCCTGTTGGCCCCCTGGGCACTGGCCCAGCCCCGGCCTCCAGGGATGGCCCTTGTGGACCCCGACATTTTTAATAAGGACCCTCGAGAACACTATGATCTACTGCAACGACTGGGTGGTGGAACTTATGGAGAAGTATTCAAGGTGAGAAAGCCCTTCTGTCTCCTCCACCATCAACCCTGCGATAGCTGGGGTGAGGCCGGCAAACAGGAGTGTAAGAGAATGCCAGGCCTTGGCCTTGGTTCAGAGATACTGAGGATGGCAAGCTATGGAGCCTGCCTGATGACCAACTTCCCCTTTTAAAGGCTCGCGACAAGGTGTCTAAGGACCTGGTGGCTTTGAAGATGGTGAAGATGGAGCCTGGTGAGAGCGCCCCCAGAAACTTCTTCCCCATCCCTGCCCTTTCCTTCCTGGGATATGGGGGACACTTCTGTAAGCTCCTGCTTGTAGCCCACCTTTGCTCTCCGACCCCTCCTCACAGATGATGACGTCTCCACCCTTCAGAAGGAGATTCTCATGCTGAAAACTTGCCGGCACGCCAACATCGTGGCTTACCATGGCAGTTACCTCTGGTGATGTCTTAGCCCATCCCCCAACCCCATCCCCTTAATTCTGACCAGGCACCGGTAACCAGGTCCCCAGCCCTAAACTACCATTTGTGACCCAGATACCCTAACTTGACCTCCAAGCTAAGGACTTTCACTTTTAATTGGGGCATCCCAGTCTGATTCCCAATCTGAAATTCTGCCTTTCTTACTGAGTACCTGCTAATTTAAGGGCTAATCTAGAACCCTCTTCGTTGTTGTAATCAAATCTCTCTCTCACTAGTCTGCTCCCTGCAGCACCTATTTTTACTCTGCTTCTTTAATATGAACTCTCAAATTCCCTGGTTCCCAAGATAAGATCTCAGCTGCCCCAATAATGGCACCCATTCCTCAAACCCGGGATTCTTTGTCTTGTCTGCTTCTCCATGAGTTCTCTGCCCTGTCCCCTAAATTACCTTGGGGTGGCAGTGGGGTGCTCTTGGGTTGGAACCCAAAGACCTAAAAATTGCTCTGGAATACACACTTCCTGGCTATCCTCAGCCTCTGCTGCCATGGGAACAGGATACTGTGTGGTGGGCGGGGGAGTGAGATAGTCCTGGAAGGTCTCACTACCATCGTAATCCCTGCTCTCTTGACGCCCTATAGGCTGCAGAAGCTGTGGATCTGCATGGAATTCTGTGGAGCTGGTTCTCTCCAGGACATCTACCAAGGTTAGAAGGACAAGGGGACAGAGGCCCTCTTCCACCACCAGTCCACCTCTCCTGTCTCTCTCTGTGCTTGTACCCTGGGAGCTGCCTTCCTGGTCCACACCAAACCATGAGCCCATGCACTTGGCTGTTGCTGGGGATCCTATGATGGCCCTGCCCTCCAGCACCTGTAGGTCCTGCCTGTCTTTTCCCGGGCAATAATCCTCTATCTTTGTCTGGATGTCTATATTTTCTTGCCAAAAACTATTCCTTGGTTGGGGCAGTTTTGCATTTTCTCTTTCTTTCTTTCTTTCTTTCTTTCTTTCTTTCTTTCTTTCTTTCTTTCTTTCTTTCGATGGGTTTCTCACTATGTAGTCCAGGCTTGTCTCCAGCTCACAGAGTCCTGCCTACTTCTACCACTCCTGGTTTTGAGGTTCAAGGCACGTGCTACCACGCCTGGCCTATTTCTGCATTCTCCAACTCAGATTAATTGCTCAGATTTTTGGGCAGTCAGTGAATTTCTGGGTCTAGCCTGCGGTCCACCTTTCAGGGGAATTTGAGGGTAGGAGTCGCATAGGCCTCTCATCCCTTCTGAGTCTCTGTCTCTCTGTCACACACACACACACACACACACACACACACACACACACTTTTTTTTTTTGCTATAGTGTGTTTTGAACCTAGAGCTAGAGTCTTATGTTTGCTAGGAAAGCACTCTGTGCTATATCCCTAATACCTACCTCCTTTTTAAAGTTAATTACTTTATTCTTTGAGGGTTTAATTTAAATTAATGTATCTTTTTTTTTTTTTTTTTTTTTTTTGGTTTTTCGAGACAGGGTTTCTCTGTATAGCCCTGGCTGTCCTGGAACTCACTTTGTAGACCAGGCTGGCCTCGAACTCAGAAATCCGCCTGTCTCTGCCTCCCAAGTGCTGGGATTAAAGGTGTGCTCCACTACACCTGGCAATGTATCTATCTATTCTTTAAGAATTATAGGTAGACAATGTATTCTTAACACATCCCTTCAATTTCTCATAGACGCTCCCCAGCCACCTTTTTGCTTATTATTTTGCGCAGTCTCAGTGAGTGACCCAGGCTGGCCTTGAACTTGCAGTCTCACTCACTGCCTCAGCCTTTCAGTAGCTAGGATGGCCAGTCTACTGCCACCAGTCCCTACGCCTCAGCCTTCTCTGCAGTTGTGGTGTTCACCTGTCTTACTCTCTCTAACTCCCCCTACCCACGATTTCAAATGTCTGAAAAGGTCTCGCTCTAGCTCAGTGGTAGAATGCCTGCCTGGTAGGATGGATCGAGGTCCCAGCTTCCATCTGGGCAACACAGAACCTCCCCCAGAACGGGAAACTGAGGCCAATAGGCAGGAAGTGACTCACCCAGCCATTGTGTAAGCCCTGGTTTCTGCCCAACACCCTCTGTCCTATCTTTCTCTTGTCCCTCCACAAACCCTGCTTGTTTTCCAAAATATGTCTATCTCCCTGCATTGGGTCTCTGCTCATCTCTTTCTCTGCTCTGACACTGGGTCTGTCTGTCTGTCTGTCTGTCAGTCTGTCTGTGTATCTCTGCCATTGCTCATCTTGCCTGCCCTCACACCACCCCATTCAGAGACTCCCTCGTCTCCCATAGTCCTCCAGGGAGAAGCCACTTATTCCACATGGCCCCCTGCCCCTGCCCTTGCTCCTTTTCTCCTGCAGAGTGGGACCCATCACACCCCCACTTCGGCTTCTTATGGTAGCCTTGCTGACCAGCATGTGTCAAATGTCATAGCCCTTCCCACACATATTTCCTGTTGTTGTTTCTGGCTCTGTTTCTTCTTACTAATTACTAGCTTATTAACACCTTACCTTATATGTTTTTCGTTATTTCTTGTTTTTGAATTATCAAGCAAGAGGTCCTGCACTGAGATATTCCTCTAGCCTTTCCACCTTATATATTATTTCTCTTGGCGTGTTTTCTCCATGAAAGCATGGATTTATCTTTGTGTGTGTGTGTGTGTGTGTGTGTGTGTGTGTGTGTGTTTTCAGGCGCACATGCTAGTACTGAAACCTGGAGACTTTCACATGCTCGATTGTTGAGCCATAACCCAGCCCCTCACTGGGGGATTCTAGGCAGAGGCTCTACCACTGAGCCACGCCCCCAGCCCCTCACTGGGGGATTTTATAGGCAGGGGCTCTACCACTGAGCCACGCCCCTCAGATCCTCACTGGAGGATTTCAGGCAAAGGCTCTCCTCCTGAACCATGCCCCCAGCCTTTTGGGGTGACTATCTTGCTTGTAGCTGTGTCTCCAGGACCTGGCACAGAGTAGGACTATTGTAATTATTTCCTGAGTGACTGTCTTCCTCTGCCTAATAGCTAGTTATTTATCTGTCTATCACTCTTCTCCCATGTGCAAATGCTCTTGGTTGTTTTGGAAACAGGTCTCTCTATGTAGCCCTGACTAGCCTGTATATTGGTATATAGCTGAGGCTAGCCTCAAACTCAGGGCAACCCTCCTGCCTCAGCCTTCCAAGTAATTGGATTACAGGCAAGAGCAACCACCTTTCAGGCAGCTACTACCCTCTCTCTCCTCTTTCCAGTTGTCCCATCTAAAGTCCCTCCTCTTCGGATATCCTATCAGAAGTCATGGGTGGAGGGAGGCTGGGAACCCCAGAGAGCCAGGATTCCTGACTCTTCTCCCAATAACTGGCCTGGCTGGGATGACTTTTGCAGTGACTGGCTCTCTCTCAGAGCTCCAGATCAGCTATGTGTGCCGCGAAGTGCTTCAGGTGAGAAGGGGCCAAGGGACTCCTAAAGCAAGCAGGGCTTTTGCAAGGCAAAAGGTACTCACCGGGGTCACTGCTCACATCTCTCCAGGGACTGGCCTATCTGCATTCAGAGAAGAAGATACATCGAGACATCAAGGTAGACTGGGGAGAAGGGTGCCACTGAGAAAGGGTCCTAGGGGGGCCTCGAACTCATTTTGAGCTTTAGGGAGGAGTCACGGGTGGGAACAGCCAAGCACTCTGTCAGCCTCTAATCCCTCCTCTGCTCCCCAGGGAGCCAACATCCTCGTCAATGACTCCGGGGAGGTTAAGCTGGGTGAGTCTGGCTCTCGGGGTGCCCAGGGAGCTGATGGAGGTTGAGGAGGGGGTGGGGCCAACACCATTTCATCTCTGCCTCCAGCTGACTTTGGGATCTCAGCCCAGATTGGGGCGACACTGGCCCGGCGCCTTTCTTTCATTGGGACACCGTACTGGTGAGGGGTGCTGGGGGCAGCTGGGATGGAAACGGGGAATGCCCCCATCTTGGTCCCCAGGAAGTCCTTGGCTCTGCCTTCTCCTGCTAAAGACTGTTTCCTCCTCTATGTTCCCTGTTGATTTTCCACTCATCTAGGTCTCTTTCTGGCCCTTTCTGTCCGTTTCTCTTAGTGTTTAGGATTTCAGTGGTGGTGGTTGTAGGGTGAGTGTGTGTGTGTGTGTGTGTGTGTGGTGGTGGTGGTATTTTGTTATCATTGTTAACAACACAGGTTCTCCCATAGCTCAGGCTGGCCTTGAACTCCCGATTCTTCTGTCTCCAGTTCCTAGAGTGTTAGGATTTCAGGCATGCACCCAGCTTGGGTTGGTTTGTACCTTTTGATCCCTATCTCTCCACAACTCTCTTTATTTGTTTCTGTGTCTTCTGAGCCTGTAGCTCTGAGACTTTTGCTTTGTCTGAGGGACTGAAGCTAGGTTCTAATACCATTACTGTGTCTCCTTTCTTTCCTCTCTCCCATTTCTCAGTCAATGCCTCACTCCATAGCCCAGGCTGGCCTCAAACTCCCGCTTTAGCCTCCAGAGTGCTCAGCTCCTGCGCATACCCACACTCCTTTTCTAATTCCTCCTGCAACTTTGTCTTGGCACCCTTCTCCCCTGCTGCCTGTGCCCCCATTTTCCCTCATCCCACCTCTCTCCTGCCCCTGGGCCACTTCTTGCTCTCTGAGGGTCTCTGCCCACAGGATGGCTCCAGAGGTGGCAGCGGTAGCCCTGAAGGGTGGCTACAATGAGCTGTGCGACATCTGGTCTCTTGGCATCACGGCCATCGAGCTGGCTGAGCTTCAGCCCCCTCTCTTTGACGTGCACCCCCTCAGGTAAAGGCTTTGGCCTCTCAAGCTCTGGCATTACACGTGTGGCCCTCCATGCCCAGCAAGACATTCCCACCTGGAGACTCATCTAAACTCCCAGAGGTTGCCCTCCCAGCCAAGCATGGCTGGCTTGTCCTCCCAGCATGCAGGTAGCTGAGGCAGGAGGTCGGGAACTTGAGGCTGGCCTGAGCTACATAATAAAATCAACGCTAGAGTCCCAGGCATGCTGACTTTTTTTATAGGGGATCTGGGGATTTGAACTCAGATCCTCAGGCTTGCATAGCAAGTGCTCTTACCTACTGAGCCATTTCCCTTGTCCTCTTTCCATGGGGAACTCCTGAAACTATGAGGTCTGTTCCCATGGATTTGAATCCCATGTTCTTCCCTACTGATCTAGGGTTCTCTTCCTCATGACCAAGAGTGGGTACCAGCCTCCTCGGCTAAAGGAAAAGGGCAGATGGTAAGGGAGGTGACTGGAGGGCAGGAAGAGGGAGGGTGTGTGGGGTGAGGAGAAGGACTTCAATCCCTTCATACCAGACCTGGCTTCTTCCTCCCAAGGTCATCTTCCTTCCACAACTTTGTCAAAGTCACCCTCACTAAGAACTCCAAGAAACGCCCCAGTGCCACCAAGATGCTCAGTGTAAGCCATACCCCTCCCGACCCTGCTCCTTCAGCCCAGGGTTACCAAGTCTTCCCCAGCTCACAGGACTGTATATAGAACCCTGGGCCCCTTCAAAGCCCCTCATCCCTCAGAATTCCCCAGGACTCTACCCACAGGACCTTCCAAACTGTACAGGGAGATCCAGGCCTCGGGGCACAAGTCTATAGTCTCAGCACTAAGGAGGTAGAGATAGGAAGATCAGAAGTTCAAAGCCATCTTTAGTTACATAGAGAATTTGAGGTTAGCCTGAGCTACATGAGACCCTGTCACAAAAATAAAACTCAAACCAAATTAATACCCAATTATTTCTTGTTTGTTTCCTAGTGCTTGTCCCCCTCACCCCCGTTTCTTTTGTCTGTCTTGTTATGGTCTCATATTAGCCCAGGCAAGTCTAATATTTGCTATATAGCCAAGAATGACCTTAGACTCTTGAGACTCCTGCCTGCCCGCTGTGCCATCCCTCTGACCCCTGTCCCCTCTCACAGCATCAGCTGGTGTCCCAGCCAGGGCTGAACAGAGGCCTGATCTTGGATCTTCTTGACAAAATGAAGAATCCTGGGAAGGGGATGCCTGTTGAGATTGAAGATGAGGATCCTGAGGTGAGGGCCTTAGTCGAGAAGGGGCATAGGGACCGTTGGGCCTTTGCATGGGGCCCTCCTCCTGCCAAGACCAGGAGAGGCCTCTGGAAGCACACGTTAGAAGGAAAATGGTGTGAGGACAGGAAGTCTGGCTGGGTTCTAAGAGCGAGGGTGTGAGGTGGGCTCACAGTGTGATAGAGGATGCAGACGGCTGTGAGCCCTGATGTGGCTACCCTTCTGCCCAGCCACCCCCTGCCATCCCTCGGCGGATCAGATCTACCTACCGGGCCAGCTCACTGGGGATCCCAGACGCAGACTGCTGCCGTGAGTAGTGACCCTACAGTTTGGGGCCACCTAGCACACTGTCTGACCAGCAGGGGCTCAAATCCGAAGAAATGTGTAGCCAAGAAACTCTCAAACTGACCGACCATAGGGTCCCCTCTCCTCAGTCCCTAGATGCCACCTTCCAGCTCTGACCCAAAGGAAACCTCAAGAATGGGCTGCACACCATGAATCCCAGCACTCTGTATGACCATTGGGAGTTCAGGGTTGCCTGGTTTACATAGTGAGTTCCAGGCCAGGGTAACACAGTGAGATCTTTTCTCAAAAAAAAAAAAGCCATTAAAAGAAACAAGAACCAACCAACCAAACAAACAAACAAGCCAAAAAGCCCCACAAAGACCAAAACCAAATAAAAAACCCGTAAGAAGGAGCTGGGGCTGTAACTCAATCGGTAGAGTGCTTGCCTCTCATACACGAGGTCCTAGATTGAAGTTCAGCTGTGATCCCAGCACTTGGGCAGTGGAGGCAGGAGAATCAGAACTTCATGGTCACACATGTGTGGCCTGCTTTAAAAATAAATAGGAGGAAGCCGGGCGTGCCTTTAATCCCAGCACTCGGGAGGCAGAGGCAGGTGGATTTCTGAGTTCGAGGCCATCCTGGTCTACAAAATGAGTTCCAGGACAGCCAGGGCTATACAGAGAAACACTGTCTCAAAAAACAAACAAACAAACAAACAAACAAAACCATCCAACCAATGGGGGGGGACGGACCCACCACCACCACAACAACAAAATCTGTCGGAACTCCTCCTAATACCTACTTAGCGCAAAAAAAAACCAAAGGCCTCACAGCTACTTTGAGCCCTTCTACCTCTCTGCTGCCACCCCTGGGCCCCCAAACAAGACGATGTAAACAAAGGCCCCTCCCACAAGGGACAGGAGCCACCCTTAAGGTCCTGGCTCCAGCCCCGCCCCTCCTAGTCACTACTCACATTCTTTTTCATCCTTTCTCCCTACACCATCCTTTACTGGGTTGTCTCTGCCCACCTCCCAGGGCGGCAAATGGAGTTCCAGAGGCCCAGATGCGTGGACTGCAGACCTCAGGCTGAAACTGTGAGTGGACTCCTGTACTCTGCCCAGGTGCATTTCCCGTCCCCCTCATTCCTGCCCTGTGCTGGGCTTATGTTTTCTTCATCCAACAGGTTCGCTTACATCACCCTGCACAGTTCAGGAGCACCAGTCCCAGGTCCAGGACCCCTCCCCATCCTCCGGGCTGGAGGGGAGGTGGAGGGGTTACGTGGGAGCCACCTGAGGCTCACGCCTGTCATTCTTCAGGAGTCAGCTGTCAGATTCTGATGACGACTATGATGATGTGGACATGTAAGACCCCCATGAACCCCTCACTGACGCTCCTCAGCACCTGAGAACCCCTGTCTTGAGTCTTCCCGACCTCTACCCCAGAAGCCCACCTTCTTATTACCCCAATGCTTGAGCTCCGATGACCCTCAGTGCAGCTCCCTCCTTCCCTCCTCTTCCCCATCCGTGCTCCCCAAGCCCATTGGACCCTCTACCTTCACCTCTGACCCCTGGACTCCCCCAATTCCAATGCTCCATTTCCTTCCACAAACCGTCTTCCTCCTTCAGATTGACCTTAAGGTTTCCCACTCACGACACAAGCATTTTACCACTGAACCCACCCGCAGCCCCATCCACAGTGGAGGCTAGGCAAGTGCGCTATCACTGAGCTACATCTTCAGCTCTTTTTTACTTAAAAAAAAAAAAGTTTTTAGATTTATTTTATGTTTGGTGTTTTGCCTGGGCCACATTCGTTCCTGCTGCATGCGATGGCCAGTAAAGGGCGAAAGATCCCCGGAACTGGAGTTAATTAAGGTTGTTGTGAGCTGCTGTGTGGGTGCTAGGAACCCAGGACCTCTGCAAGAATAGCAAGTTTTCTTAACCACTGAGCCATCTCTCTATAAAAATAATTGTGTTTTTGTTTGTTGTTGTTTTTTTTTTTAAGCCAGGAGTGGCAGTATACACCATTAGTCCCAGCACTCAGGGCAGAAGCAGACAAATCTCTGAGTTCAAGGCTAGCCTGGTCTACAGAGTGAGTTCCAGGGCAGCCAGGGCTACACAGAGAAACCCTGTCTGAAAAAACAGAGAGGAAAAAAAACTTGAAATAGAATCTCACTATGTAGCCCCAGCTCTATATTTCTACCAGGCTGGCCCTACACACAGAGATCTACCTACCCCTGCCTCTCCCAGGCTGGGATTAAAGGCATGGCTAGCTGCTTCTACTTTTTAATTTGATACAAGGTAACACCAAGTTGTGCAGGCTGGAACTGAAATCATTCTGTAGCCCAGGCAATCCACCTGCCTCAGCTTTCTAAGTAACTGGTATTACTTGCCCAACCAGGCCTGACTCCTTCTACTTTTTATCTAATCCCCAGTTTGGGGTTTTTAGCTGCCCTCAGACCCAGGCCTGACCACACTTGACCATCCCAGCTCTGGCATCTCGCCCCTTTCCTAGGCTCAGACTCCTCAAGCTACCTCCCTCACTAAGCTTCAACCCCAGCCTTCTCCCCCAAGTCTTGTCATTTTCTCACCCAGCTTCCGTCTGTAGCCTGCATTGCTCTTGAACTCTCTCAATCCTCCTGCCTCCGCTTTCTAAGTAAGTGATATTACAAGCTTGTGACTGGAGGCCTAATCTCAGACCAAAATTTTGACCCATGGACATTTCCTACCAGTCAGGCTCTGAGTCCCAGGTCTCAAGCTGCACCCCAGCAGTCATCCCAAGTCCCCACATTCTCCTTGCCCTGGCTCGGGGACAGTCTCCAAGCCTGCCCCTGTTTGTTCCCTACCTTCTGTGCATGGGTACAGGGGGTGAGCATGAGGAGTGAAGCAGGACCCCGTGACTTCTTGTGGACACCATGTAAAAGCTCAAAGCTGCTATTGCTCTTTATAGCCGTGGCTCTAAGTCACCCTTCCTCCACTGCCCCTCAGTCCCAGGCCACAAGTCTGACACATCCCATCCTGTCCCTCGCACCCACATCTACTCATCCTGTCTTTGTGTTTCAGCCCTGCCCCTTCAGAGAACCTACCTCCTCCACTGCCCCCCAAGGTGAGGCCCTGGGAATCCTGAGGCCAAGTCCTTTGATGCTGGGGCGATTTAAACATTTAGAGTTTGAAGCCAGGGGTGTTTGAATATTTCAGAAAGCTTAAGAATTTGGGATTTGGGATGGATATATAGAAGCTCCATTGGAACTGGGTGTGGTGTTCCATTCAGGGAGCAGAGGCAGGAAGATCAAGAGTTCAAGATCATCCTTAGCTGTGTAGCAGGTTCAAGTCCAGCCTGGGCTACACAGTGGCATAGCGCAACACTGTCTCAAAACAAACATTTGTTTGTTTAAAGCAAGGCTGGGTGTTGGGGTGTCTGGAGCGGTGTGGGTAGAGTGGGAGCTAGTGCCCAGCATTAACCCTTTGTTTTCTGGGGTGTGCTGATGTTCCTTCTCATGTGGACATGCGTCTTGGAAATGGTGGAACCAAGGCAGGATGTCCTGGGGAGGGTCATAGATATGAGTACTTTTTGGTCCTGGAGGAGGCAGGGATTGGGGTACGAGGTACAGTGTCTTCTGGAACTTCTTGTGTATCTATTTCTCCCACACTCCCGTCTCTGTAGCCCAAGTTTCGGTCTCCATCCGATGATGGTTCCAGAGGAATTAGGGACGACGGGCAGCTGAGCCCAGGGGTCCTGGTCCGGTGTGCGAGTGGGCCCCCTCCACGTACCCCCCGACCTGGACCTCCCCCAGCGACCCGCAGCCCTCACCTCACAGCTCGCTCAGGTACCAGGACAGCCCGGGGAGGACGATAGGCAGGGGGAAGTCTCCTGGCCTGATGTTGCTTCAACTCCCACCAGATCCCTCACTGTGGAACCCAGCTGCTCCGGAACCAGGCCAGCCCCCACTGGTACCCCCAAGGAAGGAAAAGATGAAGGGAAAGGTAAGAGCTAGCTACCGTCCACTGGGGCCGTCCAGTGGACAATGGGGTGGCATCTGATAGGTGACATTTATGGAATCCTTCATCTGTGTCAGACTTGATCTTGTGGGATGTGTGCATGTAGGTGGGTGGGTGGTGTATGCACAGGCGTGTGTGTAGATGCATATGTGGAGGCCAGAGGAGGTGACCTGCTTTACCATGCTCCGTCTTATTTCTTGGGGACAGAGCATCAGCCTGAACTTGTTACCAGGCTGGTGGTCAGCGAGCTACACAGGGACCCTCCAGTCTCGGGGGTTACAGAGGACCACAGTCACGCCCGCTTGTTAACGTGGGCGCTGGGAGTCTGAACTCAGCTCCTCCCAGCCAGTGCTTTCCTGCTGAGCCCCGACCTTGTGTCTCCATGAAGTGCAAGCCTTCATACATGAAAATAGATGCCACCTACTCTGTGGTGGCCACACACTCGGGGACAGGGGTGGGGGTGTAGGGCGCTGAGGCGCAGCTCCGTGGGGAGCTGCAGGGCTGGGAGGGGAGCTGAGCTCTTCCTGTTAGTTTCCCCATCACTCGAATAAAAGGCCAACCAAAGTCAGCCTGGGGAGGAAAGGGCTTGCTGGGCTTCCATTTCCAGTTCACAGTCCACCATGCAGAGGGGCCAGGGCAGGAGCCTGGAGGCAAGAGCTGAAGCAGAGGGGAAGGAGGGAAGCTGTTTTCTGCCTTGTTCCTCATAGCTCGCTCAGCTTGCTTTTCTGTACAGCCCAAGTCCCCTGCCCAAGAGTGGTACCACCCAAAATGGGCTGGGCCCTCACCCTCTCCCATTAATATAATAATAATAATAATAATAATAATAATAATAATAATAATGTCCCACAATCTGGTTGAAGCATTTTCTCAGTTATGGTACCTTCTTTCTAAATGACTCTAGCTTGTGTCAAGTTGACAAAAAAACTGGCCAGCAGCAGCAGCAGACTTCCCTAGAATTCTTCTGTGAAAGGTTAGGGCAGTAACCAGCCTAGTGCAGTTCAGCAGTGAGGGGCTGGCTCAGTGGGGGAGAGCCTAGCTGATAAGTGCAGTGAGGGGCTGGCTCAGTGGGGGAGAGCTTAGCTGATAAGTGCAAAGCCTTGCTTTCTGTGTCCATTACCTGCAAAGGTAGGAGGTGGGGGAGGTTCTAGGCCAAGTGGCGTACATAGGGAGACTCTGGAGGAGAGGGACACTAGAGGCGGCTGTTTTCTGATCCACAGATGGAGAACGAGAAGCGCCGAGAGGTAAGTAGCTTACTTGGGGCTGTATATAAGACATTCCCCTTTATCCGTGGAGGGTCCATTTCAGGATCACCAGTGGGTGCCTCAGACTGGCTAGTACCCAATCAATCCTATATATTTATGGTGGGGGGTTCATTGATATGCAAAATAAGAGATTTAGTGAAAGATCAGTGTGTGGTGGTATACACCTGTAATACCCAAAACTTTGGAAGTGGAAGCAAGAGGGTCAGGAGTTGAGATTCTACATATAGAATCTAAGGTCAGCCTGGGTTACAGAGAGAATCTAAGGTCAGCCTGGGCTACAATGAGACATTGTCTAAAAAACAAAACAAAACAAAACAAAACTAAAACAAATATTTTTGTTTTTCAAATCTCTCATGTAATGTGTTCTGGACCATACCTAATGTGAAAGGCAGAACCACAGATTGGGGGGGGGATAGAGTGGGGGCAGTGGGGGGTTATACACCTCAGAGGCACGGGCAGATTCTGAACTCTGCACCTTCCTGTCTTCTGCCTACTGCTGCTGCCCACGGGCCATGGCCATCCAGAAATATCCCCTTCTTGTGAAATTATTCAACGGCTGTCCCCTCCAGATCCACAGCACAGCTGCCTGGACACATCCCTCTACGAAAGGTGGGCATTCGGGAGACCCAGGAGAGCCTGGGTGAGGAGCAGGTGGGAAGGACAGTACCCGAATGGGAGCACAGAGACACAGGCAGGATGTCATTTTAATTTTATGTGTGAATGGTTTTACCTGCACGTACTCCTGTCCACATGCGCAGTGTTGACAGAGGCCACAAGAGGGCGCTGTATCTTCTGGAACTGGAGTTAACTGGTTGTTGACTACCATATGGGTGCTGGGAACTGAACCCAAGTACTCAGCAAGAGCAACAAATGCTCTTAACCACTGAGCCACCTCTCCAGCCCCAGGAAGCTCTTTTTTGCTACTTAAGATTTACATTTTTAATTTTTAGATAATGTCTTCTAAAATACAACGTTGTTCTTAATTATTTGAGAATGTCATACAATATATTTTGATTATATCCTCATCTTCCACTCATCCCAGATCTAGGCTCACCCATCCCGAGTTTGTACCGTTCAAACTTATGACTGTGGGCCATCCACTAGAACATGGCTAGCTTTTAAAGAAATTGACTTTTCTTCCCTGGAAGCTGTCAACAATGTGCACTGTGTTTAGATTTGTGCACATAAACCCAGGCACTTACAGGGTAGAAAAGAACATGTGAGGTCCCTGGTGCTGCAGTTACAGGCAGTTAATTGTGAGCCTCCAGGCATGGGTGCTGGGAACCAGTGCTTGCCCAGAGCAGCAGGTGCTCGTCGGCTCTGGAGAGAGCGTCTTACTGGAGTGATGTCGTTGCCCCAGCCAAACCTGGAGCAGAAGTTGTGGTTACTGTGGGAGTTGGGGATCCAAGAGGGGAAGGGAAAGGATGAACTGAGAAGCAGATACTAGAAGAGTGGGGGTTTAGAGGCCAGTGATGTCTGAATAAGATCGTCTGCAGTTAGGGGAGAGAGCGTGATGGAGCCCTAAGAGAGGATGAAGGTCACCTGCATTCGGATGGTAGAGGCTGGCATCAGTTTTTTTTTTGGGGGGGGCGGGTGTTCACTGCAGCAGAAAAGGACAGACTCAGGAGATTACAGAGGGAGGTTGAGATTGAGGGGTCAGTATTAAATAACACAAGAGTCTTGGAATAGAGATGTGAACTTTTAATGCCAGCATTACTGAGACTGAGGCAAAAGGATTGGCACTTGTTTGAAGTCAGCCAGAGCTGTATAGCAAGAGCCTCTCCCCTTCCTTCTCTTCTTCTTTCTCCTCCTCTTTTTTTTTTTTTTGGTTTTTCAAGAAAAGGTTTCTCTCTGAAGCCCTGGCTGTCTTGGAACTCTGTAGACCAGGCTGACCTCAAACTCAGAGTTCTTCCTGCTTCTGCCTCCTGAGTGCTGGGTTTAAAGGCATGTGCCACCACCTGGCTAACAAGAGCCTTCTTAAGCAAACAAAGAGCATAGTAGTCCACACTGGTAACCCCTGCTCTTAGGAGGCAGAGGCAGGAAGATCAGATATTCAGATTCAACTTTGGTTTCATAGCAAGTTCAAGGGCCAGTGGGATACTTGTGACCAGATGTCATAAAACAAGAGACAGTCCGGGGAGAAGACTCAGTGGTTAAGAGCACCAGCTGTTTTGTTCAGATGACCTACGTTCAGTTCCCAGCACCCACATGGGGGTTCACAGTCTTCTCTAACTCCAGTTCCAGGGGATCCCACACCCTCTTCTGGCCCCTGAGGGCATTGCATGTCCACGGTGTACAGGTTTACATGTAGACAAACACACATACTGAGAGACACCGGAGCTGATCAGTCCCACTGGATAGGGAAGCATACATTGAGGATCAGTGATTGGAGATCAACACTGGGGAGGAAGGGGCGGGGCTTAGAGAGGTGCTGCAGGAAGTAGAGTTAGAGGGCCATGGACAGAGACCTGCCAGGCATTGGCAAGTTACAGAAGGGAGGGGGGGGTCATGGAGACTGGCTTAAGAGACTGAGCAGGGGGGGTAGAAACTGGGGGTGTCAGCCTGCAAGGGGAATTGGTATGAAAGGGTGGGTCTGGGGAAGAGGGCCAGTTTTGGACAAAGGTCTGGGAGGTCTACCTCCCATGATGAGAGCCCAGCAACCTCCTTGTCTGGCCCACTCAGATCAGAACCTGCTCCTGGGTGCAGAGGAAGGCATTTTCATATTGAACCGGAATGATCAGGAGGCCACGCTGGAAATGGTGAGGGACGGGATCAGTGCTGGGAGTGGGGTAGGGTGGCATAGGGGCAAATGGGAATCACAGGGGTCACCCCATTCTCTACAGATCTTCCCTGGCCGCACAACCTGGCTGTACTGCATCAACAACCTCCTCATGTCTCTCTCAGGTTAGCCTGGGGCAGGGGCAGGGCAGGGGCAGGGGCCAGGAGTTAAGGGAGGGTGAGTACGTATGTGTGGATGAGCACAAACTGAGCCTCACCTCCACAGGGCCTGAGGTTCATAGCTCACCACTGGTTGAACTTAAGGCCAGGAGCTTTTCTTCCTGAGCCTCAGTTTTCCTATCTATATAATGGAGCTCCAATATCTTCACTTCTCAAGTTGGTTGTGAGTTAATTTTTTACAATCAATTCATCTTTAAATAACTTTTACATCTCTGGGTGTAGTTGGCGCACGCCTTTAATCCCAGCACTTGGGAGGCAGAGGCAGGCAGATTTCTGAGTTCGAGGCCAGCCTGGTCTACAAAGTGAGTTCCAGGACAGCCAGGGCTATACAGAGAAACCCTGTCTCGAAAAAAAACAAACAAACAAAAAACAAAAAAACAAAACAAAAAAAGAGAGACAGGGCCAGGTGGGTCAGAACTTAGTCTCTATTAAGACAGACTGAAGAAGTTACAGGGTTTGCCGTGGTTTGGTAAGTACTAGGGCCCGTGTTTGTGGGGCAAATGTGCTACCACTGAGCTGTATCTCCAGCAACACTCCCCCTATCTTTTTTTCCCCCAAGACAGGGTTTCTCTGTGTAGCCCTGGCTGTCCTGGAACTCATGTAGACCAGACTGGCCTCGACCTCACAGAGAACTGCCCATCACCATCCCCCCCACACCCCTTTTTTGAGACTGTGTATCCCTGGCTAGCCTCAAACTTAAAGTGACTCACTTGCTTCAGCCTCCCAAGTTCTGAGATTATGAGCAGGTGCCACCAGTCCTGGCTTAGGTAGGTTTTTCTGTTAAACTTTGAACTATGTGCCAGGTGTAGAGTCAGGAGGATGGGAGTTCAAGACCAGCCTCGGCTCCATGGGGAGTTAGAGGCCAGCCTGGACCCAAGACACAGCCCCCCAAAATAAACTTCAGGTGCAACCTCATGGGCTGGGTAAACCTCCCTCCTGTCGCACATGCAGCAGCGTTATGAGGGCAGACGGCCTATTCTGCTCTGTTTTCCTGAGCGGATCACGGTGCCTGGACCACACTGGTCCTTTCAAGTCTCAAGACTGGGAACTGTGTGAATGGAAAGTGGGATTTGCATGTTGGGAAGTTTCAGCGGGCTGGGAGACAAGAGATGGCAAGGGTCCTCTAACTGCCTGCCACTGCCCCCTCATACACACAATGCAGGGAAGACACCCTACCTGTATTCTCATAGCATCCTGGGCCTGCTGGAAAGGAAAGACGGCAGAACAGGGAGCCCCATCGCTCACATTAGTCCTCACCGGTTACTGGCAAGGTAGGAGCCCCAAAGGGCGCCTCTGGCTTCCCTGCCCCAACTGCGGCCTGCGCAGCCCCTCACTCTTTCTCTTCCTCCTTCAGAAAGAACATATTCTCCAGTAAGATCCAGGACACCAAAGGCTGCCGGGCTTGCTGTGTGGGTGAGAGCTAGCCTCCCTCCGGGTGCGGAGTGATGGGGAGGGCTGGTGCCTGGACAGTATCTACTCAATAAGGTCGAGGCATGGTGTCCAGGACCCTCGGAGAGATGTCCTGGAGGGAGACAGGGACCCTGACCTGACCCATTCTTGCCCACTTCCACAGCCGAGGGTTCTAGCTCTGGGGGCCCATTCTTATGTGGGGCATTGGAGACGTCTGTGGTTCTGCTCCAGTGGTACCAGCCAATGAACAAATTCTTGCTTGTCCGGGTAAGTCTGTAGAGCAAGGGTGCTGTAGCTTGGGCCTTCCACCATTTGCGCTTATATAAAGAACGGGATGACCCCCCACCTCCACCCGAGTCCATGCCGCTGCTTCCTCCCCACCCTGAGGCATTTTGAAAATTTCCTGAGAGTCTGAAGAGTTGGCTCAGCGGTTAAGAGAGTACTGGCTGCTCTTCCAAAGGACCCAGGTTCAGTTCCCAGCACCCACATGGCAGCTTACAGTAACGGTCTGAAACTCCAGCTGCAGGGGACTCAACAGTCTCACACAGACATCCGTGCAGGCAAAACACCAAGCACATGAAATAAAAATAAGTAAATCATTAAAAAGAAAACAACTTCCTGATATTTAAGCCCCGCCCCTCACATCTGAGCTTAATCCTCAGTCTCCAAGGGTTTGTCCCTTTGAGTCTAAAATGGTTTTGTTGGCCTGGTGTGTGTGTGTAGGGGGGTGTACCTGCTTTTCCGTCGCCAGGTTGACACGCCTCCAGACAAAGCCACATTTACTCTAGAAGCACGCTTTGCTTCTTTCTAATGAAGCCCAAAAATCTCCGAGGGACTCCCCACCTACCCCATTACCATCCCCACCCCACCCACACGTCTCAGAGTCTCCCTGAATCGCCCTTCCCCGTGCGGTCCTGCAGCAGGTGCTGTTCCCGCTGCCCACGCCGCTGCCGGTGTTCGCGCTGCTGACAACGCCGGGCTCCGAGTTGCCGGCCGTGTGCATCGGCGTGAGCCCCGGGCAGGCGGCAAAGTCGGTGCTCTTCCACACCGTGCGCTTCGGTGCGCTGTCCTGCTGGCTGGACGACTCCAGCACCGGTGAGTGGGCCGTGCCGCTGAGAGGCAAGGATGCCGGGAAAGGAGAAGCTGCAGGGGAAGAAGGGGCTGCAGGAGAAGGTGGGCTGTAGGGAAGAGGCAGGCCTGGAAAGGAAGTGCTGCAGGAAAGAGGACCATAGGAAAAGTTGCAGACCTAGGTGGGGCTGCAGGACCGGGTTCAGGCTGCAAGGAAGGGGCAGGGCTGAGGGAAGAGGGCGGAGCTTCAGAAAAGGGGCATGGTTTCAGGAAAGGACGCCACTTGTGAAGAAGGGGCCGATCGAGGGTGGGACTACAGGTTAGGGCACCAGGGAAGGGGAAGGGCAGAGTGGCTGGGCAGGGCTATGCCCGAACCCGATACTGAGAAAGAGATGGAACAGGGTGTGTGGTCTTACTTGACTGGTCATAACTGGGTGGAGCACATGTGGCAGGCAGGGACCTGAGGGGTGCAAGCTGAACAGAGCCAGGCAGTTCTTAAGCCCCTGCCTCTCACACAGAGCACAAGGGACCAGTGCAGGTGATCCAAGTAAAGGAAGACGTGGTGATGGTGTTGATGGATGGTAAGAGCCGTCCTCCCTTCCCGTTCTGGTCTTCAGCCCGGGACTTTGTGCTCAAAGCCTTCCTTCCGCTTCCCTTCAGGCTCTCTAAAGCTAGTGACCCCAGAGGGGGCACCAGCTCCTGGGCTTCGCACCCCTGAGATCCCCATGACAGAAGTGGTCGAGGCTGTGGGTATGTGTTAGTTGGGAGGGTCAAGGGTGGGAGCTCTGTGACCTCAGGGTCACAGGGAACTGCTTCCTCTCTAGCTATGGTTGAAGATCGACTCCAGGCCTTCTGGAAGCATGGAGTTCAGGTGTGGGCTCCAGACTCGAAACAGGTAGGCTCCTTCAGTTCACACCACACCCTTGCCCTCATCCTCAACCTTCACATCCTTTAAATGGGCTTGGAGAAGCCCTGGGTCAGGACAGGGAATTGTGTAGGGAAACTTCAGGACACACATTGTCACCTTAGTACAAGCATCTCACAGAGCACTGTACACCAGTGCTCCCTGGTTCCTGACTTACCCTTCACAGTTGCCTATCAGAAAGGGCGCTGTGACTTTGCAGTCTTGGACACAGAGCAGTTAAGTCACATGCACAAAGTCACACAGCTTCATGAGTGGGTCTGGGGTTAGACTTACCCTGAGGAAGCCATGTCTGTAGGGAGAGGGGAGGTCCTACTTCTCAGCACACACACAGACACACTTTCTCTACAGCCACTGCAGGAGCTGAGAGACCCCACCCTCACCTTCCGTCTGCTCTGCTCCCCCAGGTATGGTGGTGGAGGGAAGAATGGGGAATAGGGGAGGCTGCTGGTGTGGAGAGGAGGTTTCTGTGGCCTAGGTTCCCTCCTGAGGCTCCGGCTCCCCTGTGACTCTTGGGAGGGAGCCTTGGCTGCCCACCCTCAGTGGATATGCCCCTGCACCCGTGCTTTCCTGCACTCCTTTAGTCTGCCCTTGAGGTTGGGAGTGTGAACTCCCCATGGCTCCTTTTGCTGTTGCTATGAGATAGCATATGTAGCCCTGGCTGGTCTCCGATTCTCTCTTCTCTTTTATCACTTTGGGGGTTGGGGACACATGGCATAGAGGGCACCTGGAGATCAGAGGACATTTTTAGGAGACAATTCTTTTTTTGTTTGTTTGGTTTTTTTCAAGACAGGTTTTCTCTGTGTAGCCCTGGCTGTCCTGGAACTCACTCTGTAGACCAGGCTGGCCTCAAACTCAGAAATTCACCTGCCTCTGCCTCCCAAGTGCTGGGATTAAAGGCGTGCATCACCACGCCCAGCAGGAGAGGAGACAATTCTTTTTACCACATGGGTCGCAGAGATTGAACTTAGGTCATTATGTTTGGTGACAAGCACCTTTGCCTGCTGAGCCACCTTGCCGACACCCCCCACCCTTTTTTTTTCCTGAAACAGGATTTTATAGCTCAGGCTGACCTCAGACTCCCTAGGTAGCTGAGGATGACCTTGAACTCCAGCTTTGCTTGCTTCAGCCTCCCAGTTATTGGGATTGTAGGCATATCCCATCATGCCTGGCATAGTCGTTGTCATGGCCTGGCACTGGAATGGTGCAGTTTCTGTTAACTACTCTGAGAATGAATGAACGAACGAATGAATGAATGAATGACTTGACCTCTGTCTTCTCCAGGCCTGTAGTGGTGGAGACAAGGCCCACAGATGACCCTAGCGCCCCCAGCAACCTCTACATCCAGGAATGAGCCGTTGAGAGGGCATGGGGAACGGATGCCTGCAGACTCCTAACGGACACACTAGGGGTCACGGCATGACCTTATCTCCCAATAAACTTGACTTTAGTCTTGTCATCTTGAAATTCTCTGGGGAGAGATTTTTGGGTCCCTCTCTCGCCAGATTTAAATGACCAACACAATAATGGTGGGGGTGTAGCATGGGCTTTATTGGTCTATTTCAGGATCACCTTCCCCAGCTGCCTAGGGAGGAGCTCGCAGTGAAGGCACTTGAGATGGGGGAGGGCCAGCTGCAGACCTCAGCTAAGCTGGTCCTCATACTGCTTGCGGAAACAGTCTCCAGCAGGGAAGAAGTCCCAGCACCTTTCCTGGTACATCTTCCAGACATACGACTCCTAGGGTTGACGGGATAAGAGTGTCTTGGTCACATCTTCACCCGCTTGATAATGGATTCTCTGCTGCCTGCTGATTCTCCTCTCTTAAGACTAGTTTACTGAGTACAGCCGGCTGGAATGGCTTGAGCCACGTCCCCTACTCGTCCCTCATTAGTACCTCTTACCTGACCGGTGTGCTCTGTCTCATCCTTATTTATCAAATACATCAGGAAAAACCTGAGGGGCAGAGGACCACAGGAGGAAGGTCAGAGCCATACTTGCATTGAGATTTACTTTTATTTTCTGGTGCTGAAGACGAAACCCAGAGCTCAGTGCATGCTAGGCAGAAATTCTACCACTGAGCCCCAGCCCCAGCCCCAGCCCCAGCCCCAGCCCCAGCCCCAGCCCCAGCCCCAGCCCCAGCCCCAGCCCCTCACTGGGGGATTCTAGGCAGGGGCTCTATGACTGAGCCATGCCCCCAGCCCTTCACTGGGGGGGGGGTCACTTTCTCACAGAGCCACAGTGATGCTTAATTTCTGATAGTCTGAAACCTATCCACACGGACACCCACATCCCTTTCTGTAGCTGGCTCAGGCTCAGCAGTCCTGCCCTGCAGGCTTACTCCCATCACTTCCCACACTCACATGTAATTGGCTAGGTTGTGCTCTTCCAGAGTGTGGGTCTCAAACCCATGTGGGGTCGTGTCGAAGTAGTCACTGCCTATTCCACAGATGAAGCACTTGGTCTGAGGACAATGGAAGATGTCAGAGTCGAGGAAGGCTCGGTGACATCTAGTACCTCTGGGCCTTGCCTTGCTCCCATGAGTTTCCTAACCTCACCGCACTTCCCAAGCAGAATAGAAGCAGGTTTTTATTGAGTACTTCAAAGGAATGCGTGGCTTAATCCCCTGGCAAGCTCTGAGGTTAGTACCAGTAATATCCCCAATTATTTTTCCCTATTTATCCCGTAATTCCTTAGATTCACTCTTGGGCATAACTTACCTCCATGTCTTCCTTCACTTGCTCTTGTTGGTCTCGGAGCTCCCCGAAAGCATCAATAATCAGACCTGGGGTGGTAGGACACAGGTCGAGACCCAGGTTCACGAGTACCTCTGGGCCTTGCTTTCCTTCCATGGGATTTTTACTCTTACCATGCTTCCCAAGAAGAAGAGAAGCAGGTGTTTACTGAGTATTTAGTAAGGACAGACACTTCAAAGCAATGGAACTCACTCTGTAGACCAGGCTGGCCTCAAACTCAGAGAACCACTTGCCTCTGCCTCCTTAGTGTTGGGATTAAAGGTGTGTGCCACCATCTCCCACATACGGTGCCTTGTTTCAACTCCATTTTTCAGATGGAGAAACCAAAGCTCAGAGAGACCACCTGCCTGAGGTCTCACAGTAAGGAGGGGCTAAGCCAGGGAGCTAACCAGCAAGCTAGCCAGCCTCTATGGACTATGCACCCCTCCCACCCATATCCCTAGCCAGCGCTGACCCTGAATGATGGCCAGCAGGATGACGATAACGAAGAAGAAAAAGGTGATATCGAAGACGACCCGGTAAAGTTCATATTCATCGCCGGCCGGGTCCTCGATTTCGTCTCCGATCCCTCCACCGGCCCGGACGCCCACATACATGTGGAACAGGTAGCACTGAGGAGGAGGGACAGGTCGCTCAGTTAACAGCCACAGCACCTACCGGAAGCCTGGACTAGGTGGGCCTGGAGACAAAGCAGTGGCAGAGAACCCTGCCTCTCAGAGCTGGGGAATGTCATGGCTGTCACAGGAAGGCACAGGCTGGTGATAGTTCAGATCACCAGCTAGACAGGATCTAGACTCAACTAGAAGACACACTTCTGGGAACGTCCATGAGAAAGTTTCTAGATCCGGTTATTGAGATGGGAAGACCTAGCCTGAATGTGGCCCCAGTGTGGGTTTGGAGTCCCAGAATGAATTAAAAAAAAAAAAAAAGCAAGTTTCTAAAATAATGACTCTGAGACTTAGTTATTCATGAATAAATGCCTAAGCCATACACTTGGGCTTGCCCCTGACTAGCTCATAACTTACTTAACACATTTATTCTATTCTGAATACTGCATGGCTGGTTACCTCTCTTTGGCTTCATGTGTCTGTCTGTCTGTCTGTCTGTCTGTCTGTCTCAGAGTTCCAGGAGAATCTCTTCCTGCACCTGATGCTATCCCAGAGTTCCTCCCTCTCCCTGCTGGAACTCCCTCCTCCTACTTCCTGCCTCAGCTTATAGGTTATTAGCTTTTGATTGACAGATGATGTTTCCACACAGTACACAAGAGATTCTCTCTACAAAGGCATTCTTCTCGCTCTGCTTCCTGACTGGGGATTAGAGTGACCAGCCACCTTGTGCTCTTGCCACCACGGTGGACTATATTCTCAAATTAGGGTCAGAACAATCCCTCTCTTCCCAAGTTGCCTTTGCTTCACATTGAGCAGAAATGTGAAAAATGCAAGGTTTGGAGCTGGAGGTGAACTCCGGTTGTATCCAGATGGGGTGCATCTGGTATCTGTGAGGCCCTGGACGTGATCCCTAGCTTCACCTAAAACAGGATGGTGGCACATGGCTGGAATCTCAGGGAGAGGCAGGAGGACCACAAGTTCAAGGTCAACCTTGGCTATGCTGAGAATTGGAAGGACCAGAAAGTTAGCGTGAGGTGACAGGGACAGAGGGGTCAGGCTGGGTCAGGGAGGAACAGCATCATCACTAGGAGCAGAAGAAAGTCATCACTAGCAGGATGCATCTGTCTAGCCTCAGAGCAGTGACCAGAATGGCTTCCTGCAGGACGGGGAAGAGTCTCTAAGTTGGAACCAGAAGGAGATGTGACCAGAATAGGTGATGGGAGAGAGTGTTCCAGGTACTCAAAACCATGTGCTATGCCACAAGGGGGAGAGAGGATTCATGGGGAGGAGTCCTGGGTATGTATCAAGGCCCTGGGCTCCAACCTTATCACACATGGGCCAATGTTTATTTTATTTTATTTATTTATTTTTTAAAGATTTACTTTATTTATTATATGTAAGTACACTGTAGCTGTCTTCAGACACTCCAGAAGAAGGTGCCAGATCTCATTATGGATGGTTGTGAGCCACCATGTGGATGCTGGGATTTGAACTTATCACCTTCGGAAGAGCAGTCGGGTGCTCTTACCCGCTGAGCCATCTCACCAGCCCCTATTTTATTTTATTTTATTTTGAGAGGTAGGAGGCTAGAGAGAGTTGGATCAGTTCCTCTACCAAAGGACCCAGGCTCAATTCCCAGACACACCATGATATACCATGTGATCATGTGGTTGTAACTGTAACTCAGACATACATGTAAGCAAAAACCATATATGGAGAGAAAGAGAGACAGAGAGACAAAGAGAGACAGAGGGAGGGAGAAGGAGAGAGAGAGAGAGAGAAACTGCTTTTTGCTTTCATGAGGAACTGAAATAAAAGTTTGGTGGGGCTGAAGAAAGGAACAACTATGAGCAAAGACAGAGAGGGAAATGAGGCAGTGAGCGATTGTGTTGGTTATTCATGCCCAGGCCCAATGCATTGGTAGGCAGCATTTAATTTGGAAGGTAAGATGTTAGGCGAAGGGGTTAGGCCTGGTACAGGACAGAGAAAGGTCAACACAGAAGAACAGAATTTGGAAACATGTGGTTCTAGAGGAACTGAAAAAGGACCAGGAAGCCAAAAAAATTAGAAGCAATAAGGACTGTGGTTAGACTCAGGTAGGGCCAGATCTCTGTTTTTTTCGTTTTGTTGTGTTTTGTTTTGTTTGGGGGGGGGGTAGTTCTGAGCCAGGGATTCTCTGTGTAGCCCTGGCTGTCCTGGAACTCGGAGATCCATCTGCCTTCCTCTGCCTTCCCAAGTGCTGAGGTTAAAAGTGTGGGTCACCACCGTCCCACATCTTCCTTTTTGGGCCTTCCTGTGGTAGCTCTGGGAAGTCCCAGGTGGCCAGGCCAGAGGGAGTAGGCGAGTTGTTTGCTCGGAGTCACCCCACTCAGGGAGCACAGAAAGCTACCTTCCCAACAGCACTGCCTACGGCTGCTGCGGATGATCCTGCTAGCGTCAGCTCCACCGCCCAGCTACAACCATGCAACCAACAATCTGAAGGCACTTTTGTTTTGTTTTGCTGTGTAGCCCTGGCTGGTGAGGAACTCAGAGATCTACTTGCCTCTGCACCCCCAGTGCTGGGTTAAATGCATGAGCCACCACACCCACACAGCTTCTTCCCTTTTTTTTTTTTTTTTTTTTTCATTTTCTTAAGAAGTAATTGATGGGGGGAGGGCTCAGTCCATTGTGGATGGGGCCACTTCTGGGCTGGAGGTCCTGGGTTCTATGAGAGAGCAGGCTGAGCAAGCCACGAGGAGCAAGCCAGTAAGGAGCACCCTTCCATGGCCTCTGCATCAGCTCCTTCCTCTATGTTCCAGCCCAGCTTGAGTTGCCACCCTTACTGCTTTTGGGGATAAACTGTTGTTGGATGGAACTGTGAAACAACCCCTTTCCCTGCTCAAGCTGCTCTTGGTCATGTTGTTTCACCACAGCAACAGTAGCCCTAATGAAGATACTTAGTAACTTGCGAACGGGCATGGGGGAGGGGCTCACCGTCATCATGTCATCACACTTCATGTCAGGCTCGTCCTCATCTTCGCTCTTATTGTAGAATTTTCGGAAGAAGTTGAAGGCCACCACTGTATACAAGTAGACCACGACGGCCAGGAGCCCTACGGTCATCACCAGCTAGGGACAGATGGGCACTCGTCAGCTCTACACTCCTTCTAGACAAGGCCCTCAGTTCTCTGACCCTTTGGATTCTGGAGCCTCTTCCACGCTCCATTCTACCCTCTCCCAGAATGCCCTAGGCCTGTTGTGATGGTGCATGCCTTTAATCCCAACAGTCAGGAGGAAGAGGCAAGCAGATCTCTGTGGTTCGAGGCCAGCCTGGTCTAAACAGTGAGTTCCAGAACATAGAACATATGTAGTCCTATGTATCAGGGATACATAGACTGGAGCGCCTGAAATAACCTCCCCACAACGCACAAGAACTAACCAAAGAATGTTCTAACCTTGGCTCAGATCTTTTCAGATTACCATGCCTCTCCCCTCTCGGGAAGCCCCTCCCCTCCCAGGGAGGCCCACCACTCCAAGACGCCTCTTTACCCCCGCCCCTCAAAGATGACTCCGCCCTCACTTCCTTGTTCCCACAAACACTGCTATCGGGCCCACTTCCCCGGTATCTCTTGATCACCACCCCTCTCCCTCTGCCACTCCCACACCTCCACGCAGGTCCCCGCCAGGTCCTCTCCACACCTGCTTTCCATTGTGAGTGACAGATGAAAGGATGGTGCGGAGTGTCTTGACTCCCATGGCGATGTCCAGGAGGTGGGCAGCGAAAAAGAAGTTATTGTAGTGCCCCAGGAGGGACATCACCATGTACCAGCCCAGATACAGGAAAGACTGAGTATAAAAGGGTCGGAGTCAGGAAACATGCGAGGATGCCTCAGAGCAAAGGCAGATGCGGTCTCTGCCTAGGGGAGTATCTATTTGCTCCGGAGCAGGAGAGGACCAGGGAGCAGGTCAGCTACAGAAGACCCACAGCATGGGAAGGACGTTCCGACGACAGGGGAAACGGGCTTAGGAATCTTTCTGGGTCAGGGAGTCCTGGGCACATTCCTACTCTAGGGGCTCTGCATGAGCTGTTCCCTCATTCAGACTCCTCCCTTTCCTGCTGCAACCTTCTCCATCCATAGTCCCCCCCCCTTACGTTGTCTGTGAAGATGACTCCAAACTTCCAGATCTGGTATTTGACATCGATGGACATGATCCTGAGGGAACAGGAAGGGAGACAGACAGATGCCTGGGTGTCAAGGCACTAGCCATACCCCCTGGCACGTCTCTGGCAGAGGTGTCCCTCTCACCATGTCAGCAGGCCCGGTGGAGGGTCAGGTTTGCGCTCATTGTGGGCTGTGATCTCCAGAGAGGCCAGATCCATGCCCAGCAGCTCCGCAATCCGCTCCCGCCCGAAAATGTCCCCGTGTTTGTCCAGAACCTGTAGAAGAGGGTGCCAGGCTGGAGTTGGGGAAGGGGGCATTGCCTGTAAAGGGTTTCTAGGGACACTCAACTTTACATGTGAAATAGGGGGAGCATTTTTCTGGGAGGAAGGACCTGATTTCTGCAGATAAGGAGGAAGGTCCAACACCTGGCAGTTGCAGTAGCCAAATTAATAGGGAAACTATTGTTTGGAGAGGCAGAAAGAGGCTGTGTAACTGGGACCCCTGTCCTCTAGAGCAGCTTGAAGTTCTCTGTTCACTTACCATCCCAGCCACACTGCCTCCTGGTCACTCCGAGGGCCACTCCAGACCCCTCTAACAGCACAGCAACCTTCCCTGGACAGCACACACACTTTCCCACACTTCCACACCGATACTGATACAGTTTTTATTATTTTTTTTTTTTTTTGAGCCTGGAATTCACTCTATAGACCAAGTTGGCCTCAACTTCATTGAGATCTATTGGCATCTGCCTTCCAAGTGCTGGGATAAAAGGCATAAAGCCACAATCCCTGGCCATTTAGTTATTTTAATGTTTTATGTATGTGTTGCTATGTGTGTGCAGTGCCCACAGAGGCCATAAGAGGTCAGCCCATACACCGGAGCTGGAGTTACAGGGTGGTTGTGAACCACCATGTGGGTGCTGAGAACTAAATCCAGGTCCTCTGAAAGAGCAGCCAGAGCTCTTAACGGCTAAGCAATTACTGCAGCCTTTATTGCATTTCAAAGATTTGTTGCCAAGTTCTCATGTGGGTTTACTTCTTTCAGGATTTATTATTTATTTAGTTATATGTGTGTTTGCCTGTGTGATTGTGAGTGTGTGCCTGCCAAATCCAGGAGAAGAGTATCAGAGCCCCTGGATCTGGGTTCTGGAAGAGCAGAAAGGTCTCTTAATTACTAAGCTATATAATGATAATTTTGAAGCTTTGATTTCCTTTAAAAACACAGAAACATTATGGAAATTTTTTTCTTTTAAATCTTAAGGTGTGGGATATGGTATTGCTTTAGACTGTCCACAGCAGCTGACTATGATTTGCCTCGTGCTCTAGCAGGGGCGTGATTTTGCCAGTTGTAGGTAGTTTCCGTGATTGTGTGACATTTGGAGTTCTGGAGACTTTTCAGAGGTTATATAAATGCAACACACCCAAGAGGTGTGTTGTTGGTTGGTTGCTATTTGTTAAGTAGTTATGTGCAGAGAAGAAAGAACAAGAAGAAAAAAGATGTCTTGACAGTGAAGAACAAACTTGCTCCAAGGAATTTGATCCTCGAATCAGTGGTAAGTAGTCTAACAATATTGGCACCTCCTTTCCTCTCTATCCTTTCCCCCCTCCTTTCTGGTATTAGGGGGTTGAGAGGGTAGAAAAGGGCAGAGAAGGGTGGAAGAATAAAAGAATCCACAAATCAGCCGAAGTCTGGCTACAAAGCCATCCTCCCTTCCTTCCTTCCTTCCTTCCTTCCTTCCATCTATCCTTCCATCTAGTTGCTGGTTTGGTTTGGGGTTTTATGGAGACAGGGTCTCACGTAGCACAATTTAGCCATGAACTCATTGTGTAGATAAGGACAACCTTAAATGTATGACCTTCCTGCCTCCATCTCATATGTATAGGCTTGTACCACCATCCTAAATTTTATACAGCAGTGGGGATTGAACCCAGGGCTTCGTGTTCGAGAAGCACTCTAACGACTAAGCTACATCTTCAGACCCTCAGAGAGACACTTAGAGAGACACTTAGAGAGACACTTAGAGACAGGGTTTCTCTGTGTAGCCCTAGCTATCCTGGAACTCACTCTGCAGACCGGGCTGCCCTCAAACTCCCAAAGATCCGCCTGCCTCTGCCTCCCAAGTACTGGGATTAAAGTTGTGCGCCAATACGCCCAGCTGAGAGACAACTCTTAACTGCCCTTACCACACCATTGCTCATCTCCTTTCGAATACGCCTACAGACAGTCCCCACCCTGGGCCCTTTACATGCATCTGATCACCATGCCGTGCTGTGTTCCCCAGGGGAAACTCTTCAGAGGGACACAGCCCCTTGCTCAGGCTTCCATACAAAATGAGCACTTGGCAAGGCCAGGGGTGGTCCTAGGCCCCAGGGGACTGAGCCTAGGAGCCCTTCCCTCCACACACAGTCCTCTCACCTTCCGCTTGACAAACTTGTCCCAGTAGTTGCTAGGGAAAGACCTGTCAAGAGAGAAGTGTGGGGAGGTTAGAGTGGTGTGCTGGTTTGAATGAGGCTGACACCCAGAGGCTCAGGTATTTGCATGTTCAGTCCTGAATGAACCATCAGGGCAGGATGAAGAGGTGTGGCCTTACTGGAGGAGGTGCCTCACTGTGAGGTCTCCAGAGCCCACACCAGGCTGTCTTTCTCTGTCTCTGTCTCTGTCTCTGTCTCTGTCTCTGTCTCTCTCTCTCTCTCTCTTCATGGAGATCAAGATGCAGCTCTCAGCTACTTTTCTAACACCATGCCTGCCTGCATGCCACTAACAAACTAACCCTTTGAAACTGTAAGCAAGCCCCCAATTAAATGCTTTCTTTTTATAAGACTTGCCTTGATGGTGTCTCTTCACAGCAACCCAACAGTGACTAAGACATAGGGGAAGGATCAGAAGCTAGGGGCTATGCCAGGGAGCAATGAATGGGACTCCTGCCCTCAAATTATCCTCCTGCCTCAAGCTCACAAGTGCTGGAATGCGAGAGTACGCAGTCACACCTGGCTCTAGAGTCTATCTCACATTCAAACATTATTTATTATTTTGAGTGTATGGATGTTTTGCCTGCAAGTGTGTTGGAGACCAGAAAAAGTGGGAGGGAGGGGTCAGATCTTTTGCAACTGCAGTTACAGGATGATTATAGCCACCATATAAGGACTGAGGATCAAACCCGGGTCCTCTGAAAGAGAAGCCAGTGCTCTTAACTGCTGAGCCATCTCTCTACCCCTCTCCACATTACTTTTTGAGATGGATTCTCTGACTGAACTTTGAGGTTACCAGATGACTAGACTAGTTGGTCAGTGTGGTGGTTTGAATAAAATTGGCCCAGGGAGTGGCATTATTAGGAGGTGTGACTTTGTTGGAGGAAGTGTGTCACTTTGGGGGTGGGCTTTAAGACCCTCATCCTAGCTGCCTGGAAGCCAGTCTTCCATTTGCTTTCAGAACAAGATGTAGAGCTCTGTTCCCCAGCACCATGCCTGCCTGGATGCTGCCATGCTTCCTGCCATGATGATAATGGACTGAACCGCTGAACCTGTAAGCCAGCCCCAACCACATGTTGTCCTTTATAAGCATTGCGTTGCGTTGGTCATGGTGTCTCTTCATAGTAATGGAAACCCTAACCAAGACAGTCAGTGAGGCCCGCGAGTCCTTCTGTCTTCACCTCCTATCCAGGCATCTGCCAGCCACCTCCAGGTTTTTATACTGTTGCCGAGGGTCTGCATCAGGTCATCATGGTGAACAGGAAGTAGTTTACCCGTGGAGGAGCCCTCACGCTAATCCCACACCCAGAAGAACTTTAAGGTGTCCACTGGATGGGGACAATGACCAGGCTTAGAGAGAACAAACCAGGTCTCAGGGGTGGAGTGGGAACCAAGCCCCGCCCCCTCCGCACCCCCTCTGCACCCCTGAGGTGGAGCCGGTCACTTACGGTGTGTTGAGCACCAGGCGATCCCACTGTCCCTTCACGTCATCATCCTCTGGCTGCTCTGTAATGTAGAGACCGTCAAACTCCAGCTTCCGGGCCAGCTCCTTCTCCCGTTTGAAGATGACAAGGGGCACCTAGGGATGGAGGGAGGCAGGGGTGAAGGGCGATGATGGTTATGCGGGGAGGGAGACCATGGTCTTTGCAGACGCCATGAGACCTGCCTGCAGCCTGTGAATGCCACCAAAGGAGCTGCCTCGGTCTTCAGGGTAGAAAGATGGGGGCGCTGGTAGAGGGTCAGGGGTGGCTGGGAGGGTCAGGCAGACAGTGGAAGGTGGGTGTGGAGATTCAGGCAAGAGTGGGAGGGAAAGAGCAAGCTGAGGGCGTCCCCCCACCCCCTACCCCGTTCTCTGCTGCAGCCTAGGGTTCCAGAGGAGGGGTTTCAACTCGGGCCCACAAGGTATATAAGACAGAGGCAGGTGGAAGCCATGGAAGGAGGGCCAAGTTGCAGACACAACATACAGGACTCTGAACTAAAGAGCTGTGTTAACTCAGAAAAAAACTACAAGATTTACATAAACTTGCAGACCTCTAGAGGAACCCAACAGATGCCAGAGACATGCCTCGGGGGCCTCGACAAACCTTGAGCATATCCAATATATATCAGAATCCATTCCCATGTCACGTGAGACCCCAGAGGCACCCTAGGCAAGAGACAGATCTTTCTTTTATTTAGACCAGGCTGGCCTGAGACTTGCAGAGTATCTGCCTGTCTCTGTCTCTTGAACGATGAGACTAAAGGTGTGTGCCACTATGCCATGCCTTGTCTTTTGTTTTTATTTTATTTTAAAATATAACCCATGAGTCCAGTTAATATTTTTCATATACAAACGGGTATGGGTCATTCCACTGGAGCACTGGTCAAGCTACCCCAGACCACGCTCCTGAAGAAATGTGTTTCTTCCCTTCGACAACAATCATCAATGATCAACAGCTAGGGGTGATGGCTTGTATGTCCACACTGCTATTATTTTGGAGATAGGATCTCCCTATGTAACCCCAGCTGGCCCAGTACTCAATATCCTCCTGTCCCCTGGAATTACAAGCTTGCACTGGCATGGGCCCAGCTTCTCAGAGATCTTTTATATTTTTAAAAAAGTCTTTTAAATGTGTATATATGTGCTTGTGTGAGTGCATGCTGTTATGTGTATGTAGGTGACCATAGAGGTCAGAGGGTCACATCAGACCCCTCTGCAGCTGGAGTCAAGTCATTTGTGAGCCACTCTGCATGGGTGCTGGCAACCAAACCCTGGTCCTCTGCAAGAGCAGCAATGCTCTTAATCACTGAGCCCTCTCTCCATCCCCTTTGCTGAGATTTTTTGAGAGAGATTTTATTTTCATTAGTTTTAATTATGTGTATGTTTGTGTGCATGTGCACACAAGTGCAGTACTTTTGGAGGCCAGAAGAGGGCACCAGATCCCCTGGAGCTGAAATTACAGGCTGCCTGCGCTTCTTGACATGGGTGCTGGGAAGTGAACTCTGGTCCTCTGCAAGAGCAGTATGTACTCTTAACTGTTGAGGCCAACCCCCCAGCTCTCCGATTCATGGAGATCCTAATTCAACTGATTAGCAGGTGGGAAATAACATTCCCCATGATGAATTTGCCCCCTGGATAGGGAAATGCACACAGCAATGTATGCATGGTACAGATAATCCGGGGCTTCGCCTGTCAGCTGTGGTCTGCATTAGCTCCCATTTACAGAAGCATCCTTGTTAGTCGGCATCTTTGCCAGTATCCTCTTGGTTGTTCTGTTGGTTACTAATTTTACCCAACCTAAAGCCTCCTGTCCCAACCACTGTCCTAGGTCCTCTCTGCAAGCATCCTCCATAGCCCCAGGGCCACAGTCATAGGTGATGTCCCACCTTGAGACAGTTGTAGCCAATGATGCAGAGAAAGGCCACCAGTGTGTGCAGCAGGCTCAAGCACCTCAGGGCAGGTTCCATGTAGCCGGTGCTCTCCTCCAGGAAGTAGTACACCATGTTCTCATCTTCATCGCCCTCTACCTCCTCGCCGGCCCTGGAGCCCCAGCCAGAGCCATCACCAGACCCTGCCCCTGACATGTCCCCAGCACCGGAACCTTCTATGTCATCCTCCCCTGGTGGAGAGTCTGAGACCTGAAATGGGGTCAAAGACAAATCAGAGAGAGGACCCTGGTGGTACCTGGCCTGTTAAGCCCGAACTCACAAGCACGAGCACTTATACGATTCTTTTGTTTCCTCTCCCTCCTTGCTTCTCCCTTTTGAGACTGGGTCTCACTATATAGACCAGACTAGCCATAAACTCCGGAAGATCCATCTATCTCTGCGTCTTGTGTGCTGAGATTAAAGGCTTTTGTCACCACTCCCATCAACATTGCTTTTTAACATAGTATCCTGATAGCATAGGCTTGCCTGAGATTTGCTATGTAGCCCAGGCTAGCCTCAAACTAGTGATCTTCTGTGACAGCTTCCCAAGCACTGAGACTATGGATATATGCCACCACACCAGGCCTCAAGGGCACTTTCTAGATCCAGGAACTGTTGCAATGCTTTATTTATTTATTTATGAATTGCTGGGTCTCATGTGGCCAAGGCTGATTTCAAACTCTTTGTATAGCCAGGAATGACCTCAAACTCTTGATTTTCCTATATCCATCTCACTGTTTGAGATAAAGTCTGACGACATGGTAGGCCCAGCTGGCCTAGAACTTACAGAGGCCTGTGTGTCTTCAGAAGTCTCAGATGCAAATGTGGTTTTGATCCCATTTTGAGGACCAGGAGACAGAGGCAGAGAGAGATTAAGCATTTGCTCACCACCATCTGTGTCTGGCCAGCCTCTGTGTTGTTATCTAAGGCCCTGGCAAGAACACGAATCTCCCTCTAGCTTCAGGAGCTCCGGCTCCTCGCCCTCTCTGTCTCCGTTCCGTGAGCTGCCCACTTTCTCCTCCATGCACGGCTCTGAAGCCACTGCATCGCTGGGGGCTCTGAGGGGACTTCCACACGTGGGTACCGCCTGGCAGGTGCCGAGGCTGGCAGGGAAGCAGCTCTGTGTCTTGCATTAACTTTTGAATACAGGCCTAGCCACCTTCACTCAGCCCCACAGGGTACCCCAAATCAGCACCAGCTGTCTAGGCTGAACTCCCCTAAGAAGGCTGAATCTGGAATGTGGAATCCCCACCCACCCACCCCAGCCTCATGACCACAGGACAGACACCTTATAAAACAGTAAGATGAAGTTGATGGCAAATGCCAGGAAGAGAGCCAGGAACCGCAGTGTGTAGAAATTCCTCGACAAGTAGTTCTAGAAGGAGAGAGAAGAGAGTTCACGGTGTGGTCTCATCTCTGACCTCATCTCACTATTTACCCACATTGAAAGCACCTGATCCTACATAGCACCCCACAAGCTCCTACTAATGGAGTGAGTGCTGGAGACCAATACTTCGGCTGAGAATTTCCTAAACATGGGCTTGCTTCGCTCTCAGCCCAGCTTTACATAAGAACTGTTGCTGTGACAGCCCTTTGTAGACTGGAGTCCATATCCCCAGCCCTGCTACTGTCTGCTTTGCTGGGGGCGGGCATAAAGCAGACCATGACATCTTTTCCTTCCCACAGCTCCCATCCCTAGTCCTCCCACAATTCCTCATAGAACCACCTTCCATTCAACAAGTCTCCCTCGGCCCCAGCACAAATCAGGGCTGGCCTGGGGCAGGGACAGGATGCTGTCTCCAGACATCCTCCATGAGGAGATGGGTTCAGACCTCCCAGTGGTGCCCAAGGACAGCTCTGCCCCCTCTTAGAGAGTTCCTCTGTGAGATGAGCTTGGGGAGAGGTAGGTCTCCCAAGAAAAGAAAGCTTAAGTACGGCCCTGCTGGGTCCTCACCAAGAACTTCACTCTCTGTACTTCTAGTTCACCCCAAAATTCTTCCAGGCCTGCTCCTCCAGCTTCCTCCTTCTTTGGAGGGGGTGGAGGGGGTGTCTTCTTGGGGGGCTCTGGAGGTGGCTCAGGGACTTCCTTCTCTCCATTCTCGGTACTGTAGGACACAGAAAAACACTCGGGCACTTCATTCATTCATTCATTCATTCATTCATTCATTCATAGTCACTCATTTGTGGGCCACCCCACACCATGCCAGTTCTAGATGGTACTCAGGACCCAGGATGCTGAGACAAGCAAGCATGGGCCTTGCCCGCACAGACTCCATTAAATGGAGCTGAGTAGTGTGGGTGGGGGCAGGGCTCAGTGGCAGAGCACTCGGCTAGCAGCTGCTCTGAGTCTTATCCCCAGCACTGTAAAGAAAGCAACACAGAACGTTTCTGGTTTGCAGCAGTAGGAATTAAAGTGGGACCCTAGGGCCCCTGGGCATGCCGGGCAAGTGCTCTCTACCTCCGAGATGCATTTTTTTTTAAATTTTTTTATTTTGAGACGGCGTCTCATTAAGTTGCCTAGGATGGTCTGGAACTTGCTCTTGTCCAGGGAGGCCTTCAACTTGCAGCTCTTCTGATGAGCTTACCACACCCCCATTAAAATAACTTCACGTGTAGGGCAAGAGGGAGCTGTTCCAGACAGAAGGAACCACGAGCACAGAGATCTAGAGCTAAAAGGAGCATCCTATCTTTGGTGCCTTTGAAGACTCTCTTTGGTCCCTATGTATGGTCTGGACGATGCTGAGGGCAGAGGGCGGAAGGAGGAGAGAGGAAGGCGGGTCGTGGCCAGCACCACTTTGGGCCTTGACCTCAGAAGCCTCTCAGTCCAGGAGAAGGGTTGAGGCAAGGGTCTGCCCCATCCACTCGTAGACACTCACTCAGCTTTCTCAGGTTCCGGCTCTGGCTCCGGCTCCGGCTCCGGGGACGGCTCCTCCTCTTCTCCATCCACCTGGGGTTAGGGCACACATAGGCCTCAGTCCTCTTGGTACTCGCCAACCTCTTTCTAGCCCGTTATTCCCTGGCCTTACTTCTCCCCCGCTGGGTAAGCAAGGTGTTCTCCTGGATCCCCTCTTCCTTGGAAACTGAGGCTCAGGGAGCTAGCCTGCCTCACGGTCCTGTGCAGAATCCTGTGCAACCCTGCTCTTGAACTTCAGGTCCTTCTACTTTAGCTCCACCCCCCACTCCCTCGCCCCGTGTGGAATCAGAGGCTCGCTTCAAAGCGTCCTTGCCTAAAGGATGCTCTGGTCTCTCACAGCTTCTCATCACCTTGTGGACCACCAGCAGCAAGTCATAGCACCAAGGTGTGAAGATGCTGGAGAACCTTTCTCTCACATCAACTCCCTACAGCTCTGTGTTTCTCCGAGGGTTGTTCTTGGTGTCCTTGGCACTGTCTCTTTGGGTCTTTTTAGTCCTGGCCCCTCCCCCACGCCTTTAATTTGGTCTCTAGATCTTTGGTTCTCTCTAGACCTCCAGTATGTTTCTCTCCCCCATATTTCGAGCTTCTCCTCTTTCTGTTTGACTTTCTTTGAGGGTTTCTGTCAGGCTGTCCCTCTCTCTCCATGCCCTGGAGCCTTGCAGGCCTCTCTCACCCCCAGCTTCCTCTTGAGGATGGGCGAGCCCTCTGGCGTGGGGGGCTCCACTGGCGTCGTGTCACCCATATCCCCGAGACCACCGGCGCCTTCTGGCCGGAAGGGGCTCCCATCAGCCACGGCCACCGCCCCGTCGGCACCTCCCGTGCCAGCCTGGTCCGCTGCAGCCTCTTCGTCTCCGGCGCCGTCGGCAGCATCGCCTTCGCCCTCTCCCTCACCCTCGCCCTCCGCATCGCTGCCTGCACCGCTCGGCTGCTGGCCGTGCACCTCGTCGCCCGTGGGGTCCGGCATGCCTGCCAGGAGCTCGGTCACTGTCACCTTCTTCGCGCTGTCTACCAGCCCACCGCCGAACAGCGAGCCCCAGAGCAGCCGTAGCGCCCCGGCCGCCGCGCCTGCGCCCGCGCCGCCGGCGCGAGTCACCAGCGCCCAGAGCAGTGCGGCCACCGCCGTGGCAGCCTCCCGCGCCGTCAGCCGCCGCAGCCTCCGCACGCGTCGCCGCAGGCTCCGGTAGCTCAGACCCCGCAGCGTTCGGCCCGCTGTCGCCGCCAGCCACACCCACACGCCCGCGGCCGCTGCTGAGCCCGACCCGTCCGGACTCGCCGCGCCCTCCTCAGCCTCCTCGGCGCCCTCGTCCTCGTCCTCCTCCGGCTCGCCCTCAGGCTCCGAGATCTGAGCGGCGATCTGCATCTCGAAGATCGTGTCCTCGCAGAAACTCACGAACATCTCCATCTTCTCGGACTCGCCGCCCTCGTTCACCACGTCGAAGATGAACTGGCGCTTGGACTCCTTCACCTGCAGAAGAGGGGAGCGGATGGCGGGGTTCATTGTAGCAGGCTCCTTTGCGACTGGGACTTAAGTAGCCCATATTAGGCTACAACTAAATATAGAGGATGGCCTTGAAGTCCTGATACCCCTGCTTCCACCTCCTGAGTGCTGGGATCAGAGGTACACAGCACCACACTCCACATTTTCCTTTATTATTGTTGTAAATTATCTGTAGGGCTGGAGACATAACTTAAAATTAAGCGCATTGGCTACTCTTCCAAAAGACCCCATTCAGTTCCCAGCATCCATAGAGTGGCTCACAACCATCTGTAACTCTAGTTCCAGGGGTTTCGATGCTCTCCAGACACACACACACACACACACACACACACACACACACACACGGTGGTGAAATCACTATGTGCAAGCAAAGCACTCATACATAAAATAATCTTTAAAAACAATAAAATTATGTGTATGCATGTGCGAGAGCACATGAATACAGGGGACCTAGGATCCTGGGAGAGGCCTTAGATCCCCTAGACGTAGAATTACAATGCAGACACTGTGAGCCACCCAATGTGGGCCAGGAAACCAAACTCGGATCCTCTGCAAGAGCAGTAAGTACTCATAGCTGCCAGTGATCATGATCACTACCACTATCATTTTTATTACCATCATTGTTTTGGAGACAGCATTGTATTGTCTGCTAGCCTGGGACTCACTATATAGACTGAGCTGTCATCAAACTCACAGACATTGGCTAACCTCTGCCTCCCAAATGCTAGGATCAAAGGGATGCACTGCCACATTCCATAATTTCTTTTATATTTAAGGAGTCATGGCCTTGTTACGCTGCCCAGGCTGGTTCTGAACTCATGGCTTTAAACAATCCTCCCCACTCAGCCTCCAGAGTACTGAGGTCTATAGGTACATACCACCGCACACAGCCCGAAAACTATTAACAGAAGCTCTAACTACAGAGCATGGCCTTATGTGCCTCTCATTCCAGCACTTGGGAGGCTGAGGCAGGAAGATCCCAAGTTCTAGCCTGCCTTGGGCTGTAAAGTGGGTTAGGGTTATTCTGAGATACACACACACACACACATACACACACACACACACACACAGAGAGAGAGAGAGAGAGAGAGAGAGAGAGAGAGAGAGAGAGAATGAAAGAGAGAGAATGAGAGAGAATGAATGAGAATGTGATATATACATATGTATATATCACTCATATGTAGACATGAACCAAGAATTTACATACACCCAAGGTAACACAGAGCATAAGTAAAAAGAAGAGTTTGAGCTTTCAAGAAGCTAGCTCCAAGGCTGGAGAGATGGCTCAGTGGTTAAGAGCACTAGCCAGGCAGTGGTGGCACACACCTTTAATCCCAGCACTCGGGAGGCAGAGGCAGGTGGATTTCTGATTTTGAGGCCAGCCTGGTCTACAAAGTGAGTTCCAGGACAGCCAGGGCTATACAGAGAAACCCTGTCTCGAAAAACAAAAAACAAAACCACCACCACCACCACCAACAACAACAACAAAACCCCAAAAAGCTAGCTCCAGAATCTAGCCTTTGTTTATTTTGTTTTTGTTTTGAGACAGTCTCCATATCAGCACATGTTTCCTTTGTACATGTGATCCTCCTGCCTCAGCCTTTCAAATGCTAGGGTTACACATACATATTTGTACATGCCTAGGGTATTACATATCCTAGGCTCATCTCAAATGCTGTGGGTTGCTAAGGATGACTCTGAACTCCTGGTCTTCCTGCCTTCACTCCCCAAGTGCTAAGATCACAGGCATGTACCACATGCTGGGCTCCTTCTGGTCTTTCTGGGAGGACAGAGTATGGTGGTTGAGGGCAAAAGTTTTGCAGCTGATTTTGCTACTAAAAGCTGGGTGATTTTTGACTGATTTCTCTTGGCCTCAGTTTCTCCTTCCATAAAAGGGGCACAATTGAAGGTTATAAGGATTTAGTGAGTTGACAGGTGCTGGGTGGTTAGACTAGTACCTGTCCGGTGTGTGACAAGTGTATAGTGTTCACTGGTGACATATTCCCCATGAGGCCCACATGAGCATGCATGGATTCTTAGGAGTATGGAAGGGTGTTCACACAATGAGTTCAGGGAGCTCACAGGAAGAGAGAGTATGCATTAGGGAGTAGGTGAGGGGCTGAGTGGGAAGAGGGAGAGAGCTAACAGCACAGGCACCATCCAGGAGGACAGGGTGAATGGAGGCTTCCTGCAGACGCTTATGCACAGATATTCTGCATGCAAGGATGTATAAAAGCACATGCGGCCCTGATGGGATGTGAGGGGCCCAGAGAGGATTCAGGTGGGAATCTGAATCGGCATCTGGGGAGGATGCTGCCAGGTGGGCCATACCCCCTGAGGTGGCTCTATGTGGGTAAAGCATGAGACTTTGCAGAGGAGACGACAGGTGTGATCATGCAAGGGCCTGCATTTACACAGTAAGTGCGAGGAGAGTGTGTGGGAGCCGATGTAAGAGGGCCCTGGGCAGGTGGGCAGAACACCCTGTGGGGCAGATCCATGAGCTGGATTTCTACTGAGGAGCAGTATGAGGGGTGTGGTGTTAAGGAGGCCATGGGTGTGTGAGCCTCGTGGACTATGAGAGCAGAAGGAGTGTGCGGGTATCCCTGGGGACATGCCAAGCTTGTGTGAGTACACATGTATGCAGCAGGACTCCTGGGGTGCCAGGACAGGGTGGGGACTGAGAGTAGAAGTGTGGCTATCACATGAGCTGAGTGTATCCAGCATGGAATCTGCTGGATCTTGCAGAATCTCAGGGGAGTGTGTGAGATACTTTGAAGCATTGGTGGTTTGGATAAGGGAGGCTAGGGTAGGGAGCTCTGAGATAGCACTCAGTGGCCCAGGCTGTTCAGGACATAGTTCTGAGGAGCATATTTGAGAGTGTGCTAGTTTGCATGGCAGGGTACCCTGGAGCCACGGGAGTGTATGGGAGAGCTGGCCTGGGCCTACTGGGACCCGGAGGACAGGCGAGCAGACTGAAGCACACGTGTGACGGCATCAGTGTGACAGGCGCGGCACCGCATCAACCGTGAGGGCACACCCATGCTACTGCTGCAGTGCACAAGAGATGTGCATGCAAGAGGTGGCCACCAGCGAGCTGGGCTTGTGCAAGATCACAGCCCGAACCACAAAGTGTCTCTGAGAAGGGATGTGGGGTATAGTTCAATTGGTAGTTTGCCTAGCATGCAGGAAGCCCTGCGTTTGATTCCCAGAACCGCCAAAGCCAGATGTGGTGGGACACACCTCGAATCCCAGCACTGAGGCCACAGAGGTAGGGCTCATCCTCAGCTATAGTGAGTTTTAAGGTCAGGCTGGGATACATAAAACCTTGTCTTCAGATATAATGCATTGGGGGAGGGGCATGGGCTTATCAGAGCCGGGTAGGGTAGATACAGACAGTGAAGGTGTATACAGCCCCATAGAGGATTTTCAGGGTACCAAGACTTCATGTACATGCAAGGCCTACTGACCTGGGGCATCTCCCACTGGGCTCTGTTGGTCTCTGAGATCTCAAAATAGATCCGTTCTATGCGACGCGATGCGCCCATGATTTCAATACGGCCCAGGTAAGGCCGGAAGTACTCCAGGATGCTCTCAGCCAGCTCCAGGAAGTTGCGCAGGCGCGGGTCGTGGGGCACATGCTCTGACAGGTTGGTAAGCAGCACTGCTACGTTGAAGCCAATGTCCCGCGCTGGTTCCTGGAAGCGGTTTGCAAACTCTTCGCAGTTGATCATCTCATTCTCATCTGCTTCTGAACACGAGAGCAGGAACTGGATCTCTGGGCCAGTGAACTGCTTCTGGCTATCCATAGCCTGTGGGGGTGGGTGGGAGAGGTGAGAGAGAGAGGGGGAGGGAAAGGAGGTGAGGGGAGCGGGGAGGGAAAGGGGGAGGGACAGAGGAAGGAGAAGGGGGAGGGGTTGGAAAGGGGGAGGGAGAGGAGGAGGTGGGGGTGGGAGAGAGAGGGAGTGAACTCAAGGGCCTCAGCTTCAGTAACTACTACTTGCAAAGGCTTGGGTGTACTGTTCTAATCCCAGCACCTGAGAAGCAGAGGCAGAGATCTCTGTGAGTTGTTCGAGGCCAGCCTGGTTTGAGGCCAGTCTCCATGAGAGTTCCAGGCCAGCCTGATCTACATAGAGAGTTCCAGGACAGCCAGGGTGACATAGTGAGTCTTTGTTTCAAGAACAATTACAACAATAACAACAACAACAACAACAACAACAACAACAACTACTACTACTACTACTACTACTACTACTACTACTACTCAATAAAACCCCACAAAACAAAACAAAACAAAAGGTTCGGTTGGTCGGATGCTTGCCTCAGATGCATGATGGGTCTCCAGTACTGTATAAACAGGTGTGGAGGTCTGTGCCTGTGATGCCAAAACAAATGTAAAAGGCCGCCATGCTCTTGGTAAAATAATGGTATTTGTTTTGTTTTATTGTTGGTGTTGGTTTTTCCAGATAGGGTTTCTCTGTGTAGCCCTGGCTGCCCTGGAACTTGCTTTGTAGACCAGGCTGGCTTCAAACTCATAGACATCTGCCTGTTTCTACCTCCCGAGTGCTGGGATTAAAGGCATCCGCAACCACTCTCAGCTAATAACAGTGGGCTTTTTTAAATTAAAAAATAATTTTGGGGCTGGTGAGATGGCTCAGCGGGTAAGAGCACCGACTGCTCTTCCAAAGGTGATAAGTTCAAATCCCAGCATCCACATGGTGGCTCACAACCATCCGTAACGAGATCTGGTGCCCTCTTCTGGAGTGTCTGAAGACAGCTACAGTGTACTTACATATAATAAATAAAATAAATCTTTAAAAAAAAAAAAAAAAAAAAAATAATTTTGATCCTGCTTTTTTTGAGACAGGGTTTATGTAGCCTTGGCTGTCTAGGAACCTATTATTGTAGACCAGGCTGGCATCTAACTATATAGAGATCCAACTGCCTCTGCCCCCTGAGTGCTGGGACCAAAGGCACTTGCCACAATGTTAGCTTCTTGTTGCTTGTTACCTTTTGTCTTGTCTTGTTTCCTTTAATTTTACTTTTTTGTTTTTTAAGACAAAGTGTCATGTAGGCCAGGCTGGCCTGAAACTCACTACATAGCCAAAGCTGATCTTAAATTCCAATTCTCCTGCCTCAGCCTTCTGAGTGCTAGGATTTACAGGCATGCAGCTCCATGCCCAGTTTAGGCAATTCTGGGACCAAACCCAGGGCAAAACAAAAGAAAAACAAAAACAAAACAAAACAAAAAAATAAAAAACAAAAACAAAATTTCAAGAGGCAATTCAATTCTGACTTTAGTTATGCAACAATCTTTAGCCTTCTGTTTATATTGAAAGATGCTGGTCATATTTTACTAGGTGAACTTCCAGATTGACTTACAGATGGGCTGCAGAATGCAGACAGAGAGATGCAGCTCTGGGGTATAAACAGAAGCGAAATTTCCTGGCTCTGGGCTGTCCTTTGTGAAAAGCCAAGGGCTTTGCAAAATGCTTTCTAAATGAGTAACAGGCTTTGCAAATCATGAAAGGCTCTAAAACCACAGAGCAAGGGGACTCAGTCACACAGGAACTTCTCGGCATGCACCCTGCCGGATCCTCCGTCCCGTGATGAGTGGCACCTGCCTCACACAGGGCCCCGGGATCATCATACATATGTGTCTTCTTTTGTAACACCTTCTCTGGCCACTGTTAGCCTGCTGGCCACTGTCAACCTGCTTTGCCGGAGTTACCTTCATGGAAGGGCTGGAGTGGGGTGGGGTGGGCAGGACTGAGATCTGCATCTTCTTTTGCTTTCCACCTCCCATGAGATAACACTGGGCTCCAATGTCACGGTGCACATATGATTGTCAGGCAGTCTATCTGGGCTCTGACCACATTCCAGAATCTTGACCCATGTGACAGCTGACACATCTTGTCTTTACTATGTAGCCTTGGCTAGCCTGGAACTTCCTATCCAGGCTGGCCCTGGATTCTTGGCAACCCTCTTGTTTCTACCTCCAGAGTACTGAGATTAGAGGCATGGAGGATCACATTTGAATCCAGAAGTGAACTTTAGAAGACAAACTGCCCCAGCTCCCCTGCCTTATGCATTTTAGAAGTGGCAGCCCCCACCTACCCAACATGCCTAAGTTAAAAATCTCTGAGTCATATCTGCTTGCTCTCTCGTCTTATTGCCCACATCAGATTCCCCAGCAAAACTGTCAGCTCTGCTTTCAGAACAGATGCAGGGCCCATTTGTGTCTTTTCTCTCCGTGGTCCCGCGTCCTCTGTCTCCCATCATCACAGGGGACTCCCCGCGGCACCCCTATCTTTATACAAAGTGGGAGGAATTCTGAAAACACCTGCTCCAGGTCTAAGCCCTCTGCTTAGAACCTCCCTTGGCTTCTTACCATACACATTAAATACCAAAGCCCAGCCGGGTGTGGTGGCGCATGCCTTTAATCCCAGCACTCGGGAGGCAGAGGCAGGCAGATTTCTGATTTCGAGGCCAGCCTGGTCTACAAAGTGAGTTTCAGGACAGCCAGGGCTATACAGAGAAACCCTGTCTCGAAAAAAACAAAAAACAAAACAAACAAACAAACAAACAAAACAAAAAAATGTCTAAGCCCACTTGCTGCCCCCAGTCCCCGCCAGCTGCCCCGAGGCCCCCACCAGCCGCCCTGAGGCCCCGCCAGCCTGCCGCTCCCCTCCGAGACTCTGCCTCTTCCTTTCTCCTGGGCCACCTCTGCAGTTTCACTGCTTTCCTGCCTGCTTGCCCATTTTCCAGCCTTCACTTGCTGTCCATTTGCCAGGGACACTACTCGCTCTCCTCCACCTTCATGTGGCGCTCCTCAAATCTCAACATCTGCATCTCCTCCCCCAGAAGGGCCTTTCCCAGCCACCCCATTCACAGGCTGGGTTTAGCTTATTTGATTTGAGTAGGGTGTTTCTATTCTGCTCACTGGCATGCTCTCACGGTTAAGGGAGTGGCTGACACCCAGTAGGGGACTCTTTAAAGGCTATGGTTTTGAAATGTCCCTCAGAGGTCATGGTATTAATGATCTGACCTATAGGTGGCGCTACTGAGAGTTGTTGTGGCCCTTTAGCGGGTGGGGCCTAGTGAAAGGGCTTTAGGCCATTGGTGGAATGCTTAAAGGGATTAGGGGATTTGCGACAAAACACCTAATCCTTCTTGCTTAGTTTCTATTTCCTGGTTGCATTCTTTGCTTTGCAACATACTCCTTCCTGCAAGCCTGACGTCCTTAGAAACCATATCTTGCATTCAAACCCTGAGAACCAGAACAAAAAACCAAAACCCTTCCTCTTTATAAACGCATTGCTTCGGGTATTTTGTCACAATAATGGAAATCTAATATATCGTTTTATTTCACTTTTGTACACACACATAAACACACAAATTCAACACACATGGGGTGCACACACATAAACACACAGATTTTAAGACAGGGTTTCAGGTAGCTTTGGTTGACTCAAAACTCTTTGTAGTCAAGGCTGGCCTTGAACTCCCGATCTTCCTGTTCCACCTCACAAGTGTTGGGTTACATGTGTAAGCCACTGCACTTAGCTAGGAAAGCTGATACATCCAAATCTGTCAAATACACGAAATGTCTTGAAGATGGGACAGTTTGAAAGTTTGTTCCATTTTTAGAGAGTTCTTTTAAAATCAGTTCTGAATAATGCTTTTAAACCACCAACTGCAAGGCGCATTGTACGATGCAAAGATTAGCTTGGGAAATGAATGAATGCTTGTTATGGTGTTTGTAAACGTTTAGAGATTTAAACACCACCATGTTCCACCTCCCGGGAGCTTATGTATCTGGGTATTCACCATTAGCAGCTGCAAAGGGGATGAAAACCAGGTGGCAGGGAGATGCGTCTGTGGGGTGGGAGGTTATAGGGGGAAAGCTCCCAAACAGGTTCTGATGAACATCTATAATAAATCTCAGTTGACAGGACATACAGGGGACAGAGGAACCCATGAAATGACAGGGAAAGACGGTGTGGCAGAGCCAGACTGCGAGAGACTCCACACCCGGGAGGCTCTAACCATCTGGGGACTTGGTGTGGGATAAACACAAAATGTTGAAATAATATTTTGAATAAATTGATATATGTGTGGATTTCTTCTTTAAAAAAAAATCACAAGGGCTGGAAAGATGGCTCAGCTGTTAATAGCTCTGACTGCCCTTACAGAGGACCTGGGTTGGGTTCCCAGCACCCACGGGTGGCTCACAACCTCTGAAACCCCAGGTCTAGGCACCTGACTCCCTATTCTGACCTTCCTAGGCACCAGGTATGCTCACAGTGCACTCACATGCAGACAAAACCCATAGACACAAACAAAAGATCTCAGACCAGGCACGTAGTTTAGTCAGTAGTGTGTTTGGCTTGCAAGAAGAGGGCCTGAGTACAATCCTCAGAGGGGAAAAAAAATATGTGTTTGGGTGTTTTGGCCACCTGTGTTTACAATATCCTTGGAGGCCACAGAGTTTTAGATCCCCTAGAACTGGAGTTACAGGTAGTCATGAGCTGCCATGTGGGTGCTGGGAACCCAGCCCAGGTCCTCTGCAAGAGTAGCCAGTATTATTAAGTACTGGACCATCTCTCCAGCCCCAGAACCCATTTTAATAAGCTGAATGCTTGCTTGTTATCTCAGAGCTGTGAGACAGAGACAGAAGGAACCCCCAGGCTCACTGGTTAGCCAGTTTAGCCTAATTGGTCAGCTGTAGGCCAGTGAACAATCCCGTCTCAACAAACAAGGTGGTCAGCTCCCGAGGAATGGCACCTGAGGTGGTCCTCTGGCTTCAGCATAGCTAGAGGTGCACACACATAAACACACAGATTCAACACACATGAGGTGTACACACATAAACACACAGATTCAACACACATGGGGTGTACACACATAAACACACAGATTCAACACAACACACAGATTCAACACACATGGCAGTACATACACACATATGTACACATTGTGTGTGTGTGAGAGAGACTTATGCTTAAAATCCCCAAACTCAAAACACCAAGGCAAATGACTGCATGAAGTTCCGAGTCAGCCATGGTGGAAGCTGTCTCAACTAGCAGTAAGCAGAGGAGTGGGAAGACAAGTGATAGGTAGGGAGACGACTCATTAAAGAAGATTTAAAGAGCCGGGCTTGGTGCATGCCTTTAATCCCAGCACTCGGGAGGCAGAGGCAGGTGGATTTCTGAGTTCGAGGCCAGCCTGGTCTACAAAATGAGTTCCAGGACAGCCAGGGCTACACAGAGAAACCCTATCTCGAAAAACCAAAAAAAAAAAAAAAAGATTTAAAGAAATGTAAAATGATTATGTTTGCTTCAGTTTTGATTCAAAGAGATTGTCACAAAAACCTCCAATTACTGGGAATTTAAAAAATTAGAATTCTGATTAAATATTTGAGCTTTCTATTTTCAGTGCTGGGCTTGGGACCCCAGCATCCAGGAGGTGCAGCAGGCATTCAAGGTCATCCTCAGCTATGTAGCAAGATTGAAACCAGTCTGGGCTACATGAGAATCTGTCTCAAAAAAAAAAACTCAAAAAAGGGACCTACAGCATGTTTCAACAGATAAAGGCTGTTGGTGGGCAAGCCTGGTGCCCTGAGTTCAATCCCTAGCACCCACATAAAGGTGGGTCGAGAGAAACAAGTCAATGGATTTGAACTTGACTGCTGACCTCCTGTGCATTGTGTAAAGATCATCCTCGTGTTGTTAAAATGCTGATTTCTGTGTCCCCATATCTGGCTGTGATCCTGGTTCTGAGAATCTCCTATATCCCTGTTGTGGAACCATTGCTCACCACTCATTCCCTGATTGGTCAATAAAGCTAGCGGATCAACCAATGACTTATCAGGGGAGAGAATAGGGCTGGATTTCCTCCCAGAGGGTAATGGGGGAGGCAGGGAGAAGAAGGGAGGATTCAGCCATGAGGAGAGGATCCCGGAGACATCATGAAAAAGAAACCTGAAGCCCAGAGAGGCAGATCAATACTAGAATGCAAGTATCTTGGGGATTCTGGCTGGGAGGCAGCCAGGTTAGCTTAGAGGATTAAAATAGAGTAATACTGCTCAGTTGTTGGGCCCTTAAAACTTAAGTGGGGCTGGAGAGATGGCTCAGCGGATAAGAGCACTGACTGCTCTTCCAGAGGTTCTGAGTTCAATTCCCAGCAATCACATGGTGACTCACAACCATCTGTAATGGGATCTGATGTCTTCTTTCGGTGTGTCTGAAGAGAGTGACAGTGTACTCATATAAAATAAATAAATAAAACAAATAAGTAAATTTTTTTTCTTTTTTTGGTTTTTCGAGACAGGGTTTCTCTGTATAGCCCTGGCTGTCCTGGAACTCACTCTGTAGACCAGGCTGGCCTCGAACTCAGAAATCTGCCTGCCTCTGCCTCCCGAGTGCTGGGATTAAAGGCGTGCGCCACCACGCCCGGTATAAGTAAATTTTTAAAAAGAAACTTGTTAAATAAGTATAATAGTTCACTCTTAATAATTTGGGAGCTAACTGGGTTAAGAGGAAAATTGCAGCACTCTTTTAAAATAACACTAACAGCTTCCCATGTTTGCCCCACCCCCACCCCTCTATTGCCTTTTTCTCTCTCTCACAAACAGTAAGAATAAGTAAACAAACAAATGAACAATTCCAAAAGCAATTAAAAAAAAAAAAACCCAGCTGGGCACGGTGTATCCACTCTGAATACAGCCCTTTAGAGGCCGAGGCAGAAGAACTTCTGTGAGTTGAGGGCCAGCTTAGCTCTGGGCTATGCAGTGATCTATCAAAAACCCCAAAGAAAAGGATTGTGGGCAAAACCCTTTCTTTAAATTAAGAATGTGTTTTATTACAGGTGTGCAAATCTTTGTCTGCATGAAGGCGTACACGCTGCATGTGTGCAGGACCCACAGAAGCCGGGAGGACACTGGATGCCCTGGGAACAGAGTTGAGGATGGTGGTGAGCCACTGTGAGTGTGGTACTGGGAACTGAACCTGGATCTTCTTCGAGAGCAGCCAGTGCTGCTAACCACTGGGCGGTCTCTCCAGCCCTAGTTGTGGATAATTTTACTTTTATTTTGACGGGTGTGGTTTTGGTTAGGAGTGATAATGTCCTTGTAGCTTGTCAAATAAAAGGAAGGCTTTGTGTGTGCACACATGTTGTGTGAGACCACTGATAAGCAGTGTCCAGAACAGGCCAATCTCTAGAGACAGACGCTGCGCTAGTGGTTCCCAGGGGCTGAGGCAGAGGGAAGGGCAGTGACTGTGAAAGGCTGTGGGGCTCTTTCTTGGGGTGATTGTGATGTTTTAAAGTGACAATTGGTGACAATTACACCATTCTCCCAATCTCCCCCAAACCACCGCTGTTGGAAGTTTTAAATGGGTGGGTTGATGGCGTGTATATTGCAAGGCAGTGAAGATGTGATTGTTTAAAAGGAACTCTTAGCCAGCCAGGTGTGACGTCTCAAAAGCACCAGGTACCTCAGAGGCTAAGGAAGAAGGAGCACAAGTTCAAGGCTAGCCTGGGCAACATTGTGAGTCCTGTCTCAAAACTTAAAAGTGTAGTAAACATGGAGGCTGGGGGTGGATCCCTGTACCTGCCACTCACTAATGATCACTCAATAGCCTAAATGCTTCAGCTTCCTGAAAGGCCTTTTCTCTCCCCTTCCTGTGGTGCTGGGGGTCAAACACAGTCTTTGAGCTTGACAGGCACATTCTGTCAGGCCTTGAGACACATCCCTAGAACAATATGTTGTATCTTTAATGCATTTCCTAAGGAGCCCTGTGGCTGAAAGTCTATCCTGATACAAGCTGCATGCAGGGAGATACATTGTACCCAGCATAGGTAGCAAGACAGAGGCTTCTCTTGGCTGAAATGCAGGGCACCCACAAACTCGCTTGCATTTACAGCTGTTCTTTAGTAACTTGGTAAGTCCTTTTTGTTTTGTTTTGTTTTGTTTTGTTTTGTTTTGTTTTTTCGAGACAGGGTTTCTCTGTATAGTCCTGGCTGTCCTGGAACTCACTTTGAAGACCAGGCTGGCCTCAAACTCAGAAATCTGCCTGCCTCTGCCTCTCAAGTGCTGGGATTAAAGGTGTGTGCCACCACTGCCCAGCATCTTGGTAAGTTTTATACAAGGAAGTATGGTGGAAAAGACACATGCACACCCTGCCTGTCTGAAGCCCTTAGAGGTGGGGTGACCATGACTGGGGATAGTAACCGAATGAGATGGGCTCAGTGGATAGACACAATCGCCAACACAGGCCCGATAACCTGAGTTGGAGTTCTGCAACTCACAGTGGAAGGAGAGAGCTGACTCCCGACAGCCATCCTGTGACCTCCATGTGCATCGTATGCCAGCCCCCCAATAGTGATAATAAATAAAACAAAACTTGAAAAAAGTAACCTCTAGTTGTTTGTTTGTTTGTTTGTTTGTTTGTTTTTCGAGACAGGGTTTCTCTGTATAGCCCTGGCTGTACTGGAGCTCACTCTGTAGACCAGGCTGGCCTCGAACTCAGAAATCCGCCTGCCTCTGCCTCCCGAGTGCTGGGATTAAAGGTGTGTGCCACCACGCCCGGCAACCTCTAGTTCTTTACAAGATGAATAAACATATTGTTTGGTTAGTATTGTTTATTTGGCTAAAAGTTAGTTAAAAAATGTTTTAAAGATTTTATCTATCTATTTTATATATGTGACAATTACACTGTAGCTGTCTTCAGACATACCAGAAGAGGGCATCAGATCTCATTACAGATGGTTCTGAGCCACCATGTGGTTGCTGGGAATTGAACTCAGAACCTCTGGAAGAGCAGTCAGTCTCTTAACCACTGAACCATCTCTCCAGCCCCCAGCTAAAAATTTTTAAATGAATTTCCACATCGAAGTCAAATATTCTGCATGGCCAAAATAGCATCATAAAGAAAAGCAGCCCAACTTGGCAGTGGTGCCGCACGCCTTTAATCTCAGCAGCGCTCAGGAGGCAGAGATGGGCGGTCTCAGGTTTGAGGCCAGCCTGGTCTGCAGAGCAACTTCCAGAGAAACCCTGCCTCGTAAAACCAAGATAGATAGACAGACAGACAGATAGATAGATAATCCTTGTCAGGTTGGTACATGCCCAGAATCCTAGCACCTAGAAGGCTGAGGCAGGAAGATCACCGTGGGTTCTAGGACAGCCTGAGCTATAGAAGGAATTACAACAAATTTTGGTTGCTGTGTGAGATCTTGTCTCAAAACAAACAAGCCAAAAATAAGCACACACCCCCAAACTAAACAAGCCCCAGGTATGGGCTCAGAAGTGGGGTATCTGCTAGCACAGGGAGGGTCTGGATTCAATCCCCAGTGTCAAATAAATAAATAAATAAATAAATAAATAAATAAATAAATAAGAGAAAGATGTCATGAGGTTGGGTCACAAAACAAACAACATGAAGGGAATACGATGTGAAGATGCTTAGCAGCACTCAAATCCAGAGAACTGGGAGGAAAGACCACCCCTACTCGCCGCCTGCTATCAGACCGGCAACATGCCAAGGACTTGCCAGTGTGGTCTGCTGTCTAGGCTGTGGGATTGGGGGGGTGCTCGCTTTCACTAATGGAAGGGAGAACTGCAGTCTCTACCCAAAGGACAGAGATGCTTATTTTCACCCTTGACCTGGCAGTCACACATCTGAAATCCATCCCCTGAAATACACCACACACACACACACACACACACACAACTGCTTTATGTATGAAAATGTTCACTAGAGTCAGCACTGGTCCTTCTCGAGGATGCTGACTGCCGCGTGTGGGGACTCTGTCACGTTACATACGTACATGTGATGTGTGTGGTGCAGACTGCATCCTTTGTGCAGTGCATGGCTTGCAGAACTGTGTGTGGCATGGGTTGCTATAGTAAAACACCAGGAACCGAGCAGCGTCCATTGACAGGGAATGAAACACAACATACGCGGGAAACAGAGTGTTGGTCACCCTTGGGACATGGGCGGGAGGCTCCCTTGTCTCTAAAACATGGTGTAAAACGGTATGGGCAGGGCTGGCGATGTAGCTTAGAGAGTAGAGTGTACAAGGCCTAGATTCTCCCAACATCTCATTAACCATGTGTGTTATTAGTACATGCCTATAACCTCAGGGCTTGGGAGACAGGAGGAGACATGAGGATCAGAAGCCCAACATCATTCAAGGTTGCAAATCAAGTTTGAGACCAGCCTGGACCACATGAGATCTTGTCTCAGGAAAACAAAACAAAACAAAACAAAACACCTTAAAGTAGAGGCTGGGGCCAGGCATGGTGGTGCATGCCTTTAATTAATGAACTTAATCCACAGAGGAAGGTGGATCTTTATGCCTTTGAAGCCAGCTTGGCAAAATGTTCCAGACAAATTTCAAATTAAAAGAAAGAAAGAAAGAAAGAAAGAAATTAAGAAAGAAAGAAAGAAAGAAAGAAAGAAAGAAAGAAAGAAAAAGAAACCAAAGAAAAAGAAAACAGAAAAAAGAAAAAATAGGAGAAAAAGAGCTCAGTGGAGGAGAGAGTTAAGAACTGTTCTTGCATACAGAGGACCTAGGTTTTGTCTTCAACACCCACACTGGGCAGCTCATAACCACCTATAACTCAGTTCCAGGGGCCCAACGCCCTCTTCTGGCCTCTACAAGCAACTGCATGCATTAAGTGCGTAGACTGCAGACAAAACACCCACACATATAAAATAAATAAATCTTTAAAACAAAGCAGCACAAACAAAAAAACAAAACCAGGCACGGCTGCATGTGCCTAAAGCCCCAGCACTGGGTGGCAGGGACAGACTGGAGGGTGACAAGCTTCTACTTTTGGCAAAAAGGTGGAATTCAAAGAAGATGCCTTAAATCCTGCTCTGGGCTCTGCATACGACCTCAGAGAAGCACATGCCTGCACACGCACCATTGTGGTATCACTTCCACACACATACACCACAGATAATCTAGAAAAACGATATAGCGCCCTGTGGGCTATGTAAGGATGAGAGAAAATAAGAATGTTTGTATTTGTATGACAAAATGATGATACAATAGAAAGAGAATTAAGACAGATTTGGTATGGGGTAGGTGGGGGAGGGGGATGTGACAACAGGCAGATGGGGACAGATTCAGTTAAAACTCTATGAAAGCAAGCCTGATTTCCTGACACACCTTTAACTCCAGCATGGGGAGGCAGAGGCAGGTGGATCTCTGTGAGTTCCTGGTCAGCCTGGTCTACAGAGTGAGTTCCGGGACAGCCAGGGCTACACAGAGAAACCCTGACTCGGAAAACAAAACAAAACAAAACAAAACAAAACAAAACAAAACAAAATCCCATGAATGCACACTGTATTTTAAAAAAAATTGGGGGGAGGGGCTGGAGAGATGGCTCAACGGTTGAGAGCACTGACTGCTCTTCCAGAGGTCCTGAGTTCAGTTCCCAGCACCCACATGGTGGCTCACCACCATCTGTAATGGGATCCGATGCCCTCTTCTGGTGTGTCTGAAAAAAGCTACAGTATACTCATATAAATAAAATAAATAAATCTTTATTAAGAAAAAGAAAGAAAAGAAAACAGGGCTAGAGAATGGTTCAGAAGTTAAGAACTCTTTCCACCCTCTCAGAAGGCCTGGTTTCAGTTCCCAGCATCCATGTTAGAAGGCTCACAGTGCTTGTCCCTCTAGCCCCAAGGATCCAATACCTGTTTCTACTTTGGACTCCAACACACACACACACACACACACACACACACACACACACACCTCCAGTGCTTGGATTAAAGGCATGCGTCAATGCACCACCAAGTCTACTTTTAAATCTTTTGTTTGTTTGTTTGTTTGTTTTGGTTTTTCAAGACAGGGTTTCTCTGAGTAGCCCTGGCTGTCCTGGAACTCACTCTGTAGTACCAGGCTGGCCTCGAACTCAGAAATCCGCCTGCCTCTGCCTCCCAAGTACTGGGATTAAAGGCGTGTGCCACCACTGCCCTAGCCTACCTTTAATTCTTAAAAACAGTTATTTAAAGTGTATGTGTGTGCCAGGCATGGTGGCACACGCCGTTAATCCCAGCACTCGGGAGGCAGAGGCAGGCGGAGTTTTGAGTTCAAAGCCAGCCTGGTCTACAGAGTGAGTTCCAGGACAGCCAGGGCTACACAGAGAAACCCTGTCTCCAAAAAACAAAACAAACAAACAAACAAAATAATGTTAAAGTGTATGTGTGTGTGTGAGTGTGTGTGAACACCGGCGTGTGTAGACACTTTTATGCGAGCATCTACCTATGAACATATAGGTAGATGTCAGAGAACTTTCAGAAGCAGGTTCTCTCTGTTACCACGTGATTCTGAAAGAGTAAACTCAGGTTGTCACCCTTAGCCTGATGAGCCATCTTACCAGCCCCTCACTGGGGGACTCAAGGTAGGGACTCTACTACTAACCTTCCTGCCTCAGCCTCTGTGGTGGATTGACTATGCTTGGCCCTGCCTCAGCCTCTGTGGTGGATTGACTATGCTTGGCCCTGCCTCAGCCTCTGTGGTGGATTGACTATGCTTGGCCCTGCCTCAGCCTCTGTGGTGGATTGACTATGCTTGGCCCTGCCTCAGAGTGGTACTATTAGGAGGCATGGCCTTTTTGGAGGCAGTGTGTCACTGTGGGAATGGGCTTTGAGACCCTTCCCATAGCTGCCTGGGAGACAGCCTTCTCCTAGCAGCCTTCAGATGAAGATGGAGAACTCTCAGCTTTTCCTGCACCACGCCTGCCTGGATGCTGCCATGCTTCCCACCATAATGATAATGGCTGAACCTCTGAACATGTAAGTCAGACCCAATTAAACATTGTCCTTTACAAGAGTTGCAGAGATCATGGTGTCTCTTCACAGAAATAAAACCCTAACTAAGATGCCTCTCAAGCCCAGAGACCACGGGCATAAACCACCAGTCAGACCATCTCAGTTAACGGAGGCCAAGTGAGAAGTCTCTCCCCCAAAGCTGCCAGCCAGGGAGGCGCAGCTGGCACTTGGTTATCCTGCCTGGATCCCAGGCTCACCTGCTGTCTGGCACCCACCTTCTGGAAGTCCTTCTTGGAGATGAGGCCGCGGGGGTCTGTGACGTAGTCCTGGAAGGCCTCGGAGCCCACGATGTCCTTGAGTTTCAGAAACATGTCGAAGAACTTGAGAATCATCTCCACATTGGACGAAGACTCCACGAGCATGTCCACCATCTGCCGCGCGATCATACCGTTCACCACATTTCCTGCAGGAGACCTGGGTCAGTGCTGCCCAGCAGGGAGCCGCCCGTGGCTCCCTAGGACCCACCCACTAGGTGGGCACTTCCTGACCCCTCTCATGCCTCCAGGGAGAGGATCAGCTTGAGATCTGCAGTGGTGCACTGGCCAGCCCTCTCCCTGGGTGGAAAGATCATCAGCAAGGACAATGGAGGTACATGTCGGCAGTGGGGGCCACATGGGGGGGGGGCGCTGTGTCAAGGACGCCTCAGGGGAGCCTTACAAGGGCGACACCGCTGTATGGTTTCCTAGCAAGAAAGACTTGGAGAAACTCGTGGGTATATAGCAGGTAAATAGGCAAGGGAGGATTTGCACCCAGAGCCTCGCGAGCCCTGAGCTCACACACCTGTAAGCTCCACACCAATGAAGCTGGGTATGGAGGCACTTATTAGAGATGCCAGCACTAGTGAAGCTGAGGCAGGAAGACTGTCATGAGTTCTAGGCTAGCCTGGCCTATAGAGTGGGAATCCTGTCTGGAAAAATTAAAAGTAAGTACACTTGCGTATGCACCCAGCATGTACATGGCCTGGGTTCTAGGGTTCCTTCCCCAACACCGTGCATAAGAGAAACTACTTGAATGCCTGTCAGTGGAGATTTAATTAAATGAATTTACCATACACTTCCCGATGGAGCACTATACACCCACTTAAAAGAATGAGCATAGTTCCCAGTGACGGGTAGAAAGGGAGAGGAGAGGAGAGGAGAAGAGAAGAGAGAGAGTTGCAAGAAATGTTTTTCAGCTAAAATACTGTTTTGTTTTGTGGTTTCTGAGATGTTGTAGCCCATGTAGCATGTAGTCCAGGCTGGTCTCAAACTCTACATAGATTAGAATGGTTCTGAATTCTTTTTTTTTGGGGGGGGGAGGTTGGGTTTTTTGAGACAGGGTTTCTCTGCGTAGCCCTGGCTGTCCTGGAACTCACTTTGTAGACCAGGCTGGCCTCGAACTCAGAAATCCGCCTGCCTCTGCCTCAAGTGCTGGGATTAAAGGCGTGCGCCACCACACCCAGCGGTTCTGAATTCTTGAGTGTCCTCTCTCATCCTTCTGTGCACTGAGATGACAGCTGTGTGCCATTGTACCCATCGTCGTTGTCATCATCATCATCACCACCATCATCATCCTATGTATATGGTGTTTTGCCTTATGTATGTTTGTAGGCTACATATATGCAGTGCATATATTGGATATATTGGATACATATATCCAATATATTGGATCTTGGAACTGAAGTTACAGGCTGTTATAAGCTGCCATGTGGGTGCTGAGAGCTGAACCCGGATCCTCTGGAAAAGCAGCCAGTGCTCTTAATTGTTGATCCATCTCTCCAGCTCGAGTGCTCTATCTCCCTGTATGCCTGCATGCCACAAAAGGCATCAGATCCCATTACAGAGGGTTGTGAGCCACAATGTGGTTACCGGGAATTGAACTCAGGACCTTTGGAAGAGCAGTCAATGCTCTTAACCACTGAGCCATCTCACTCTCCATCCTGCTCCAACCCTAGTTTTTGTTTCTTTGAGAGAGAATTTTTTCATTAGGGCAAGCTGACCTGGACTCATCATGTAAGTCAGGCTATTATTATTATATTAAATCAAAGACTTTGTTTAAGTTGCTAAATTTGGTGTATATTTGCTATGCAGCAAATCTGATATATTTAATCACTACCCATTATATTGGTTTATTTAATAAATATTTTGTTTTGTTTTGTTTTTCGAGATAGGGTTTCTCTGTGTAGCCCTGGCTGTCCTGGAACTCATTCTGTAGACCAGGATGGCCTTGAACTCAGAAATCCACCTGTCTCTGCCTCCCAAGCGCTGGGATTAAAGGTGTGCACCACCACAGCCAGCATATTTAATAAATCTTAAGTTCACAGATAAAGTCTTTAGGCAACTCATTTTATTACATCATCTCTGTGGAATCAATAAATTAGCATCCCTATAGTCAGAACTCGGAAGATGTCTGTTGACCCTTGTACAGCAACCTCTTCATCACCATTGTCCCTAGCATAATGTCAGGTGGGGCTCCGTGGTAATCCCATTCTTGGGTTTGCCTGCACCCCCGCCCCGCTCCCTACCCCTCCTACACTGCTCACCTTCCAGGAGGGACAGCAGCATCACCACCATGTCCTTCTGCAGGTCCAGCAGCTCCTTCAGCAGCTCTATCTGGCTGGAGTCCTGGAGGGCACACACAGCTGTGAGAGGCTGTCCCCCTGCAGCGTACCTTCCAATGGTTTCGGGCTCCCTCACCTATCCAGTGGAGCCTAAGTCCCCTTCCTTCTCTCTCTTACCTCTGAGGGAGCCCGCGTCCAAACATGTTCCTCGGAAGCAGAGGAAAGGCAGAGAGACAAGATTGTGGGGTGGGGTTGGCACCCAGGGGCAAATGTGTGAGGGGTATGAGGCTGGCAGATCAGGAAGCCAGGAGTCTTGGAGAGCAGACAAGGCCAGAGCAAGACAGACAGACAGGGACAGATACTGTGGACAGAGACTCAAATCTTAGGAGGATAACATTCCAGCCTGGTGCCTGGTCTATGGGGCTGTTGGCCATGGCAGAGGTAACTGTGATGGGTGGGTGGGACCGTGAGGAAGTGCAAGAGGAAAGGCTGCTGGTGAGGCAGACAGCCGTGCAAGTTCTAGTATGCCATTTGGGGGACCTAAGAACATAGTACATGCCTGACCACAGTGTCCAGAGCTCACAGAAACCTGTCAAAGTCCCCCACTGTGGCATCTGTACTATACTGAGTCACATGTACGTGCCATTTGTGACTTACACATTATTTGTGCTACCTTGCAAAGCTTGTGCACTGTGAGTCGCTCATTCTGACCCTAATGCAACCCACAGTTCCAAAGTTTGGTATTCTGACCCAAGGTCCCAACACAACAAACTAGGATCTCAGTATCTCTAGGTTAAGTGGGCCTGGGCTCTGTGCCTTCCCATGAGCCTGTCTTAGATGTCACAGTTGAGGGGGTGAGTTACAGTTCTGTCAGAGCTCATGTGGCTAACTTCACACCCTGGCTCTAGGAATGAATACATCAGTGGGTCTGGCCAACCAGAACTTTCTTCTCTCGGGCTGAGACCATTGACAAGCACATGGCCCAAGATAGCAGTCAGAGAATCTTGGGTCTTTTATTTAAAACTTGTAGGAAAGACCTGTTTCACACTGCCTGGAGCTGTTAGTGAGGTGAAGAGAAGCCGGCCACCATTTTTTTTCCAGGAAACTCCTAGAACTAAATGTTTCTAGGCAGGTGTTCTACCATTGAGCCACACTTCCAGTTCCTTGTATTGAATATTCCTTATCACTATACTTTAAAGTTTGTTTCCACCAATATTTAAAGATTACACCAACCTCACACGTCAAAGTGCAATTCCTTTCAAAGTCAGATGGCACACTGGACGGACAAACTAGGAGGTCTCTGCGTTCTTAAGACACTGCTTTGTGGGAAATTATATGGAATACTTGTCTGCCACCTGCTGGACAGTTATTGTACTGCGCCCATGTATTTGCAATGGTTAGGGTGTGTCTAGCGCCACGTTTGTTGCCTGCAGTGCACAAACTCGCCTAACTGTACATGGAAGCCTTGACTAAGCCGACCAGGCAGAAGCACAAAATGGATGAGGTGCGAGGCATTCACGAGGCCGCAGAGGAGCAAGGCAAGCATTCTGGGAGCAGGATCCTTACATCATGGGTACTTGGCGCGGGAGTCTTCTGCCGCACGCAAGGTAAAAGAAGGAACACTCCTTCAGCCCCAGGTCCTAATCTAGAAACATAGTCCCACCCTATTCCCCAGAGCTGGAAGAATCTGGGATGACCTCATTAGAAGGAAAATGGTATAAACCCGTCCTAGGAGAGTTCTGGACGGGAGGGATGGGCTCCAAAGTCAAACCGGTGTAAGTATAGGTGGGAAATGAGCAGATTAGTGGGGAAGAGGAAGAGGCATACAGAGGACCAGTTCAGAAGGGGTTTGGGCAATGGGGAGCGAACCTGTCTGGAGCATGTGCAGAGCACTAGGGGACCGACCAGTGGGACAGGGGCTGGTCTGGGGATTCTAAGGGATGGCTGGAGAGAAAGAGCTGTTTTCAGACGAACTCAAACCTGAGCCAGCTTCATCATCATGTGCGCGAACACGTGCAGGAAGCCCACCACGGCATCCCAGAGGCGACTGTGCGCCAGACTCTGCTGGTTTCCGGTGCAGGGTCCCTGGGGAACAAAGGGTGGCCTGAAGCCCCCAGCAGGAGCGCTGGATGCGGGCAGCTCTGCCTCCGCATGTCCCCGAGTGCGGACCCTACCTGGATGTACTCGGTGAGGCTGTTGAACACTTGTTTAGCTACCGACATGGCTTTGGAGAAGTTTCTCTTTCCCTGCTCCTCGATGACATCCTTGCCGGAGTAGTACCAGTAGAAGTCACTGATGGATTCCTATGGGTCCGGGAGGGCATGAAGGATGCTGGAGCCATGCGTGGTCCCTCGGGCCAGTGGCTCAGGTCCTATGAGGCTGGGCCACCCTTCCTCACCTGCAGCCGCAGGAGGTAGTCCACTGTGCAGATGATGATATTGATGGTGGTCGTGTTCCCAGTCTGTGTCCGTAGGTAGTTTTGGAAATCTGAGAAAACGAAAAATGTATTCATTAAGTGAGCACCATTGTCTGGGGAGACACTAATGTCTATTCACTTAGGGTTAGGATTAGGGTTCATATTTCATGCCTACGGTGTGCCAGAAGTCATGAAATTACCTTTGAAAGTATGTGTGCCACACAGGGATGGAGGGTCACTTAGATATTTATCTAAAGACATAGTGGAGGGTCTCCGTGCAGCAAATGTAGTAGGGATTCAGCCTCCCGCTTCTCTCTTCTTCATTTATTATTATTATTATTTTGTAAATTTTAAAAGATTACTTTATGGGCCTGGAGAGATGACTCAGTGGTTAAGAGTATTGGCTGCTCCTACACAGGTCCTGGGTTTAATTCCCAGCACCCATATAGTGGCTCACAACCATCTGTCCCTAGTGATCTGACGCCCTCTTCTGGTCTCCTTGAGAACTGCATGCACACGGCACCCATACATACTTGATACCCATACACACTACAAAATTTTTTCTTTTCATTTATTTAGGTATGGGTATGATAGTCCCTGTCATTAATTCCAGCACTAGGGAGACAGTCAGGTAGATCTTTGTGAGTCTGAAGCTAGCCTAGTGTACTGGGCAAGTTTCAGGCCATTCAAGGCTACAGTGAATCCTGTCTAAATTTTTTCATTTGTTTATTCCTGAGGAGAAGCAGGGGAGGCTTGTACACGCTAGAGGCTAATAAGGTTAGAAGTCAGCTCTCTCCATCCACCAAGTGGGTCCTGAGAAGGAGTTCAGGTCATGAGTTCTGGCAGCAAGTCCTTTATCCACCTAGCTGTCTAACCAGCCTCTCTTTCTGTTTCTCTGAGACAGAGTCTTGAGAGGTGCCTCAGGCTAGCCTTAAACCCTCTAACTCAGACTCTTACCTACCAGAATTACAACTGTGTAAACACACACACCCAGCTTCAATTGTTTTTATTTATATTAATTAATTAATTTAGTTTTTTTTTCAGGGTTTTTCTGTTTAGCCTTGAGTGTCCTGGAATTAGCTCCGTAGATCAGTCTGGCTTTGAATCCAGAGATCTGTCTGCTTCTGCCTCCTGAGTGCTGGGATTAAAAGCATGTGTCACCATTCCCAGATTCCAATTGCTTTTTAATTAATTTTTTCCTGAAAAAATTAATTATTTAATGAATAGAGATAAAACCCTCCATTTCTTTGTCCTTGTTCTCTTCTTTTATTTTGTTTTGCTTTATTTGCTTTGCCTTGCTCTTTGAGACAGGCTATTATGCAGCCCAGGCTAGCCTTGAATTTAGTATGTAGCTAAAGAGACTGGCAGATCCCTGGTTCAGCAAGTCTAAGTGGTAAAGGTGTGTGTATATATAGCAGGGGACACTTGTTCAGTGAGAAATCCTGTTTCAAGACTATAAGGCAGAGAGTGACAACAGAAGACACTTGATGCATGATAGTCACACGCATCAGTCACACACCCATTACAGTCACACACACCACAGTCACACATACCACATAGTCACACAGATCACACATCACAGTCACACACACCACAGTCACACAGCACACAGTCACACACATCATAGTCACATATACACATCACAGTCACACACACATCACAATCACACATACCACACAGTCACATAGATCACACACATATCACAGTCATACACATCACAGTCACACACATCACACATCACAGTCACACACCCATCACAGTCACACAGCACACAGTCACACACATCATACACAGTCACACACATCATAGTCACACATACACATCACAGTCACACACACATCACAGTCACACACATCACACAGTCACACACATCACAGTCACACACACACACAGATCACACAGATCACACAGATCACAGTCACACACATCATACAGTCACACATCACACAGTGTCATAGATACACAGAAACCTCTCACAGATACACACACAAATACAGACAGACACAGACACACACACACAGACAGAGACACACACACAGGCACAGACACACACACACTTTCCCTTTGGGTGGTTTGTGGCTTTCTATATACTGTGAACATTGTAAACACAATCGTGTGGCACTCATTTGTCATGGGAAACAGCTTGCAGGGAAGGTTGGTCAGGCTTTAGGCAACTCTTGGTTTCTGGGTTCACTGGGCAGCCAGACGGCTTGAACTCGTCCTGCCAGAGTGTCCCAGCACAGGGACTGCAGGCCTCTGCCACCACGCCTGGCTTAACTGTCCCTTCAGCGTAAGCTGTTCGAGCCGCACAGAGTTTAACGAGTGGGCTGCGCAGGCTGCGTCACACTGGATTTTGTTAAATTGGCACAATGAAGGCAGAGCCTGCGAAAATTCTCACTTCTGCTACGAGCGGATCTGCGCATCTCCTGGGAAAAATGTTCTCTGTGATAAACAAATGAATAAATCAAATATATTCACTTTTAAGCACCAAGCAATTGGTACGTCTGTGGACTCTGGCGCCCATCCTTTAGAGAGACGGTTGCCAAATGCCCGTGGGAAAGCCGAGTGTGACGGCTTGCTCATCTGGGGAAACTGACTTCTGGCCAAACTGGATTTTGGCAGACTGCCTTTGGGGAGTTGGACCGGACAGAGGAAATGAAAGTGAAGCTCAGTGGTTTGCTTCCAGAAAGTTCAGAAGCCAGAGAAACTTGTGATTGTTGTTTGTTTCTCTGGGACAGGGTCTCCTGTCGCTCAGGCTGGCTTCACACTACCTATATAACTAAGATGGCCTTGATCCCTGTACACTGCGCTTCTTCCGAGAGTAGAGGAAGACGAGGTCTGCATGGCTAGGGAAGTCATTGCCGGGAAGAGGAGGGATTGGAGTAACTCGGGTGACTTTTGGAAACTCGGCCGCACCCCTTCCCCCCTCACCGTTGTTGTGCCCCTCGCAGAGCAGCTGCAGGAAGCGGAACAGGTCCTGTGTGAACTCGTCATCAGCCATGACTTTCTCTCCTGGGTGGGAGGAAGGGGAGCCGGGAGGGGTCAGATGTGCTAGGACACAGCACACACATGCACACAACCCATGCACACTGCACAAGCATGCACAACGTGGGGGGGGGGCTGGAAGGAGCGAGCAACACTTCAAAGACACTGTGAGGGCCACCAGCCCGTGAGCTCTGTAGATGGAGGCCTGAGGAGCTGGTCTCCTCATTGGCTCGTGAAGCTAGGGCCTCAAGTGTCTTTTCACATCAGTGTCTCTCCGATGTCACCACTTGTGTGACATCTAGGAGTGACCCAGCAGACATTCAGCAGCTGGTATAACCCTGAGCCAGACTCCAGGCTGCAGGGGTTAATGGATTATAAGGGGTTGGGGTCACTTGCACACAAGGCTCTGGGCAGGGGAGGGCTGGGCTGGGAAGAGACGGGGATTGAAAGCCAATCAACTGGCCCCAAAGCTTCAAAAGCAGCCAACCCGGGAAAAGTAGAGGGGAGGTGTGTCAACATGGTCCAATCAGAATAGACATCTGAAAGAAACCAATCACAGTGCGCTGTAAGGATAGATTGGGAATGGGCCAATCAGAGCAGGCGCAGAGGGCACGCGCGGCACCAATCAGAGTGGTTGCCTCCAACAAACAAGGACCACCAGACTAGGTTTGGGACGCACAGCGCAGAGAGGGTGGGAATGGGGGAGGGCTCATCCCACCCTGGACTGGGAATCTGGGTCTGGAAGTCCCCAAAATATCCAGTTGAAAGGGGACCTTGACTGTTTTTTTCTAACTCTGTGTTTTATATGGGGAAACGGAGGCTTACGTTAAATAAAACTTATGATGTCACCTTCCCTATGGGATCCCCTGAAGGGGCCACCGCCCTGACTTCCCTGACTGTCCCAGATCCTCAGCCCCAGGGGGTATCGGGGGTTAGAAGGGGGTAGGGTGGGCGCAGCACAGCAATGGATGGCGGGGGAATTACCGTTTTGGCGATTGATGACTGAGGCAGCCAACAGGATGGGAGGAGGAAGCAGGAGAAAAGAGGAAAAAGAGACAGAGACGGACAGAAGTACAGCGACAAGGGACAAAGACATAGACACACAGAGAGAAACAAGCATAGAGAGAAAGACAGCCGTAAGGAGACAGAAGGGAGTCGGTTAGCAAGGAAGAGGATTGAGGGGGGAGCGAGGGAAGGGAGAAAGGGAGGAGGAGGAGGAGAGAGAGCATGAATGAGAGAGAGAGAGAGAGAGAGAGAGAGAGAGAGAGAGATCACACGTACACAAGAGAGGCAGGAGGCAGAGGTCAGGGTGGAAAGTTAGACACGTCAAAACACAGCAAAGAGGAGACTCGATTAACCGGATTAGGGGACATTAATGAACAGCAACCAGAATGAGACTTGGGGCACGTGGAGGGCGGGTCCACGTGGTGATGGGTGACGGAACACCAGACCAAATGACACCCAGGGGTGGAGCCCATGGGAAGGGAGACCCTGGAGGCATGGGGGTGTGTGCTTAGGATGGGGAATCACAACCCTGGTGTACCTAAGGGACCTCTTGGGAAGAGGGGTGCCTTGGGGGACTGGGGCTATGGGAAGCCAGTGGGACAGACGGGATCTTGAGGATGGCGATGTCCCAGGGAGAGGAGCACCCAGAAGGAGGTCTCACCAGTTCCATCCTCGTTCACCATGCCCAGCCCCTCTGCCTTGTTCTGCCTCTCGAAGGCATTGAGGTCCAGGACGCTAAGGAAAGAGATGATTGAGGTGAGAAAGGTCTGATTTCTGTCTTGCATGGCCTGGCAGCCCCCACGACAGCTGATGAGCCCTAAAGACCAGGACGTAATGCCTGAGAGATAGCAGACAGAAACTACTAGCCCACCGACCTCTCGCCTTCTGCAGACACCATTCCAGCCTTCGCCCCTCTTCAGTCTTTTGACCCTTTGCCTGCATGCCCAAGCACCTCCTGCTTCTCTCTTCACCCCATCCCGACCCCACCCTCTTCCTCAAGCCTCTGCTACCCTGGCCCTGTGAAGTGAAGTGGGTCTAGTATGCAAGCTGAAATCATGAAGACACAGAAAACATCAGTTAGCAAATCCTACGGAGGGACAGAGAAAAGTCAGCTGACAGCAAGAAGGGAGGAAAGAAAAAATGGTGGACGAGCCAGACGAATATGGTCATCTAAGAGAGCTGGTGAGCCCTGCTGGGACCCTCCTGTGAACTGTCACTAACCACTTGTCTGAACCTTCATTACTATTCTTATTCTCCTCTTGCCCCTCCTTTTTTTTTTTTTTTTTTTTTTTTGAGACAGGGTCTCATGTAGCTCAGTGTATCCTTACACTCTCTGTAATCCTCCTGCCTCTGCTTTCTGAGTGCTGCCTCCCACCCCCTCATGTGTCACATCTTATCCTCTCTTCCTTGGTGGAGGAGGAACTCAGGTCTTGCACAACTTAGGCAGGACTCTGCTGCCAAGGTACAATGTTAGCCCATAACTCAGTGGGTCCATCCCCCTCCCTTCCCCCTCCCTCACCCTCCCCTTTCTTTCTTTCTTTCTTTCTTTCTTTCTTTCTTTCTTTCTTTCTTTCTTTCCTTTTCTTTGTTTTTGTTTTGTTTTTGTTTTTGTTTTTGTTTTTCGAGACAGGCTTTCTCTGTATAGCCCTGGCTATCCTGGAACTCACTTTGTAGACCAGGCTGGTCTTGAACTCAGAAATCCGCCTGCCTCTGTCTCCTGAGTGCTGGGATTAAAGGCGTGCACCACCACGCCCGGCAGCGTTTCTCTGTATAGCCCTGGCTGTCCTGGTACTACTGCTACAGACCAAGCTGGCCTCAAACTCACTGAGATCCTCCTGCCTCTGTCTCCCAAGTGCTGGGGTTAAAGGTGAGTACCACCAGGACCCACAACTCGGTCTTACAACTTGTGAGATTCTTCCTAGTAAACTCTCTAGTATTTGTACTCCTCCGTATAGGGCCCTTTTCTTGGACCAGGAGGGTGTAAGTAGAGCCCGTCAACGCCACGCCCCCACGCCCCACCCCTGCCAACGCCACGCCCCTCAGCAGAGCAGAACTGGACTGGAGACCTATGGTCCCACCTGCACGTTTGCATCAGCGCCTGGATACTCTGGAAGAAGCCCACTTCCTTCTTGTCCTTCAGGTAATCCAGCATTTTCTGCAGTGGAAGTGGCAGCAGATGGAGGTGGGAGGGGCGCCTGGAAGCCACTCAGCAACATCCACCCGCCTCCGCACCCTCTCAGCCCCTCTTCCCAAGATCCTGCATGGCTGGTACCTGCTGCACTTCAGCGTTCCCTCCGTTAAGGATGGAGATACCCAGCTTCAGGGTGGAAGACACCATGGCACCCGTCTCTCCTGGAGGTCGCAGATACCAGGCCAAAGAAACAAATCAATAAAATAAATGATCTGTTCAGCAACAACAAACCTGCCGTAGGCAGGTGAAGGAGGGGGTTGAAGTTTATGCACAGACAGGGTTCTATGCATGACCAAAGAGTGCAGGGGAGATTTGAAAGACAGACACGCCAGAAAATCAGCAGGAGCTGGAGTATGCATGTAGGTTGGAGGCATGCAGAGGGGGCAGGCAGGGTTGGCAGGGAGTGAGTGTACTGGGGAGGATGTGGCGGGTGTGTTCACAGGGGGAAGGAGGGATGCCTGGGCACCTTTGCAGGCACTGATCATCTGCAGAACCATCTCAGCGGCACCGCGGTTGTGCAGCCTCGACTGCTGGTACAAGAGCCTCTGCTTTTCCATCTCCTTCTCCTGGGGTGGGAGCAGGTTTTAGTGCTTGGCCGCAGCCTAGCCTGGGATCCCAGGGCCACGTCCTTCTCCCTCATCTGTCTTCTCAGTTCCAGCCACATCTGCCAACCCTCCATTCCCTAAGGGGCTCAAGTTCTCTTTCTCTCCAGTGCCTGGCTCACATCTGCAGACCTCTAGCAAGTCAGAGCCTAAAGTCTATGAACATGCTATGCTCTATGTTCCTGTCTGTCACTCTCCAATGGAAACCTGGGATTCCCTCTGCTGTGGCAATGTTGTCAGAGCTCTTGCTACTGTTAACAAGAAGTCTCACAAATGCACCCACATCACATTACAGTCTCATATGTCTTGAAATATCACTTAATGTGCACTATACCTCTTAATGAACCCCTGCTACATCCTGCTTCAGATAGCTAAATAAAGGACAGGTGCCATCCAATTCCAGACTTAACTTGTGGTTGGTTTGTTTTGACAAAGGTCTTACAGTATAGCCCTGACTGGCCTGGATCTTTTGGCAATCCTCTTGCCTCAGACTTTCAAGTGCTGGTATTATAACCATGAATCAGTCACTATGTCCAGCTTATGGATTTGTATTTTAAATATATTTTTAAAGGTGTATTTATTTTATGTACATGTGTGTGCGCACATGCGTGTATAAGCAGATCTGAATGTCTCCATGGACACTTTCTGTATGCATGCAGTACCCATAGAGACCAGAAGAGGGCACAATAACCCCTAGAACTGGAGTTACAGGTGGTTTTGAGCCACCATGTAGGTGCTGGTAACGGAAATCAGGTCCTCAGACAGAGCAGCCAGTGCTGTTAACTGCTGAGCCATCTCATTAGCCTCTAAACATCTTTTTTCTTCCTTCCTTCCTTCCTTCTTTCCTTCCTTCCTCCCTTCCTCCCCCCCCTGCAAGTTCCTCATGCACCGTAGGCTGGCCTTGAACTTATGATTCTTCTGCCTCATCCTTCTGAATACGGGGATGACAGGTGTCCAACACCACAGCTGGCTGTTGCAGTCTACTTTTTATCCTTCTCAGACACATTCTCCCCTGAGAATCCCTCCCTGGTACCCTCTGTGTCTGAGCTCCTGTACCTCCGGAGCCCGCCCCATCCTGGCCCCGCCCTTCACTGATGCCTCCCCACACCGCAGGGAACACCTAGTGTGGTTGATGTTTGCTTGGGTATCCTTCTCCCTGAGGACAGGCTCTGTTGCCACTGTGTGCCCAGGTGCAGCACTCCGGTCACATACTGAGTGAGCGGGGAGTCAAGAGTTCCCGCCCCTTCCTCCAGCTTCCCCCATCCCCCCTACCTCAAAGGACACCTCCACTTCCTCTTCTTCACCTCCTTCTTCGCCATTTTCCCCACCCTCCTCCAGGTGGCAGCTCTGGGGAGCAGCATCAGTTGGTGAGTGAGAAAAGTGGATGTCCTGCCCACCCCCCCACGGGAGCCCCTTCAGTATGTGGGATACTGTGGCCAGCAGGGGAGAAGGGAACATTGGCAGAGCAGAACAGAGCAGGAGCTCACCTTTGCCATGATGTCAGCGTAAGCCATGTATAGGTAGTCCTCGTCCAGTTTGCTGAGGAGGTAAGCAGAGAGACATGCCCACTGGCGACACCTTCCCAACTTTTTTTTTTTAATTGAGATAAGGCTTCAGGTAGCCCAGGCTGGCCTCAAACTCAATACGGAATGACCCTGAGCCCCTCATCATGGTGCCTGCACCTCCTGAGGCCTGGGATTCCAGCTGCGCCCCATCATGACTGTTCTTTATGGTGTTGGGGATTGAACACAGGGCTTCATCCATACTAGACAAGTAATCTACCAACTGAGCCACGTCCCCAGCCTTTTGCTCGGGGGCAGATTCTGTAGATGTAGCCCAGGCTGGCCTTCAACTCTGCTGCCTCATTTTCCTTACAACCAGGACTGCACGTATGCAGCACCGTGCCCAGCTTGAGGTCCATTTTATAATAGAGTTTTCTCTTTGTTTTAGAACGAAGTCAGGTGCTCTTCATGTATTAACCAATTTATCTTCATAGCAGTCCTATCAAGTATATTACCAGCCCCATTTTACAGATGTAGAAACAGAGTCACAAAGACCTCGGCTGGCCAAGGCTGAACAGCTTGCAGTGGAATTCAACCTATATAAGAGTAATATAGAGTTATGAGTCTCCCACAGATGGGAAAAGAGACACTTGGCTTTTCCACGTCCCTTGCAGCCACAGGTGGGTGTCAGAGTCTTGGCCATGGACTATGTACATAAGCTTACCTTTGCAGCCACAGGTGGGTGTCAGAGTCTTGGCCATGGGCTATGTACATAAGCTTACCAGGGAGGGCGTCCTTTGCTAGAGAAAAACGGTTAAACTTCTTGCTGGGGTGGGGGAAGGGAAGGCTCTCCCTTCTTCCTGTCTGGCAAGTGGTCATGATGTGGCTAGCCTCTGCTACACACTCCCAGTGCCATGCCTTTCCAGCCATGGTGGGCTGAAATCTATTGAAACCATCATCCAAAAGAAATCTTTTGAAACAATGTTCAGCAGTGGCATCCCAGGCTTGCAATCCTAGGCCTCAGGAGGCTGAGGTGATCCAATCCACAATTGTCCAAACAGAACAAAACCAGGAGGGTGTGGTTCCAGAACTCGGGAGACAGAGGCAGGAGGATCTCTGTGAGTTGTAGGCCAGCCTGGTCTACAGAGAGCTAGTCAACAGGGATACACAGTGAGAGCTTGTCTCAAAAGGTGGGGGAGGGTTGAGGTGAGAAAGGCAGATAGTAAATTCTTTAGGCCTTTCTAGTCAGAAAAGTGTCGCATCCTTTACACTGCCTTGTGCAAGACCCACAGGAAGCCTTAGTGAGTAGACGTGGTTATATTCCTGTAAAACTTTCTTCAAAAAACAAAAGTAAATGAAACAATCTTTCTTCCCCTTACTTAGCATCTGTGGAGAATGATGTTTATAGTGGCAAGTAAGAATGTTTATAGTGGCAAGTAAGTCTCAAGACTCAAGCTAAGACTGACAGAAAGATCAGAGTCACCCTGCCAGTCAGTCTTCCTGGCCCCAGACACTCTAGAGCTTGATTTCATGCTATGTGAGAAAAATAAATCCTTGTGGGTTTTCATGTCCTTGTTCACAAAATAAAAGGAATTGGTAGGAATTGGTGAGGGTAGTCTGTGTGAGCCAGTGTGCATGTCAGGTGCGCAGCATGGTGTCAGGCATAATCAACACTCATAGTTTATTCAGGACAGGGTTTCTCTGTGTGGCCCTGGCTGTCCTGGAACTCACTCTGTAGACCAGAGAGATCCGCCTGCCTCTGCCTTCTGGTTGCTGGGAAAAAGGCATGCAACACCCAGCGCCTGGCTAATTTTTAAAGTTTAAAAGTAAGTGTGTGTGTGTGTGTGTGTGTGTGCATGCGCGCGCGCGCGTGCACGTACGCACATACTGCCTACATATGCACTGAGTGCAATACCTTCAGAGGCCATAAGAGGGAGCCAGATATTCCCAAACTGAATTTATAGATGGTGGCCAGCAGTTATGTGGATGTTGGTACTGAATATGTGGATATGGGTATGGGGTCCTTTGTAAGAGCCACAAGAGGTCTTAACTGCTGCTCTATCTCCCCAGCCCCTCAAAAGCATCCTCACAACCATGGTTACCACTAAAATGAATTAATGGCCATTAATTCATATCAAGTGTTCAAATGAGTTAGAAATGTCTCCATTCCTATCTAGTAGAGAAATTTCATATATATGGATTCTCTTCACCCCCTGTAATATCATCCTGATCTTTGTCAGACAAATGCTTTTATTTCTGTTGCTTTGTTTTGTTACAGGTCTGGGGGTTGATCCAGGGCCTTGTCCCTGCCAAGCAAGCGTGCTACTACTGAGCTCTATCTCCAGTCCAGATACGGTTTAAGCAAGACATGTTCTTTTAATAAACCCACATGGCATCTTTTGTGAACCCCTCAGACAGGATACTCCTGTAATGTGTTCAGCAACAATATAAAGTAGCTGCCTGTCCTCACAGAGTGACGCTAAAGGGTCCAATGATTAAGGGCCAGTAAGGTGGTTCAGAGGGCAAAGGAGTTTGCTGCCAAGGAAAGATGAGTTTGATTCCTGGGACCCACACGTGCTTGAGGGAAAGAATAGATTCCTGCAAGTTTTTCTTTGACCTCCAGCAGATATGCACACACAATAAATAAATAAGTATAATTAAAAATTTAAAGGTCAGGTGATTTTTGTTTTTAAGGATACAGGGAACATTTCTGAGGGAAGGAGGAGCCCTCACCTCTTTTCAGTTAGAGCTGTGCGGCTGAAGTGTAGGACCAACTGGTGTAGGGGGTCTGGCTTCTTCTCCTCCACCTCTTCCTCCTCTTCTTCCTGCTCTCCAGCTTTCTGGGGGTGGGTGGTTGAGGGTTGGAAAGGGTGGTTTTTTGAGTCCCCAACGGTCCCCTCTCATAGTCTTGCTGGACTAGAATTTTGTCTCTTTTCCCAAATCAAGCCTAAGGGGTCGTGTTTCTCTATGGAGGGCTCCCTTAGTCCCACCCAGCCCTGTCCCCCATCCCCAAGCAGTCCCCAGCTCACCGACAGGTCATCTATCATGCGGTCCTCGAAACTGTGGTCCTCAGTCAGGATCCAGGAGGCTTTGTAGCTTTCCAAGAACATGTTACATGCTCGGTGCCTGCAAGGCAAAGGTCTCCAGGCCCCTGAGCCTCTCCTGTCCTCCCCCCACCCCACATATGCTGCCCTCGGTCCTAAGACTCAACCATATTGGTACTCCATCCTCTGGACTCTCGGTCCTTTTTCCTTCCTCCAAGTTCCTGTGCTATCCTCCTTTCTGGATGCCTTACGTGGGTAAGTTGTACAGGGGCGTCATGCGGAAACAGGCCACCACAGCCCTCCGGCGCTGCTTGGACAGAAGTTTATGCCACACCGCCTTCTTGGACTTGTAAGGATGCTCCGTCTAGGGAGTGGGGCAGTCTGTCATGTCTCCTCAGATCATGGCAATGACCCAAGTCCCACCTAACCCTAGCGACGCTGCCCATGTGTGTTCAAGTCTACGTGCAGAGCGGTCAAAGGAACGCCTAGGCTCCCCCCCCCCAGCCCCCGCCCCCCCCCCCCGCCAACAGACTCAAGGCACCTTCCGGAAGCCTCACCCTAGCTAGCCCCAGTGCTTTATCACACTTGTCCCTAGACGCAGTATGCCCCTTCCCCAGATCCACACAGCTCCATGCTTCTTTGCAAGAAAGGCTCTGTCCCTAGCCCCGCCTATCACCAGCTGACCCCGCCCACAGACCAAGACCAGGCCCTATCCAGAGACTCAGCCACAGAGGCTTCCGCCCACCTGGTCCAGGTGATAGAGCACTGCGGACACTTCCTGGACTCTGCGCACGATTTTCTCGGGATCATCGGCGTCTTCCTCGCGGCCCGGGACGCCGCGGTACAGTGCCATTTGCCAGCGAAGAGATGGTGAGCCTTCCACCTTGAGGGGAGTAAGCTCCGGGGAGTGAAGGCACCTCCCTGGCTGCCTGCCCCGCCCCCTCTACTGCCACGCTTAGGTGGTGAATGAGAAATAAAGTTCCTTCTGCAGAGCTGGCAAGTTGGCTCAGTGGACAGGGGGCTTGCTGCCAAGCCTGAAGACCCGAGTTCAACCCCCGGGGCCTCACATGGTAGAAGGAGAGAACTGATTCCTGCCTTGTCCCTGACTTCTACATGCACGCCAAGACACACTAAATACAGACATGTAATTTAACAAAAAGTCCCTCTTCCATGTCGAGTGCTTCACATACTTCCCCTCAAACGACTTACCTTTCCCTGAAGGTTAAGGTTGTTTTGAAGGAATTCACGGACCTCCTCATCTGTATCTTTCTGAGAAGACAAAGCCCACTGGGTCACTCTGGAGGCCTCCCCTTCCACCATGACCCTCAGCCCTCCCCCTTCTAGGCCTGACTTGCTGAGGAACTTGTGTGGGTATGATCTAGGGAAAATGAGAAGAATGTAACTGTGGGCTGTGGGCAGACAGATGTCTAAAGTGACGTCACAGGCTCGCTCTGAAGGCACAGAGGGGATTAGTGAGCCTGGGAGTGTGTGTGTGACAGGTGACACCATCAGAAGTCAAATAGCCCAAAGAGGGATTTTTCAGGGGCTGAATAGAGTGGGTTGTTTTGGAGAATCGGGGAGGTGAGGGGGATACAAAGGGGAATGTCAAGGTCAGAGAGATTATAGGATGTTAGAAAGGCCAAGTAAGTGTCCAGCTACACAGGGCCAGTGGGAGAGTCAGCCAGTGAAGCAGGACCATAGGCGTCGTGGGGGCTCTGGAGGGTTCTATAGGGTCCCAAGGACTCAATATCTCCGAGGAGGTTAAAGTTGAGGAGTGGCCTTTGGAGACCCTGAGAAGAGGTTGCTGCAAAATGAGGGAAGAAGTCAGGTGTCTTCAGGACCCCAGGGTGGGGGTGGGGTAGAAAGTTGCCAGATGCTTAGAGGGGTCCTGTGCCAGAATCCTAGAGGACTTAGGGTTCCTGAGGCTAAAAAGCATCTTCTTGCCATTTTATGTAAGGGAGAAGTGGGCCCTAAGGAGCTTTCTTGGTGTCCAGGCTACCTTAAGAAGTTCTGGGGGGGGGGGATTGGATTAATTGATCCTTAGGACCCTTGAGATGCCAGAGTTTGGGAGTGGGGGTCCTGGGGCAGGGGTCATGAGGACTCTGAGAGGCTTTGACTCATAAAGGCTCACTGGCTGCCAGTAGAGGCCTAAAGACACAAGAGGGTGAGCTGAAAGGTCCCATAGGACCCCAGACCTTCAGTGGTGGGGAGGAGATACAAAGAGGTCAGTTAGCCTCAGGGGATACTTCAGATTTCAGGTATCTGGGGGAGCGCGGGGTGGAGACGTAAAGTCCTACAGAGCTTATTGGGGTCTCTGGTTGCATTTGAGGATTAAATTGTGTCCCTGTCCTTAGATTTCTTGGATGGAGTCCTCACTATCCTAGTGCAAGGCTCAGAACATCCTCAAGGGGTCGGTAAGTGTCTGAGGTCCTGCAGAGACTTGGGGGATGTTAGGTCAGGATTCCGAAAGTCTCCATTGGCTCTTAGGGGTTCCCTGGGATCCTAGAAACAGAGTAGGGTGCTGGATAAGCACCAGGGCATAGCGGGCTTTGGCCAGCACAATGAGGTCCTGGTCAGTGGGAGCACACATGTTTAGTCCAATCGGCAACATCTTCTTGAGTGTGGCCACGATCAAAGATGTTTGCACGGAGTAGCGGTCCCCCCGGCGCTTCTTCTTGGTGCGTTCCTGGTCGGAGCCACCTGACTGTGGGGACACAGGGTTCAGTGCTTGCCCGAGTCCCCACCCCACCACCCCAGCACCAGCCACAACCTACAGCTACTTTATACAACCCAGCTCCTAACCTGGTTGCCAAGCAACCTGTTTTCACCTGGACCTCTTTCCTCCTTTTGCCACAGCCATGGCCATAGCCCATCCCCCCAACCCTGGTCTGATTCCTGCATTCCCACTTCTAACTAGAGCCCTGGTATATCCATACCCCCATTTTTTCCAAACTCTAGTGATCCTCTCTAAGAGAACTCCACAGGATCCAGTGTCTACCACACTCCACCCCACACTCTACATTCCCAAACCAAGTTTCCAAGAATGCAACAAAGATGTCCAAAGATGTCGGCTCACAGAGAGCCCCAACACATAAGATAAGCTGGAGGGAAGGGGAGACAGGAAGACTGAGGCAGACAAGGGTACAAGGAGACAGAAAGTGCAAGACAGATCTGGAAAGATCTGGAAACCAAGACACAGAGCACAGACTCCCACAACCGTGTCCTGGAGCCTTTGGTGCAGACCCCTCCCTGGCCAGGGCCACTCCAGTCATGCCAACAAGAAGTCCCAGTGGCAAGCTGCGGCCACAGCCCCACTCACTGCAGTCCGAGCTGCTGAAGGCCCCAAGCTGCGGCCACAGCCCCACTCACTGCAATACCGAGCTGCTGAAGGCCCCACACGCAGCAGCGCTGAGTCTTAGAGAGCCCCAGGCCTGGGGTCTGCTGGCTGGAAGCCATCAGAGGCTCACAAAGATGACATTTGGCAAGAGTCACACAGATCACTACCATCACTGGGTTCTCCCCAGAGGCCAAGACGCGTACCTGTGCTCAGCCAGGGCTGCCCCTAACCATGCAGCTGTCCCACCCATCCCCCTGGGACCAAGCCCACAATGCATGGGGGAAAGCCATCCAATGGTTGGATTTCTTTTTTTTCTTTTTTTTTTCTTTTGGTAGCAAAACCAAAAGAAAAAAAAAAAAGAATAAAGATAAAGAAGAAGAGAAAACTACCCCAAACCCTAAGAGAAATAATTCAACAACTCATCAAAAGCTGAGAGTGGGGGAAGGAGTGGATGGTTGGGAAGGAAGAAGACAAAGAGGATGGAGGGCAGGGGGTAAGGACAGAGGGTTGGGGACAGGGACAAGAACAGGAGGTTTGAAAGGGTGGGGCTTTGAGTGGGAAAAGGTGTTAGCCAAAAGCCATGCAGAAGGTTCCAGATGTGGCGCTGACCTGTACGTCTCCTGCCTGCTTCAGCGGGTTGCCGACAGAGACAAGAAGGGTTACCCCAGCCCGACAGAGAGCCCCAGACCCAACTCCAAGTTACCCGGGCTCCTCTTCCCCACCCGCCACTAGCTGGGTGTTTCCAGACCTTGATTTGGAGGGGGGAGCTGTTCTTTAGGAGCCCAGAGAGGGCAGTTGTGAAAGGAGGGAAAGGGAGGGAGGTGTGGGGTGATGGAGAGAAGGAAAGTAATGGGGGGATAAGGGGGATGGAGAGTAACCGGGGTGGAGGATAGGAGGGGGGAAACGGGAAAACAGGATGGAGCCGGACAGATGAGAGATGGAGGAAGGAATGACAGACAGGAAGGGAGGTGGGGAGGGGAGGGGAGGAGGGGGATTACAGGGAGGCAGAGGAAGAGGAGGTAGGAAAGAAATTGGGGTGATGGGGAGGTGGAGATGGGGGAGTGGGGAAGAGAAGGCAGATGAGGAGGAGGGTAATAGGGAAAGGAAGGATGAAGGGGAGGACATAAGGAGAGATATGGGGAGGACTGTGAAGAGGAAGAAGGGAGAGGAGAAGAAGGACGGGAGGTGGGGGTGGAAAGATGTGGTCCCTGAGAGCTAAAGGGGATATGACCAAAGCAGGACAGGTGACAGGTGACTGGGTTGGGAGGGTCAAGAAGGTAGTCCTGGAGGGTGCTCCCCGCCCCACCCCTCAGTTCTGTGAAGCACCCACCTTGGCCATTTTGCTCTTATTGTCAGCTGTCAAAAAGGACATGTTGTTGATTTCATTCTGGACCACGAAGTTCTGCTCTTCACGCTTAAAGTTCTGGTGGGGGAAGTAGCGTGGGGCTCAGACCTTGGGACTGACAGACGCTGCCTGTAAGCAGCGGCCTTTGGGCTTATGGAGCAGAGATTGGTGCCAGTGGAGACAGTGACATGGGCGGGGGGTTCACACGGGGCTGGGGACTCACGTGGGACTTGGACCAGTAGATGAAGATTTCTCCCACCATCCTGAACAGCTCCTCCGCATTGGGGTTGGGCTCTGTCAGCCAGTGTGCCCTGGGGGCCAGGAAAGAAGGGTACAGGGACCCTCAGGGAAGGGGCTCACCCAGAGCGCCCAGGGATGCTCATGGGAGCCAAGACACATCCAATAGAGGGGATGGAGTGTTTTAAGGGAATCTGATCAGTTCAGTGAAACTTTAAAATTTTAGGCTTTTCAGGCAGGATCTTACTTTGTAGCCCAGGCTGGCCTGGAGCTCACTGTGTAGACCAGGCTTGCCACAAACTCACAGAGATCTGCCTCCTGAGTATTGGGAATTTGTACTACCATGCTCTATTTAATTTTCTAATCACTATGAACCGTGCAAAGCCAAGGCTGTGAGTGAAAGGATAAGCGTTTCTGTGGTGTATGGCTGTGTTTTAAAGGGAGAGCTCTACACTACTGTGCATGTAGTGGGACGATAAAGTTTCACACAGCTGGGCATGCACCTCCAGCTACAGGAAGCCGAGCCAGCCTACGCTACAGAGCATGTCCAAAGTCAGCCTGGACAACAGAGAAAGAACCTGTCACAATAAAACAGGAGGTGGGAGCATGGCACACATGTGCTGTGTAGTGAGGCACTGTTAGCGTGGCTGTGTGACAACTGTCCTGATTTCCTTAGTTAGCAGAGCCGGACTCTGCTCAGCAGCCCCCTTTCCCTGTATCAACCAGAATCCATCCTGATAGCCCAAACCAAGCATGGAATTCTCTTCTAAGCCTAAAGATAAAAAAAAATAGTGGCAGAGGTAGAGGAGAGAGGGGTCAGATGGCAGATAAAGCCTTTTGCTGTGATCCAAAGGAGATTGTGATCGTTGTGTGTTCTGGTGTGTGTGTGTGTGTGTGTGTGTGTGTGTGTGTGTGTGTGTATGTGTGCCAACTCTCTTCCCTTTCTGTTTAGATAAAAACAAAGAAAAAAAAGATAGAACCAAGCTGGGAGGTGTAGAGATCTCTTTTAGATTCAATTTTGTGTCTGAAAACGAAGGTTTCCAGGTGCAGAGGGAGCCAAAGAAAATTAGCCTATTTTGCTAACAAAACTTATGGTTCACCGCGGAAGGCTGATGCAGGAGGGGTTGCTGGGAGTTTGCCTGCCTACTTTGTTCTCATTCTGAATACAGAGTGAGACTCTGTCTCAAAATACAAAGAGCAGCAACAACAAATAACTTATGGCCAATTAAGTAGTGATGGATCACAGCTCAAGTGTAGTCCAGATTGGAAATGGCATTTATGCAGAATGAACACCACTGCTCCCATTTCTGCCCCATGGCAGGCATAGCTAATCAATCACAGAGCACAAGAAAGCTTACAATCTTTTCAATGGGGGTGGATCTTGGAGTTTAAGCTATCTAAATAGTGCTTTTGATTTATTAGTTAACAATTGGCTGATATCTGCTTATATAGGTATACACAATGCTGAAGGGGAAATAAGTCTCCTTATAGTGGATAGTGTAACCCTCAATAGGGTTTTAAGAAACAGAAGGAGACAAACCCAGGAAGGCCGTGTGTGTGTGTGTGTGTGTGTGTGTGTGTGTGTGTGTGTGTGTCTATCTGTGTGTATGTATGTATATCTGTGTATATGTATGTGTGCCTATGTGTGTATGTATGTGTATATTTGTGTGTATATATTTATGTATGTATATGTATTATATGTATGTATATGTGTGTATGTGTGTATATGTGTGTTTGTGTGTGTATCTATGTGTATGCTGTGTATGTAGGTGTGTATATATGTGTATGCAGGGTGTATTTGTGTGTGTGTATAGGTGTGCATGTGTGTGCATGCAAGCATTTGCTACCGTGCACATGGAAGCCAGAAGACAGCCTCAGGTGCCAGCCCTTGCCTTCTACCTTGTTTGAGGCAGTCACTTCGTTGGCCACCATTGCAGCTTCAGGCTAGGTGGGCTATGAGTTTCCAGAGACTGTCCCTTCTCCACCTCCCATCTTACCACAGGAGTACAGGGATTACAGATGTGTGCTGCTACAGCTAGCTTCTCATGAGTTCTGGGGCTCAAGTCCAGAACTTATCCTTTTATCTACTCAGCCATCTCCCCAACTCAGAGAGGCTAGGGAGGGAGAGGCTGGAAGGGCCTGGAGGGGTTACAGGAGTCTATGGCAGTTGAGGAATAGCCCGAGCCATGCTGACCTGTTGTTGTCTACGTAGCGGATGAGCAGTGGGTAGAGGGCATACAGGTCGCGGCAGAGCACGGAGAACTCGTCCCGGACCAGGAGCTCACCCTCCTCAGCTTCTGCCTTGGCCTCCAGGCGCAGCTGCTCCTCCTCAGCCACCACCTTCCCTGCCCGCTTACGCAATCGCCCGATGGTAGGGATGAAGTGGGAGCGTAGGAGCTCTGGCCTGGCTCGGCTCACAATGGGCTGGGCAAACACTGCAGGAAAATGGGTGTTACTCACATGTGACCTCTGACCTCCAGGGGCCCCAGCACCCTGCTCTCCAGGGGACACTGTCCTGCAGACCCACCGGCCAGCCGCTTCATCCACGAGGCCTCGTCGATGCCCAGGTTGTTCACGATGATTCGGAGGATGTTCCCCAGGAGGGAATTGAGGTGGTCAGAGGTGACTGCTGTACAGGGTGGCGGGGCGCCCGCAGGCAGGGCTGGTGGGGGCGCCTCAGGCCCTCGCTCCCACCAGCGGGGCAAGTAGCTGCATAGCATAGGCAACGTAATCTCGATGACGTGCGGCATCTCGGTGTAGCGTGCTCCGGACTCGGCCAGCCCCCCGATTTCTGCCATGAGCCTTTCTAGCACTGGGATGTCAGGACACATCTCCTCCACACTGTTGGGAAGCCCCAGGACTGGGGTGCAGGGATAGGTCAGGGTATGCCAACTGTTAATCCAATATCTTCCCTACGACCTGCCTGTCACCTAAATCACCTTATACCTAAAAGAGTCTCCAAGAGCCCGTCCTTCCTATCTCAGCCTCCAACCCAGGTGCCTTCCACAGCCTCCCACTGAAACTGTGACCCCCCCAAGAACTTTACACCTCAACATCATTAATCTCTAAAGCCAAATACAAGATTTGTCTCCAACCTCTAAATATACCCCTGGCATGGAACTTGGTCTCATTATGGAGAAGAGGCTGGCTTTGAACTCACTATGTAGACCAGGCTGGTCTTGAACTCACAGAGATCCACCAGCCTCTGCTTCCAGAGTGCTGGGAGTAAGAGCGTGCGATACCATGCCTGGAATGATGTGGGACTTCCACACTGAACTTCTGAAGCAAGAACCCCAAGTTTTTATTCTGATGGGGTCTTGTGCAAGTCTTGAGCCCTAAACACCTTCACTCCTAAGATCACCCTAACTCTATGTCCACTATGTGGCAAGTTGCAAAAAGTGCTTTCCATCCCTGGTAGGCCCCATGCTAGACCCTCCCACCTCAGCCCCCAGGGCTCGAAGAGGAGAGGCCTGGGCTGTCTCCACCATCTGGAGCCCCCAGTTTCAGGTCTCAGCTCCAGACTACAATTTTGTCTCTGGAAACCCACAGCCCATCACCCACTGTTCCCTTCCATGGGCTGGAAGTAGGATTTTTTTTCTTCGTTTTTTTTTTTTTGAAGGGGGGGGGCGGCAGGAGACTTAGTCTCATATAGCCCAGGCTGGCCTCAAACTTTCTTTCTTTTTTTTTTTTTTTTTTTTTTTTTTTTTCTCGAGACAGGGTTTCTCTGTATAGCCCTGGCTGTCCTGGAACTCACTTTGTAGACCAGGCTGGCCTCGAACTCAGAAATCTGCCTGCCTCTGCTTCCCAAGTGCTGAGATTAAAGGCGTGCGCCACCACGCCCGGCTGGCCTCAAACTTTCTAAGGAGTGAAGATGGTCCTGAAGAAGGCCTTCTAGTATCTTACATTCCAGATTTTGGGGTACAAGCTCATGCTACCACACACGGCTGGGTTTGGGGAGCATAGCATGACTTTCCTGATTGGATTTTTCTGAGCCCCACTCCCGGCTCTAACCCCAGGGTTGAGAAGACAGGATGCCTGCCTGTGGCTTGTGTGGCCACCACCTCTGACTCTTGCCCCTAAGTGGCACTCCGCAGACATTGTGAATGAAAAATATCCACGATAAGCTCGGGTCATTCAAACCTCAAGGACACCGGAAGGTACCTGCCTCCCTAAACTTCGGATTACCAACTCCATATTCAGCCTCACAGCTACAAACTTCTGTTCCCCTAGTCCTCCCAGAGGAGTGGCTTTGGATGGCCCCTTACAGCACAGCCCAGATCCCTCAGGGTCCCGGAGACTTCTCAGCCCTTCTCAGCCCCTCACACCCCAGATTTAGAGCCTGGGGGCGGCTCTCCTGTGCCCCTGACAGCTGCCCCAGTCCATGCGACTCACTGGCCCGCTCTCGAGGAGACTTGGTGGTGTAGACAGAGCAGGCGTTGTATTCATTCAGCTCAGGCTCCAAGAATGCCACTGGCATGGCTGCGGCCAGGCGGGCCAGGCATTCCCCCAGGGCTGGTCGCAGCCTGGAAGGAGAGATGCAGTTAGTTTCCATGCGCCCCTTCGCCGAATTTTGAGCCCCAGCTCCATCCTGCTCAGGAGTGCCCCTAGTGGTCCGTTTTGGAGCATAGTTGCAGGCGCCGCTCTCTGTGCACCCTTCTCTGCGTGCCTGGCAAAGACTTGTATGCAGACTGAAATGTTCCTCTCTAGTGATCTCCAGCATGCCGCTGCCCCGTTTTTGCAAGCCTCCTGCCCGGTCAAGCTTGCTACCCAGAGAAGCCACTCAAGCCTCCTTAGGTGTCTGGTTCCCACTCTCCCAGATTCCACAGCCTCTGTTTCTATCCCTGGCCTTTCCACTAGCGCCCTCTCTTGGCTTATGGCGTGAACTTCAGTTACCCTAGTTTAGTTGCAAGTTCAAGATTTTAACATGTCCAGCTTTGCACCCCCTCCCCACTTCACATGCCCCCTCCTTTCATCCCAATAGTCTCTAAGTGTCTATATAAACCCAATAATCTGTCCCATTTTTCTCACTTTTCCACGTAGGGGTTCCTGGTGGTTCCCAGAGAGTAGATACTGCACAGCGTTCGGTAGCAAGACACTTGCACGTCATCCACTGAAGAGGAGAGAGTGAGGGTCTGGGCTGTGCCCAACTCATGCCACCTTCTCTGTCACCAATATTTATGCTTTGTAACTCAGCCAAGACCAGCTCTCTTCTGGCCTCAGGTTCCCTATCTGTAAAGTGGGATTATTGTAGTACCTTCAGCACAAGGTAGATTGAGGATCAAATGATTGTTGCTGTTGCTTTAATTTGTGATGTTGGGGGGTGGAACATGGACCCTCACACGTGCTAGGCAAGTGTTCTACCACTGGACCACACCCAATTCTCAAATAAATTAATGCCTGAAAAGTAATTCGAAAAGAGGACACAGGCTGGACAGTGGTGGCCCACACTTTTAATCCCAGCACAGGCAGGCAGGGAGTGGGAGGCAGAGGCAGGTGGATTTCTGAGTTAGAGGTCAACCTGGTCTACAGAGTGAGTTCCGGGACAGCAAGGGCTACACAGAAAGACCCTTCCTCAAAGAAACCAAAACCAAACCAAAAAACAAACAAACAAACAAACAAAAACAAAAAAGGACGAAGAAAGGACATGGGAGGAGCTTGCCAAAGGGGAGGGGCTAGCCAAAGAGGAGGGGCTAGCCAAAGGGGAGGGGCTAGCCAAAGGGGAGGGACTTATTTTGCTTCAGATATCTTTTTTTTCGAGACAGGGTTTCTCTGTATAGCCCTGGCTGTCCTGAAGCTCACTTTGTAGACCAGGCAGGCTTCAAACTTAGAAATCCACCTGCCTCTACCTCCGGAGTGCTGGGATTAAAGGCATGCACCTCCATGCCCGGCTAGATATCTTTGATGAACATGCTAACACTTATTCGAGAACCTAGCACACATGTATGTATGGTTTCAGGCAGCATAAACCCCTCCCTCAGGGCCAAGGTTAAGATCCTCACTGACTGTACAAATCCATCAGGACAGCAGGGGGCAGGAAGGTTCAAGATTTAGAAAAAAAAAACTATAGAGAGAAAACAAAATACAACGGGAGTGACGTCACAGCATCTATATTTTTCCATGTGTGCATGTTTGTGTGATACATGTATGTGTTTCAGTGTGTGTGCATGTGAAGGTCAGAGGTCAAAAGTAATCAGTCGCTTGACTCCTTTCTTTTCTTCTATCTGAATTGTTTTTTTAGGGGTACAGGGTGGGCTCAAAACAGGTATCTCTGTGCAGCCCTGGCTGCCCTGGAACTAGCTCTGTAGACCAGACATGCACCACCGCAGCCCGGCCTGAACTGCTTCTTTCAGACAGTCCAGCTCAGCGAGAATTTCTGACTAACAAGGCCACTTCTAGATTGTTCCTTATAGGAGCTGCAGCGACTGCTCATCTCTTTCAGCCTCCTCCGCTGTCTGGGAGGAGGATGCCTGTGGTGAAACGTGTGAGGGAAAGACGGAGGGAACTGAGGTTCTGACCTTACGACTTTTCTCATCTGCTTTGGACAGTGCAACATTCAAGAGAGAGAAACTTCTAGCTTGTTTGCGTTACGGTGAATTAGAGTCATTGGGTCTCTGGTTCAAGTAGCTGAATCTACTTTGTGTGTATTTGTGGTGCTGGGGATGGAACCCAGCACCTTCTTTGGGGCATGCTAGGCAGGGGCTCTACCACTGAGCCACACCCCCAGCTGCTCATTGGGAGAGTCTAGGCAGGGGCTCTGCCACTGAGCCACGCCCCCAGCTGCTCATTGGAAGATCCTAGGGAAGGGCTCTACCACCGAGTGCTTTTAGCCTTTCATTGTGAACTCTATAGGAGAGCTGCTCAGTGAGTCTTTCTTCCAGCCCTTCACTGCTGGATACCATCAGCCCAGTGTTATACCACTGAAATGCGTACCCTCAGCCCTTGCTTTTCTTATGCTTTTTGTAAGTCAAGACCTCACTCTGTAGCCCAGGCTGTCTTAGAACTCACTATTATAGGCCAGGCTAGCCTCAAACTTGCAGCCATCCTCCTGCCTCAGCTTCTTGAGTGCTGGAATTACTTACAGGTATGCACCACCACTGTGGTTTTTGAATTCACATTTTAGTTAACACCTTCGGTTCCTACAGTTTACTAACTGCTTTGGCTCACTGCACGAAAGCATCTGTTCCAACACCAGGTGACTCTGCCACGCACCTCAGGATGGACAGTGCCGGTCATGCTGACACCCCACCCCGTGCCCCTTGCCCCTCAGTGTCAGGAGTTCTTACGGATGACATCGTCTCCAAACTGGTGCTGGGCGATGTGCTGGAAGAGGGTGGTGAGGACGGGCAGCAGAGCCACTGTGGTGTAGGTGAGGTTCTGGCCCACGCCCTTCACCTGCGTGCGCGCCTGCGACACCTTTCCTAGCCGCAGGTTCTCCACCATCTTCTCAATGTCCTCGGAGGCACTCTCAAAGAAGGAGCGCAGACCCGCCTTTACGATCTCAGGACCTGATTTCATCACCGTTCTAGGAAGTGAGGTGCAGAGCTGTAGAAGCAGAGGGTTCCCCGCTCCTCCCCTCTCCTTCCCGCTCCTTCCCTCTCCTTCCCTCCCTTCCTTCCTCGATCCTCTCCTTCCATTCCTGAGATGAATGTCACTCAGAGAGTATAGAAGGACTGGAGTGGGGGGGTACCCCAAAGCCGTACCTGGCATCTAGAGAGCGTGCCAATATGTGAAGGCAGTTGACCACAGCTGGGGCATCCGTTCCTGGGAAAGGAATATGGGCCGGGATGAGGAAGAGGCCTCGTGATGGTTATGCTCGGCCCAGGGAGTGGCACTATTAGGAGGTGTGGCCGTCACTGTGGGTGTGGGCTTAAGACCCTCATCCTAGCTGCCTGGAAGTGAGTCTTCCACTAGTAGCCTTCAGATGAAGAAGCAGAATTCTCAAGTCTGCCTGCACCATGCCTGCCTAGATGCTGCCATGCTCCCACCTTGATGATAATGGACTAAACTTCTAAAACTATATGTAAGCCATCTCCAATTAAATGTTGTCCTTTATAAGACTTGCTTTGGTCATGGTGTCTCTTCACAGTAGTAAAACCCTAACTAAGACAGGCCTCAAGGCCAGAACTTCCTATGTCCATCCTAACTCTTCCTGGCCAGGTTCATGCTACGCCATACCTAACCCTGCTGAGTTTCCACAGTCCCCCTGGGCGTCCCCACCGCAGCACTGACTGTCCTCCCTTCCTTTCTCCCTCTTTTGTCTTCTGTCTAGCTCTGACTTCTCAGGGCTGTCCCTGTGTGAGACAGTGGCTGCATGACTATCTATCCATCCCCAGGATGACCCAGTCTATGATCAGAGGGAAGGCGTTACAAAAGGCTGAGACAGGAACTCTTTCTTCCAGGTGAAGTTGGGCATAAAGGAAGCAAGAGAGCTGGCAGAGGCTGGAGGCGGGGCTACTTACCGAAGAGGGAGACTCGGTGGCGGACAAGGGCAGCAAGTTTACAGAAGAGGCTGAGGAAAGAGAACAGGACGGAAGGACAAGGGGATGAGGAGTGAGGAGACCAGGATGAAAGACAGCGGTTACATGATCAAAGGACACAGACCAAGCTTGACAGTCACAGGCAAGGGCTGCAGGAATGGCTCAGCCTTAGAGTGAGAGATGGCCTAGAATTCCCAGTGAGGGACTCGGGATGTGATTCTGGTAAAGCCCCTGCCTAGAATCCCCAGTGAGGGGCTGGGGGCGTGGCTCAGCGGTAGAGCCCCTGCCTAGAATCCCCCAGTGAGGGGTTGGGGGCGTGGCTCAGTGGTAGAGCCCCTGCCTAGAATCCCCCAGTGAGAGGCTGGGGGTGTGGCTCAGTGGTAGAGCCCCTACCTAGAATCCCCCAGTGAGGGGTTGGGGGCGTGGCTCAGTGGTAGAGCCCCTGCCTAGAATCCCTCAGTGAGGGGCTGGGGCCGTGGCTCAGTGGTAGAGCCCCTGCCTAGAATCCCCCAGTGAGAGGCTGAGGGGATGGCTCAGTGGTAGAGCCTCTGCCTAGAATCCCCCAGTGAGGGGCTGGGGGCGTGGCTCAGTAGTAGAGCTCCTGCCTAGAATCCCACAGTAAGGGGCTGTCGGTGTGGCTCAGTGGCTCATACATTTAGCACATGTAAAGTTCAGTCCTCAGCACTGCAAGAAAACAAAGTCACAGCAATAACTGGCAAGTAGAGGTGATGGAGGGGAGGCTGTCTTTGTCAGAATGACTGACTGGCTTATCTCACTAAGTCCTGGGAACCTCTTTAGTCCTAGGGACACTGGGCCAGTTGGTCACTTTAGAACACCCCAAGGCAGAAACACCCATCAGAGCCCATGTGAGTCAAGGTCAGAAAGAAGAGGTTTGGGGTTAACATGCTGTAAGGTGAGGTCACAGGTGGCCCACCTGGTGATCATTTCCTTCTCCTTGTTGGAGGCGTGGCCACCACTGCCCAACACTTTGGCTGGTGTGGATAGGAAGTAGAGACAGTGGTTGGTGAAGTATTGGTTGATCAAAGGCAGCAGAATCTAAATGGGGAAAAAAGGGAGGAGGGGCTGGGTGAAGGGTCCAGGGACCCCCCTAGACCACAGCCCCTCCAGGTTTTGAGCCCACCTCTCACCTTAGCAAAGAATTTAATCTCCTGTTCATGTGGGGATTTCTCCACCCGTCCACTGCTAACCACAGCCTCTGTAGGGAAGGGCAAGTAGGGGATAGTGTGGGTTTAAGCTGAAGAAGCCAGGTTGTTCTGGTAGGAAGGGACACTGGATGGGGCAGAGTTAGGAAATAATGACACGTCTTTAATCCTAGCACACGGGAGGCACAAGTAGACAGATCTTTGAGTTCAAGGCCAGCCTGGTCTACAGAGCAAGTTCCAGGACAGCCAGGGCTACACAGAGAAACCCTGTCTCAAAAAACCAAACCAAACCAACCAACCAACAACAACAACAACAACAACAAATTCTCGCTTTTTCTTTCACACCTGCCCTGGCCACAGTCAAGTCAGAGGGACTTGGCCACTGGGGCTAGGTCCCTGCTCAGACCCCTCTTGTGACCCCGTCTCTGTGCAGAGGACAAGCTCTTACCTTCCATCTAGCTTGGAAGCACCCCCTCTCCTCCCTGAATGACCTAGTGGGGTCCCTTCAGTTACTCCACTCTATGAAGGGTGGTAGTTTCACAAGCCGTTTGCCATGACACCCTCCAGGTGCTCAGGTGCCCCCACCCCACTTCTCTGTGTCTTGGCACAGATGTCACAGTGTCACCCATGTCTTCCTGGAATACTCAGCTTAAATGGCAGCTGGCTCCACACCCCAGCCCACCTTCTCCCAGCGTCCTCTACCCCCAACACTAGGCACTGTCTATCACATTTGGCTTAGCTATGTGTGATTCTAACTGTCGGACTCCAAAACAGGGATGTGGATGAAGAACCACCTCTGCCTTGCTCCCTGCTAACCCATCCCGTCATTCCCAGCAGAGTCTGTCGTGACTGATGCTCCGTAGATACTAGTTGAGGGAGAGATGGGTGAGCCAGTGCCCTGGGTGGATCTTTGCAGATGACATGGAAAGATGGGAGGGATTTTTTTCCTACCCAGGTGGGCGATGAACTCCTGGGAGATATCCATCCAGCGCAGCAGCTGCTGCAGGAAGCCGAAGGCAAATCGTTTCTCAATGGAGGATGTGTCCAGTTCCATGTCCTTAAGACCCCTGCGTGGAGAGGCAGAGACAGTCAGCTCAGACACGGCGGGCCTTGCCCTATTTCACACACCTTTCTGGTCAGCCTGTGTACACTGCCCACTTGCAGGTCCTTAGGTTGTTCTCTGAGTCTTGCTTCCCCCCACCCCTCTCCGCCTGATCAGAGCCCTGCCTCTAGCAGATCTGCTGGCCAGCATTGACTTCATTGCCCAGTAGGAGGTCCTCTTGCTGCTTTCAGGTCTACTCTTTGGCTTCCTTATGGCCCCGCCTCCGTCCCAAGCCCCGCCCCCAAGGCGTTCCTTCCGCCCCTGCTCGCAGTTGCTTCAGCTCAGGTTCATGGGTTCACATGCCTGGTGACGGCATAGCCATTCATCTGCAGAAACTTCAGCAACTCCTGGGCCTTCTCTCGGTCCCGTGCCTTCTCCTTGGCCGTGAGCGTGTCGTAGGGGACCAGTAGAGGATGGGACCCACCTCCTGCGGATGGCAAAGATTAGAAATCAGGGGCCAGAAAAGACCCAAGCCACTCTCACTGGGGCTCCTGCAGTTGAATTAGCTGCACCATTAAAAAGGTGCTAACAATGCAAACATTGCTTTCCCTTGCTAGACATCAGGGCAACGGAGCCGAGCCGGGAGAGTGGTTAAGTAACACCATGAAGCCAGGACTCTAACCGAGACCCCAGGACTGCGTGGGGGTGGGGTTAGGGGTGAGGTAGTGGTGGGAGGGGATAATTGCCCTCACCTTTGGCCTCCAGCTCTTGCTTCTTCTTTCGCCCCCACGTGTTGTGGTAATTTTCTGCCAGTTGTTCGGCCATGGCCTGGAAGCAGGATGCAGACATTCAAGGACCAGATTCAGACAGACCTGAGCTTCTTCCTAAATAAAGGGCCTGCGATCTCACCTGCAGCTCCCGGGACAACGTAACCACGCTGAGGTCTGGTGGCTGGGGATTGTAGCCTTCTCGGGGGTCATAGGTCTGAGAAGGAAAGAGAGAGGGGGGATAGTTAATGGGCGTGTAGAAAGTTCTGAGCTTCCAGATGCCTACCCTGAGCCTGTCCCTTAAGGCCCTGCCTCTAAGCCACCCTCCTCGGCTCTTTACTTCCTCAGGCTGGTCGCTGTCCTTTTGGCGCTGAGATCCTTACTCTACTCCCCCTCTGTCAGACCGCACTGCAACCCCACCCACCCAGCCCGCCCCTTTTCACAGTCCCTCGATCACGTGGGGACACCCTTCTCAATCCCACCACTTCCGATCCATCACTCCTCACCCCCCTTACTCAGACCTTCACTGTCCCCTCGCAAGCTCACCTGGGCGGTTTGGGATATCTTTCTTGTTTTTTTCTTTTCCGTTTTCTCCTCCTCACCTTCCCTGGCCTTCTCTACTGTCCATTCCCAGGCAATCATGGCCTTCAAAGACTCCTTGATGGGCCAGCGGTAAATCTCTTTGTCCTGGGGCAGATAGAGTAAGCGGAGTTGGTGGAATGGGGCCAGAAGGGAAACTTGATCCAGCTTCCCTGATCTCCATGGGCTCAAGGCAGGAGAAACCCCACCAGGGGCTAGGAAGTTAGAAGTGGGTCAGTCAGGATTGGAACCCAGGACTCTAACCTGCTCTGTAAACCAACGACTTAAACATTTCTAGCACCCATTTTACAAGGGTCTCAGAGAAGTCGCACTATCAAGGAGTCTTTCTAGAGAAGGGACTGGAGGATTCTGGGGTCGTCCAGGGGAATCAGCTAGTCATGAGAGAAAGTAAAATCCATGACCAGACGCCAGCCAACCTATGACACTGTCTCACTCCTCCCTGGACCCCCTAAATTCTGGAGTTTCTTTCTGACCTCTGAAATCAGGACCTAAGGTTTGGTCACCTTCTCTGAGAAGGTCTTGTAGGGTCTCAGCATGGGGTGGGTCTTCAGTTCTTCATCAACGTTCTCTCCATAGGACCAATTGTTCTGAATCTAGAGGTGGAGGCCGGAGGAGAGGTAGAAGAGAGTGGACGATGGATACGAGGCAGGGGAACCCTGTAAGGCTCTCAGAGAACAGTGAGGGTCTCAGGGATGCCTGAGGCTAGGACAACCTGAGGCCTCTGGGAAGGCATGAGGTTTGGGGAAGGAAGGTAGGTAGAGGTGGTGGGCCATGGTGTTCACCTTGTCGAAGGCCCACTTCTCATGGGTGTACTCTGCGAACTTGTTAATGAAGGAGTCCAGCTTCTCAGGGATGATGACGCTGTGAGAAGAGATGGGATTGGCAGGAATTGGGGTGGGGCTTTCCTCTCCCTCTGGAACCTTCCTTCTCCCAACCCCTAGCCACACCACTGTCTGTCCCCACGTCTCACTTGAGGGTCTCCACAGGCCGGGGATCAAAGTTGCCTTCAGCGTCCACTGTGGCTTTTTTCTCCGTCTTGGATGAGTATGAGGCGTCCACGTAGTCCGGGGGCAGTGCGCCCGCGATGGCACACAGGCAAGGCATGGCTATTCGGTAAAGCTCCTGGTCGTATTTCTGCGGGTGTCAGGGGTGAAGGGGAGGATCATGCAGGGTTCACTTAGCCCACAGCCTTACAGTCCCCAATCCACCTTCTAACCATCAACTCCCCTCTCTGAACCCACAAATCTGCTAGTCACTGTCTTGGTAGCCCGAGCCTCACTTTGGTCTGTTTTGTTTGTTTTTTAGATAGGTCTCACATAGTCTAGGCTGTCCTTAAACTTGATATACAATCCAAGAGTGACTGAATTCCTAATCCATCTGCTTCCGCCTCCCGCTGAAATTACTGGTGTGTGCCACCCAACCCAACAGGGATCTCATCCCAGATCTCCAGGCTTGAACCCCCAAACCCTCTGCACAGGCTCCTCTGAGACCCCCATGAGTCCCCAGACCTTATGTGCCAGAGAATCAAAGATGCCCCAGAAGAGCTTGCGTGTGAGATGCAGCTCTTCCTCAGAGGTGACCCCGAAGTTGGCCCAGCCTGTGGGGAGGCAGTAGTACTTCCAGCAACGCTCATAGTGGTTGGTAAGGAGCTGAAAGCAAGAGACACACAGAGGAGGCGTGAGCAGATGGCAGGCAGCGAAGGCCCCGGGAGGCAGAGTGTGTCAGTGCTTGCAAATGAGACGCTAATAAGAGGAGGATGGTATGATTATTAAGCGAATGGTCCTAGACAGCTTATTACTGGAGTTGGTATTCTCAATGAGAGCCAGGATGGGCATTAAACTACAGCTGGATTTTTCTGTTGTTTTTACAGAAATAGGCAAGCTAACAGTCTCCTGGTAGAACCCTGCGCACATTAATGGGATGATCCCTGCTTATGCAAATTAGAATGTCAAACAGAAACATAGGCAGTGCCCCATGCAAATATATGGTAATCCAAAAGGCCTCCTCTATCTATTGTGCATCTTAGAGTTGGGGCTAATTTAGGCATCTTATGTAAGACAGTCTAAGTTAGATGGGGTATCTCCTTATGCAAACTAGCATGCAAATGATAAAGTAGGAGAGAGAGTATGCAAATATTCAGAATAGCTATGGTACTGTTGATTCAAATAAACACACTCATTTGAATACTGGAAGGCTGGTGGTCTGGACATGCGAATAAAATGCTAATTAGGAAAGTAGTGCGCCCATGAAAATATATGCTAATTGAGGCGGGGGCTGGCTCACTTAGTTAGGCAAATTAAGCGGTAATTAGGGAATGTTAGCAGCGCCAATGACGCAGAGCGAATGCCATGGGAATCCTAGCCGGCAAATGAGGATGTTAATTGGTTTCCTCAGGGTTCGCTGTCCTCCAGCTTTGGTTAGCTGTGGTGGGCGTGGCTAACATGAAAGACCCCACTGGTCCAGAGGCACAGCCATACGGTGGGTGAGAAAAGGCTCCCGCTGAGGACCGTCCTCACCTTGAGTGGCATCTTGGCGAACTCATTGAGGATGGGCACATCGAACACCAGGCGTCGAAGCAGGTGCTGCAGCATGGACGGGCGGATATACCTGAGGAGGACAAGCCCAGAGAAAGCAGAGATCTTACGCGAGGCCCCGCCTTTGCGACCCCGCCCACTCCCTCCGCCACCATCGGCCCCTCTTCACCTGCACAGCGCCATGAGGCAGTCCTCAATGACGTCGCGCTGTGCTTTGGTGAGCGAGCGGCCCCGCGACAACCGGTACACTGTGTGCAACATGGAGTCCACCATGATGGCGCGGTGCTCGGTGCCCGCAAAGAGTGGCGCGCACTTGGTGATGAGCGGCAGCACAGCCAGGCAGAGGTAGCGGTTCAGAGCCAGCGCCATCTCCGTGGTGCTGAAAGTGGCCTGAGATTTAGGGTGAGACCATCAGACTCTTGGTGTTGCCTTGGTACCCAGGCTTCTAATCATTTATTCTCCTAAATCTCACTCCTCCAGATCTCTACCCATATCTCTACCCACTATTATCTGGGTAATAAATCTCAATCTTTCTCTCTCTCAATATCTCTCTCTCTCTCTCTCTCTCTCTCTCTCACACACACACACACACACACACACACACACACACACACACACGCCAAAGCCAGGAACTGATTATGACTTTGATTTAGCTGATCTGCAGTGCTGGCCTTCTGCACAGGATCTCATGTAGCCCAGGCTGGCCTGGACTCTTCCTGCCTTTACTTCCAAAGTGCTGAGATTACAGGCATGCCCAGCTTTTTGCTTCAGGTTTTCTTTTGTTTTGTTTTGTTTGTTTGTTTTTTTGAGACAGAGTATCATTATGTAGGCTTGGCTAGCCTAGAACTTGCCAAGTAGACCACGGTGATTAGCCTGCCTCTGCCTCCTGCATGATTAAAGGCTTGCAGCCCCACACCTAACTTCACTTTTTTTTTTTTTTTTTTTTTTTTTTTTTTTTTTTTTTTTTTTTTTTTTTTTTTTTTTTTTTTTTTTTTTTTTTTTTTTTTGAGACAAGGTTTGCCTGTAGCTCTGAACTCTCTGTCCTCTGGCCCTTATCTCTCTGATGGTAGGTAGACGGTGTGTACCACTCCACGAGGCCAATGCTTTTTTGTAACTGAAGGTAGTGGGGGATTCCCACCCACTCTGTCTTTCATGGGTTTTGTCTTCTGTCACAGAGGTGAGGGTGAGGATCAGGATGTGCATGCAGTCCAGTTCTGCAGACGCTGTCTCTCAGCCTATTAGACGTCCTGAGTGGAGGCATGTGGGTGATTAGGCAAGAGGGAGTGCTTACCGTGTCCAGTGAAGCAGCTGCCCTCATGTCAGGAAGGAACCCCACATCCAGCACATGCAGCAAGAAGTCCTGGTTCTCAATGCCATACACTCGGTCCAGGAAAAGCACCATGGATGCCTTGTGGTCAGGCACAAAGGATGCAGACATCTTCGGCTGAACCAGGGCGCCATCTACAGGCAGGGATGGTGAGGTGTGAGAACGTGCTCGTTCCCAGCCTCACTCCCTCAACAATTCCGACCCCCCCTCCACACACACCTACCTTTGCCCAGGGTAGGGATCTGCAGTGGGAGGCTGATGATGCCCACGAGGTCATCCAAGGGCACGAGGGACCGAAGGATGGCACGGATCCTCAGAGCCTCACCCTTACCGGCTTGAATCAGCTGGAGGTGGTGCACGGGGCAAGAGGCATGTCATCAGACAATGATGCCCCGCTTGGGACTTGTTCTATTCTAACCATTTCCGACACACTGACAGTAAAGCAAGCTTCCTTTGTGTATATGTCTTGTATGCATTGTGTGCATGTGCATACACGTTGGAGGCGCATGTGTGTGCATGTATGTGCACATGTATATGTGTGTATTTGCACAGTTGTGCACTTGTACCCCCATGTGAAGGCCATAGGTTGGTTGATGTCAGGTGTCTTTCTCCATTGCTTTTCCTTGTTTCTTGAGACCGGGTCTCTCTCTGAGCCTGGGTCTCTCTCTGAGCCCGAAGCTTGTTTCTCCAACTAACACTGGCTGTCCAGTTGTCCCTGGTGATGCTGTTTTGTGGGACATTGTTTCTTTTTACAGGTGGAGGTGTTTTGTTTGAGACAGGATCTCTCTGTTACATAGCCCTGGCTGGCCTGGAACTCCCAGAGATCCACCTGTCTCTACTTCTTGAGTTTTGGGGATTAAAGGCTTGCACCCCCATTTCTGGCTATTTAATTTATTAGAGGAGCACACATGCTATGGTGTATATGTTGAAGTTGGAACACAACTAATGGGAGTTGGGTCTCTCCTTCCACCATTGGTGACCAAAATCCAGTCACCAGGCTTGGTGGCAGGTAGCAGGTGCCTTCACACACTGAGCCAGTGGCCCCTTTGTTTGATACTAATTTATTTTTATTTTATGTACATTGGGGTACATTGGTCTGTGTGAGGGTGTCAGATCCCCTGGAACAGTAATTACAGATGGTTGTGAGCTGTCATGTGAGTGTTGGGAATTGAACCCAGGTCCTCTGGAAGAGCAGCCAATGCTCTTAACCACTGAGCCATCCCTCCAGCCTTCCCTCTTGTTTGTTTTTTTGAGACAAGTTCTTTTTTTTTTTAAAGATTTATTTATTATTATATGTAAGTACACTGTAGCTGTCTTCAGACACTCCAGAAGAGGGAGTCAGATCTTGTTACAGATGGTTGTGAGCCACCATGTGGTTGCTGGGATTTGAACTTAGGACCTTTGGAAGAGCAGTCAGGTGCTCTTACCCGCTGAGCCATCTCACCAGCCCTTGAGACAAGTTCTTACATAATCCAGGCTGGCCTCCAACTTGCTATTTAGCCAAAGATAGCATAGAACTTCTGATCCTCCTGCTTTTATCTCCCAAGTTCTGGGACTACAAGTGTGGGCCACCATACACAGCTATGAGATAGGGTCTTGTCATGTAACTTGGCCTGGCTTCAGACTCAGTACTCCTGCCTCTACAGTGCTGTGATCATAGGTGTGTGTGTGTGTCAGGGTGCAGTGTGGCACCAGTTTTGGCTCTATTCTCCTTGAAGGATTCCTCTACTCCTACCATGAGTCCTTTGCTTCTGCATATCTTGTCTCTTTCCTCTACTGGGTGGGCTCCATGGGACTGGAACCTGAGGGTGTCTTGGTCTTGAGAGTATGCCCAACATCACAGCCCAGGACCACACCCAAGAGAGCCATATGAATGCTGTCCAGTGCCTGAATGCTGAGGTAGAAGGCTGATCATACATACCCAACTCCCTCCCACCGCACCTTGCTCCCTCCCACCCAGGGCTTACATGTGTCTCAGGAGCACAGCGTCCTAGCAGGTCAATCAAGGCAGCATAGAAGGACATGATGGCATGTCCCAGGTGTACCCGGTTTTCTTCAGGGTGCTCCTCACCAAAGCTGGAGAGAAGGTGGTGGTTAGAATCCGGGGACATGGTAGTGATGGCTACCATCCTGGGAAGACGACAGGGACGGGGACTCACTGCTCACGTCTCCGGTCCCTGCGGACACCCGGTCCATCCCGTGCAGGATCCTCAGAGATTCGGATGGCCTCTTCGATGGCAGCCAGCAGCCCTGAGCCACCCTCACCCCGCAGAGCAGGTCCAAAGCACTCGGGCTTGCGGATCAACAGCCGCACGACCACATTAGCGTTCTCTTCCACGCTCTCACCTGGCACCCAGAAAGTTCAGGAGAGCTCTTGGGGAACCCCCACTCAACCCCAGAAGCCATCACACTCAAGGGTAATGTCAGGTCCCTGTTGACCTGCAAGTCCACTTAAAGGGATCTCCTCCCAGGGGATGGATGTCACCAGAGGGAAGCTTTAGCCAGTGATCCCATAGGCCCCACCCTGCCTCACCATTGACAAAGACAGCAAAGCGCAGGAAGTCCAGGTAGCGTTCGCCCCCACAGGGATTCCATCCGATGTCGGGATAGCCTTTAGCCAGGAGCATGGGGCAGCTTTGTAAGCCACACCCTGCCAGGTACGACACAACCTGCAACATGGAAATGGAACTTAGTCCAAGACCACTCTCCTCCCCAAGATTCGGGCGTGCTTCAGAGCTCCTCAGACGCGCACACCTGCAGATCTTAGTCCTATCCTGGAGCATCCTTATCTACTTCACAACCCACCCCATGAACATGAGCCAGGTCTTCCTTCCCTGCCCGACACTCGTTTTGTCTCAGTTGTGATAAAACCCAGCATCCTTGCCATGGCCCACAGGACCTCACACAACCTCCGTGACATCACCTCTCGCCACTCAGCCCCCACCGCTTCTGTCGCAGCCATCACCCACCCTCTGCTGCTCCTCTCTTGAGGTCTACTGAGCTGCTCACATCATTCTGAGTTTTATTCAAATGTCACTTTCTCAAGCTTCTTTAACCAGTCTTGTTTGTTTGTTTGTTTGTTTTCGAGACAGGGTTTCTCTGTGTAGCCCTGGCTGTCCTGGAACTCACTTTGTAGACCAGGCTGGCCTTGAACTCAGAAATCCACCTGCCTCTGCCTCCCAAGTACTGGGATTAAAGGTGTGCACCACCACCGCCCGGCTTAACCAGTCTTTTTTGTTTTGTTTTGTTTTGTTTTGTTTTGTTTTAATGCGGTCTTTCTAATACAACCTTAGAGGAACTCACTATGAATATCAGGCTGGCTTCAGACTCACAGACTCGCGCCTGCCCTCAGAGTGCTGGAACTGATGGCACAAGCTACCACGCCTGGCTTATAAATGCTTATAAGTCATGATCACATATTCCCTAAACAGAAGGAGCCGTCTCTTTCCTGGGTCACTCAACAAGGAGTGGAACTACTGACTACCCCATGGGAGTGTAGCCCATAGAGCTGCTCCCAGCCCCTCTTCTGCAGAGTAAAGGAGCCACTGGCTGCTGGCTGCATGTCAGCCTCCTTCTGATTGATTGGGCCCTGGGATGGCCAGCATCGGGCTAAACAGGGTGCTCAGAGCCAGCATGTGCCCACACAGTTGGGCGTGACCAGGCCTCCTCTGGCCACACCTTTTCCAGGTCTTGCTCTTGTAAAGCCAAGGCTAGCTCGTTGTTGTCAATGACAGAAGCAGCAGCTACATCCAAGGGTGTGGAGCCCTGCATGCCTGTGGAGACAAAGAGCAGTTACAGTTCCCACTCTTTTTTTTTAAACTATTTAAGTGCATCTCTCTCTCTCTCTCTCTGTGTGTGTGTGTGTGTGTGTGTGTGTGTGTGTGTGTGTGTGTGTGTTGCAGGTGAACGTGGAAGCCAGAAGAGAACACCAGATCCTTTAGGGCTGGAGGTGGCTGTGAGTTACATAAACTGGGTTCTAGGATCTGAACCCTGGTCCTTCTGATAGAGCAATAAGCACCCTTAGCCAGGGAGCAATCTCTCCAGCCCCTCTCAACTCCTGACGGTGCCTCCTCCTCTGGGAAGCCCTTCCTGACCACCCCCTTTGCAAAATGTGCTAAGTGCCTCTGCTGGTCTGTGCTTTTCGAACCCATGGGCTTGGGGCTCTGGGTTGATGATATCGAGACTGAACTTTATTCTTTGGCTGCTCTGTGAGCTGTGGGTCAGTCAAGGTTGTCTGAGCCACTGTTTCCTAGTTTGGGGTTTTATGCTGTTTTTTGAGACAGAGTCTCATGGTAGCCCAGGCTGGCTTCAAACTTGTTATGTAGCTGAGGATAGCTCACCCAGGCCAATGCCGCTGTTCTCCAGCAGGTAGCTCAGGTGGTCAAACATGGAGCGCTGGTTCTGCCTGCTGATTCGGCAGAAGTAGCAGAGGAAGCGGCAGCAGCTTGTCACCATCTTGGGGAAGCGGATCTCCTGCAGGGAACAGACAGGGAGGGCCAGTGGTGAGTGCCTGCTCTCTGTGTCCCCGCCCCCTGAGCCGACACGCCCATCCAGGCCCCTCACCTTTGACTCGCCGCCCCCGAGGACGTTCACCATGACCTCCATGACCGTTTCGTGCATACCCAGCGCCCTCATCAGGTTTGGGTGTTGGTAGAAGACTTTGTTATTCATGATATTCCTGTGAGCAGACAGGACGAGTGAGGTAAGCGCAGCCTGGGGGCGTGGTGTACATCCAGGGAGATTTATGGTCACCATGGTGACAACAGTCTGCACTCTCTAGGAGCCTTTTGCAGATCTAAATTCATCCATTCTTTTTTGTTTGTTTGTTTGTCTGTTTGTTTTGTTTTAGTTAGGTTTTGAGACAAGGTCTCACTCTGGTACCTCAGGCTAGCCTGAAACTATGCAGCCCAGGGTGACTTAGCATTCACAGTCATCCTCCCTTTCCAGCCTTCCAAGTGCTGAGATGACAGGTGTGAGCTACCACCTAGCTCTTTGAAGAATCATGATTATATCCACTCTGGGAGGCAGGAGTTATACTTATGGGATCTCACAGACTCAGAAAATGAGGTCTGGATCCAAGGCAGGCTCCCCTAAGGTAGATGCTGCCTGCAGCATTCCCAAATGTCTGTGCGGGCCGGCATACAGTAGGAGCTTAAATGGCTGAGTTGCATTTGACTCAATGCTCAATCCTAGCATGATGTTTTGGTTTTTGTTTGTTTGTTTTTCGAGACGGGGTTTCTCTGTATAGCCCTGGCTGTCCTGGAACTCACTCTGTAGACCAGGCTGGCCTCGAACTCAGAAAACCGCCTGCCTCTGCTTCCCAAGTGCTGGGATTAAAGGCGTGCACCACCACCACCCTGCAATGTAGCATTATTTAAAACAATTTTTAAAAATTATTTCTAGGGGGCTGGTGAGATGGCTCAGCGGGTAAGAGCACCCGACTGCTCTTCCGAAGGTGATAAGTTCAAATCCCAGCAACCACATGGTGGCTCACAACCATCCGTAATGAGATCTGGCTCCCTCTCCTGGGGTGTCTGAAGACAGCTACGGTGTACTCACATATAATAAATAAAATAAATCTAAAAAAAAAATTATTTCTATTTATGTGTATAAGTTCATGTATACCATGCACACAGAGGAACTAGAGTTATGGGTAGTCAGTAATGAAGTGCCTGATGTGGGTGCTGGGAATCGAACCCTGGTCCTCTGGAAGAACAGTAAGTGCTTTTAACCACTGAACCAATCTCTCCAGTGCTCCCCACTTTAGTATTTGTTTCTTTGTGTATATGTGGGGGGGTGCATGCATGCCACAGAAAATTGCCTGCAGTTCCTTCTTTCCTTCCACCACGTGGATCCTGGGGATAGAACTCAGGTCTTCAGGCTTGGCAGTAATCACCTCTACCCACTGTACCATCTCACCAGCCCAATTGTTAATATTATTATTATTCTGAGACAGGGTCTCACTATGTATCCCAGGCTGGTCTAAAACTTCCTATGTATCCCACGATGGCCTGGAACTCAAGATCCTCCTGCCTCAGCTTTCTGAGTGCTAAGATGACAGGCCTGAGATGCCACCCCAAATCTGCTAGCTTGTTACTCTAAGCACAGGTCCCTGAAGCCCCACGGCCTCTCTAATGGGGAGGCCATGGTCCTTCCCTTTGTTACAGCAGAGGACTTTAAGCTCAGAAACAGCAGATGTGCCAAGAGTCACAGTGATGAAGGGCTTCTGAGGAGGGTTAGCCATTAGGATAAAGGGCAGGTGGCCGTGGGCAGGCAGCCAGGCCAGGGAGGCGCTCTCACCCAATGCTCTGGATCATAAGGTTCTCCTCCTGGGGACCCATCTGCACAATGAGCAGTGAGCGGATCTGGCCCAGGCACTCCAGCAGGCTCATGGTGTCCTCCACTGAGGACAGAGAGATTGTGTAGGCCCGGGGCAGGGCACGCAGCAGCTCGCCGAGCCCGTCATACTGCCGGTGTAGGAGGCTGAACATGGCACGGACCAGCTCCGGGCTCTGAACGAAGTCTTCCTGGGCCCAGCGCACCACTGTGTGGGACACAAGCTCCTGCAAGGACTCTGGGGAAAGGTTGGGACACTGGGTTGCATCTCTGAACCAGAGGAGCGGGCAGCCCTTCTCTGTCACCACCTGCCCTGTCCTCCACCTGCCACAAGCACGTGGATTCAAGGGACTTTTCTATTGTTCCAGGAATCTCTCTCTCTCTCTTTCTCTCTCTCTGTCTCTCTCTCTCTCCCTCCCTCTCCCTCCCTCCCCTAGCTTCTGCAGTCACCTGTAATCATGTGCACACACACACACACACATACACACACACACAAATGGACAAGCCATCATTAATCCCAGCACTCAGGAGGCAGAGGCAGGAGGATTTCTGTGAGGCCAGCCTAGTTTACATAGCAAGTCCCAGGTCTACATAACGAGACCTCCTCTCAAAACAAAGCAACCTCCCCCTCAAAAAACCCAAAAACAAAACAAAAAAACAAAAACAAAAACAAAAACAAAAACCCAACCCTCCCCATATCCAAAACCCAATCCCTCCAAAAAGAAAACCAAAAACCAAACCAAACCAAAAAAAGTTACAGGATCTAACTTCTGCCAACATTAGAGACTCTGTCTAGGGTGCGGCTAATACAGTTTGTGACCCCATCACGGACCTGGGTTTACTAATTCCTCCCACAGTAACCATCTCAGTATGAGAGAAACTGAAAACAAGGACCACAAGGGCACAGAAGCCACCACAGTTCTGGAGCTGTCACCATCCCAGGCTAGATGCACCTCTGCTCTGGTACATAACACCGCCACACAGTCAGCACAGCCCGCACATTTGCACACAGCCAGCCACAGCCTGCACATTTGCACACAGTCAGCTGCAGCCACCCGCACATTAGGCCACCTCTCCAAGCACCGTCATCTCTCCCAACTCTTGCTTTCCTGTTCCCGTTTGGCTATGCTCCCTACTGAGAGCTTGGAGCTGCCGGCCACCCTGTCTAGCCCTGGTGCCCCAGTCCTCACGAGGCTTGTGCTCCTCAGCTGCTGGCTCCTCCTCGGGCTTCTCCTCTGTCTTCTTCACCAGCTTTACTTTTTCCAGCAGGCTCATGAGGCGGCTGCCCAGAGTGCTCTCCTCCTCTGGCTCCTCCTCCTCTCCCTCCAGCTGGATTCCTGGAGGTGGGTAAGAGAGTATGGGACGCCACTCTAGTGCTTGCTTATTCATCTGTCATTCATTCATTCATTCATTAGACCATTCATTCATTCACTCACTCATTAGCCCATTCATTCACTCACTCACTCATTCATTAGTTCACTCACTCACTCATTCACTAGTCCATTCATTCATTCACTCACTCATTCATTAGTTCACTCACTCACTCATTCACTAGTCCATTCATTCATTCATTCACTCACTCATTCACTAGTCCATTCATTCACTCATTCACTCATTCACTAGCTCACTCACTCACTCATTCATAGTCCATTCATTCATTCATTCACTCACTCATTCACTAGTCCATTCATTCATTCATTCATTAGCTCACTCACTCACTCATTCATTAATCCATTCATTCATTCATTCATCACTCACTCACTCACTCATTCATTAATCCACCCATCAGATCACCTGTCCTCTTCTCACTCAGGCATGTTCTCTGGGAAATTCTCCTCCTCTTCTCCCTATGCCCATGTGTTTACTGACTTAGTCATTCTGTGAAGAATAATCTAGATTGATCTAGAATTCCTTATCCTACTTCCACCTCCCACGTGATGGGATGACCAGTGTGTGCTGACATGCCTGGCTATGCTGATTTTCATTAATTTGGGGAAAAATGGTTGGGTTTTTGAGACAGGATCATGCTGGCCAGTCTTGGTCTTCAACTAGTTATGTAGCTCAGTCTAGCCTCAAATTTGAGGTGATCCTCCTGCTGCAACCTCCTGAGTAGGAAGAGTACTGATGCAAACCACTGCTCCCAGAGCATGTCTTTCAAAGCAACTCTTGTGAATATATCCAAAGGACAGAGAAGAAAGAAAAGAACAAAGAAAGTGTCGAAAGAATTAAAAGACAGGGCTGGAGAGATGGCTCAATGGTTAAAAGCACCGACTGCTCTTCCAGAGGTCCTGAGTTCAGTTCCCAGCAACCACATGGTGGCTCACAACCATCTGTAATGTGGTCTGATGCCCTCTTCTGGTGTGTCTGAAAACAGCGACAATGTACTCACATAAAATAAATAAATCTTTTTTTTTTAAAGTAGGGACTAACTTCTGCAAGCTGTCCTCTAACTGTTGCACAGATGCACACACACACTCACACACACTCACATATAAACACTTATATCACACTCACACACTGATATCTTTAAAGCAGGCTGTAGAGATTTACTAATCTAAAAAAAGCAGAAAAGTAAAAAGGACCATAAAAGTAAGAGAGCCCAAGAGACCATGGGACGCAGTGAGGCACAATACACTCATAATGAGGTCTCAGATGAAAACAGAAAAATGCAAAAACACACTGAAAAAATAATTGCTCAAGACTTTCCAATATTCGTTTAAAAAAAAAGTTAATTTACTTTTCCAAGAAAATGAAACTTCAAATAAGATCAGCTCAAAGATCTCCATACTTGGAACTACAACTCAAGCCATTGAAAAGAAAAGACAAATTCTTTAAAGTCAGGCAGAGAAAAATGACTTATTACTGACAAGAGAATCTCAGTAAGACTCTCGGATGGTCTTTCATGAGAAACTGTAGAGGACTGTCATCTGCCTCTCGAGCCAGCAAGGTCTCTCTCCACTGAATCAGTGAGCCAGCTACCCGGTTATTTACTTACCTCATTCATTTGCTCATCCATCTTTCTTAAAAATTCTTACTACATTTGTGTGTGTGTGTGTGTGTGTGTGTGTGTGTGTGTGTGTGTGTGCATGCCGGGACACACATGTGGGCATATATGTGGGCGGAGGACAGCTTGCAGAAGTTAGTTCTCTTCTTTGACAGTGGGAGTCCTGGGGCTTGAACTCAAGTTGTCAAGATTGGTAGCAAGCGCTTTTACCTGAGGAGCCATCGTGATGGCCATCCGTCCATGCTTCTGTCCATCAGTTTGCATCCACCCAATCACCTGCCTGCACCCAGCCAGTCTAGGCACATCCTCCCAATCATTGTCTATCTGTGCAACCATATATTCATTCATTCACTCAACCAATCATTATATAGCACCAATACATGGCTTTTTGTTTTGTTTTTGTTTTTCAAGGGTCTCACTATGTAGCCCTGGCTGTCCTGGAACTCACTCTATAGACCAGGCTGTCCTCAAACTCAGATTCCCCTGTCTCTGCCTCCTGAGTGCTGGGATTAAAGGTCAGTACCACTACACACAGCTTAAGATTTATTTATTTGTACTATACTTGTACGAATGTTTTACCTATATGTATGTCGGCGTGCCATGTGTTTGTCTAGTGCCTGTAACAGCCAGAAAGTTGTTGGATATTCTGAAACTGGAGTCACAGATAGTTGTGAGCTGCTGGGAATCAAACTCAGGTTCTCTAGAAAAACAGCCAGTGTTCTTTATTGCTATTAGAGCCCTTACATGGGTGTTTAAGATCAGGAAATCTTACTGAAACTTCAGATGAGATTACAAAAGAAAGCTTTGGGAAAGGACTCTCTGAATTTCTCTCCTTACCACAATGTGCCAGCAGGTCTTGGTGAAAGTTGACTAACTCCTGTCGGATCTCTTCAGGGAGAGGACAGTCTTCCTCATCTGCACCGTTTTTAAAGTGCAATAACATGTTGATCTAGAGAAAGATTACACACCAGAATAAAGACGACCTTCGACCTCAGATCAGGGTCATAGATCCAACCATCAGTCTCTAAGACTAGGACCCCCTTCTCCAAATGTGAGTTAGTAAAGAATATTTGAGGGACTAGGAGCAGAGGTTATGAAAGGGGCACGACCAGTCTATGGTGACTCCTGGGTCAGTTTCTGAGTGGGAGAGGTTAACACAGAATTTCAAAGCTCGGGCACCGGTTTTGAGGGTGACCGATATCAATCAGTTGGGACTGAGGGAAGCTGAGGTTGGGGTTTAGATAGTGAGACCAGCTGGAGTTCAGGGGTCAGAGGACCTGCTCTTGGGGCGGAGAGCGGAACTCTCGGGTGCGCCTTGCAGTCTCGGCTGCGCTCATGGTGAAGGCTTTCATGAGGAGGCCGTAGCGACCCCGCTGGTTGCTCTGCATCTTGTCCACATAGCACTCCGCAAAGGCCGCCAAGGACTCCACCCGGTGCTGCAGCTCTTGGTCACAGAAATACTCCAGGAGGTGGCACATCTGTGGGAGCGCAACCACACAGTAAGAGGCATGATAGGGACACCATCAGGGGTTCCTCGACACCGCCAATGCTTTCTCTCCCCCCTTCATGGTCCTGGTCAGCCTCAAACACCATCGCTTGTGTCCTCCATGGCTTCCTCTCTTGAGGAAATCAGCACCATCACTCCGAAGCCAGCACCACCCCACTGCCTTCTGCATCTCCACAGCTTCCCATTGCTGCTAGACAAAGCCCCACCAGACTGGGTATCTCCGAGCCCAAAAGACAGGGAAACCCACCTGCAATTTCACAGACTCTGGTAGCTTCATCTGCAGCAGCCCCTCCTCCAGCTCTTCCTTCTCCTCTTCTGCAGCCTCCTCTGCCTCTTCTTTTTCCTCATCTTCCTTCTCGTGTGCCTCTTCCTCTTCATCCTCCTCTTTCTCCTCCTCGTCTTCCTCTTCCTCCTCTCCCTCCTCCTCCACCTCTTCTTCCTCCGTGAAGACTTCAGGCTCAATCATCTTCAGGATCTGCTTCACATCCTCGTCACTAAAGACACCCATCACCTGCGGGACAAGGGCCGAGTCCTTCCCAGTGGCCAGGAAGTCCTCGTGATCTCGTCCCAGCCCCACTTTCCAGACCTGCTTCTCCTGCACACACCAGGAGCATCCCAGCAGCGATCGATATGGCTCCTCCCATGGGCACAGTGCCATTCCTGTCTGGCTGCCCTCCTTCCTTAAGATCCCTCAGTGCGGTAGGATTTGAGTTGGATAGGATCAAGATACACAGTATGTATTTTGGAAATTGTCAAAGAAAAAGATAAAACTTCCTTAACCCCTCCCCTGGCCCACATCCATGTCTCACCCATGTGGCCCATCCCACATCCTCATAAGCACCGCATTCCCTTCCTTCACAGGTGTCTTTCCTCTCAAGCCTCAATGTAGGTGACTCTGAGACAAGACATGCTCTGCACCTAATAAAAGCCTACAAGGGTCCCAGCATACATCAGCTCTCACATGACACAGAGAAGATGCTAATAGATTGACTGACTATGGAAGGGAAGAGAGAAAACAAATACAAGAGAAGAGTTGGGGGGTCAGAGGAGCTAACAGAGAGAGGACGGGTCGGCTGGCTATGGAGACTTGCAGGGGTTGAATGAACGAGTGAATGAGTGTGTGCTAGGGAGATGGAGGAAAGGGTGGAAGAAAAGATGGCAGATGAATGAAATGAGTATACATGGTGTATGAGTAGGCAGATGGACAGACAGAGTGAGAACGGTCCCCAGAAGCTCATGTATTTCCATGCTTGATAAACTGGGAAGGATTGGGAGGCGTGGCCTTGTCGGAGGAGGTGTGGCTTTATTGGAGGAGGTGTGGCTTTATTGGAGGAGGTGTGGCTTTATTGGAGGAGGTGTAGCTTTATTGGAGGAGGTGTGGCCTTGTTGGAGGAGGTGTGGCTTTATTGGAGGAGGTGTGGCCTTGTTGGAGGAGGTGTGTTTCTGGGTTGGGTTTTGAGGTTTTAAAGTCCATTCCAGGCTCAGTGTCCCTTTGTCTGCTGCCTGTGGATCAGGATGTAAAGCTCTCAGCTCCTGCACCAGCACCATGCCCATCTGTTTCCTACCGTGATGATAATAGACCAACCCTTGGAAACTGTAAACAAGCCTCTTTTCTAAGAGTTGCCTTGGTCCCGGTGTGCTTCGCAGCCATAGAACAAAAACTAAGACAGACTGATAGTAAGTGTAGATAAAGGAGCAAACAGACAGGGAAACTGGATTGATGGATGGCCTAAAAGCTGGATGAATGTGGTTGAGTGGTATATGGGTGTATGAATAAAGCAGAACATGAACTAAATGGTGGAGAGAAGTATGGCTAGGTGGACAAACAGAAGAATGGACATAGTTGGGTAGACATCAGATGGATGGGCAGGTGCAGGTATGAAAAGGGACATGGAAATGGATGGATTTGTGGCTGGGTCTACAAATGGACACACAGGTGAAGGGAAGAAGGCCATGATTGGATATATGGAAGGAATATGTATTAATAGATGGGTATGTATTATACATGTGTTAATAGAAGAACATGGGATCATGTGTGCATGAATGTGAAGACAGGAGATTGATATGTTGAAAATGATGGATGGGTGGATGGATGGATGGATGGATGGATGGTGGACGGAAAAGCAGGAGATTGGGAGCACTCATAAATGGGGGTGTAAAGACATGAATGGGGAGCTGATGGATTTATGAACGAATGGTTGGTGGGATGGGGAAGTGGGGGGAAGAAGAAGATACTGAGAAACACTAGCCGGGCGTGGTGGCACTCGGGAGGCAGAGGCAGATGGATTTCTGAGTTCGAGGCCAGCCTGGTCTACAAAGTGAGTTCCAGGACAGCCAGGGCTATACAGAGAAACCCTGTCTCAAAAACAAACAAACAAACAAACAAACAAAAAAACAAAAACAAAAAACAAACTGAGAAACACTAATGGAGGGTAGGTGACTGGACTAAAGGGAGAGTGAATGACAGTCGAGTGGATGATGGATAAATTGGAAGGTGGGTGTAAGATGGGTGGAGAGATGAATGGGTTGTAGAATGTGCAAACTTGATACGCCACCCAAGATGGATGCACAATTTCGAATCTGGAATAATGGGGGAGGGAACAGGAAGGAGCCATTACCAGGAGGGTAGACACAAGCTTGAGCACCGGGACGAACTGGAACTCCACAGAGCCTCCAACCGGGTCGCGAGCATGCTGTCCTCCATCACGCACGGCTTCCCCCAACATTCTCAGCGCCTTGTCTCGCAGAGCCTCCAGAGGGATGGCAGGGCTGAGGCGAGCCGGAGCTTCTGTGGCCCCAGCAGCAGGCAGGGCGACCACAAAACACGGGGGTGAGAAATGGTGTGGAGGTCTCAGGGAGGTTGTGACCCCAACACCAGGCAGGCCATGGCGGCGGGGGCCATCTTCCGCACTTCGTCCAGGTGGGAAAAGCGTGATGGCGCGGGTCTCCGGCGTGAGCGGCACAATGTACTCAGAGAGCATGGAGCGACGGCTGCGGCAGGCGCTTTCGAGGTGGATGCTGATGAGGAGGTCGTAGTAGCCTGCACGCAGAGGACCTGGCAAGCGCGCGTCCTCCAGCGCATGCAACAGCTGTGCCTGGTCCACGTGGCTGCACAGGGCATGAGCCACGCGGTTGTTGCCCAGGGCGCACACCGAGCGGTAGAGCGAGAGCGTATGCGAATGGAAGCGCTGTAGGTCCAGCCGCTCAGACAGCTCCAGGATGTCCATGCACCTGCAGCAAAGATATGTCACACAGTCAGGGGCAGTGGAAAGGGACAGAGACCTCAGAGAGGCTAGGGAATTTCAAGTGTCCCACAGATTCCAAGGTGGCTCTGGCTCTGGCTCTAGGAGTCTTTTCGAGGTCCTGATAGTCACTAAGGGGCTTGAGTACTTCCCACCCTACACGGGATTTCTGGAATAGTCTGACTCTGGAGTTCTGGGGAAAACAGAAAATACAGGGTAACCCCTAGATGTAGCTGAGATGCCCCCAGGATAGGGGCTTGACCTCTTTATTGCAGGTTCCAGCACCCTGGTTATATTTGAGTAAGTCAGCCTGAGGAGAACTTGCCAGGTATGGTAGGAGACACTTGGGAGGTAAAGAAGAAAAATCAGATGTTCAAGGCCATACTCGGCTATATAGCCAGTTCTAGGCCAGCCTGGGCTATAGGAGACCTGGTCTCAAAACAAAAACCTTAGGAGAGATCCAATCACAAGATAATAACTTTTAAAATATTTTAAAAGCTAGGGCTATGGCCCCACTGGTAGAGCACTTGCCTAGCATGTGAGAAGCCCTAGGTTCAATCTCTAGTATTTCATTCATTAAAAAAATGTCTAACATCTGGGTTGGGGAGTTTGATCATCGTCTGGGCTCTCTGAGTCAGATTTAGTGTCCCTGTAGTGTCTGGGGTCCCTGAGGTGTAACTGCACTCTCCTAAGATGAATATGAGGC
>LR753336.1:383361-411581 GCA_902729485.2 Mus minutoides | reverse complement strand
CTATCTGAGGAGGCTGATGCTGAGCCAGAGTCCTCTGATTAAGACCCTGAGCCTCCTGGGACTGTGTGTAGTCCTGGCGTTGTAGTTAGGGAAGGCACCGAGCACGGGAGGTGGGGGGGGGGGGGGGGCGGACCTGTTCTCTTCCGGGATGTGTAGCGCCATCATCATCAGCGGCTCCTGGCACTGCACTGCCCAGCCCAGCCGCTCTCCAGCACGCCGCGTGTCCACATGTAGGAAGTGGTTGGGCATTCGGCTCCAGGAGACAGGCATCAGCATCTGCACCCCCAGTCTTGGTGGGCACTGTGGGGCTGGGTTCTTGCGCTCGCTCAGGAACATGGCGGCGGACAGCGGCATGATGTTCTGTGCGTTTTGGGGGGGGGGCAGAGAATGGGTCAGGATTCGCGGTCCTCCCAGCCCTGCCCAGGTACGTGCTGCACACCCTGGCCTAAGCAAACTCCCATCCACGTCTCCTTGCCTTCTGCTTCCCCAGCTCAAACTGGATCACGTTCTGGTGGGTGGGCAGCACAAAGACAGCAGGAAACAGCTTTGTGTTGGGTTCCACCTGGCGGGGGGGGGCGGGGGGGGGAGGGAGAAAAGGTCAAAGTGTAAGTGAGAGGGTGGGCCGGAGGCATGGTGGACTCTGCCTGGACCCATTTTGTAGAACCACACTTGGGCACTGGAAATCCACAACAGTTGTAGCCCAGCCACCCTGATGCAACCAGGCCAACCATCTCTAGCTCCTTCAGAGAAACCTGCCAACTGCATCTTTGTGCACACCAGGGTCCCTCCAGGAGCGCATTCCCCACTCAATCTTCAGAAGCCAGAGTGTCTCCTGACTGGCCTCCTCTGGCTCTCCTAGTGGAACCCACCCTCAACAGCTTTCCAGTCTCCCCAAACAACACTGTGAGGAGGGAGGAGCCTTACCAGCACCTAACTACACCTGCAGACCCAGCCCCCAGTTCACTGGAGGTACAAAGGACAAGAAAAGTATGAGGATGACAAGCCAGAGGCTGTAGGTAGCTAAGCCAGAACTCTCCCCAGGGGTTAACTTGCAGAGAAACCTCTGAAATCTCAATAAAGTATAGAGACACAGTCAGCAGGTCTGAGGAGGGGCCTGCAACTCTGCAGGATCTAACAAAATTCCAGATGCTGCTGGTCCGAGGACCACACTGTGAGGAACAAGTGGACAGCACAGAGCCTGCCTGTTCCCTCACCAAAGGCTGAGAACAGAGGGAGGGAGGGAGGGAGGGAGGGAGGGACCATAAATGGTGTGTGGTGGCACACACCTGTGATCTCAGCACTTGGGAGGTGGAGGCAGAATGATTAGGAGTTCAAGGCCATCCAAGGCTATATTGGCCAGCCTAGAGTGCATAAGACTCTATCTTTAAAAAAGGAAGGAAGGAAGGAAGGAAGGAAGGAAGGAAGGAAGGAAGGAAGGAATGGAAGGGAGGGAGGGAGGGAGGGAGGAGAGGAGAGGAGAGGAGAGGAGAGGAGGCAATATGTGAAGAGGTTTGAAGGACGTAGGAGTTCGTTAAAAGATACCGCTTTACTTAGCTTCTGACTCAAACAAAGAAAAGGCAAGGAGACATTTTGGAGACAATCAAAGAAAAGACATCTGAACATGAACTAGGTATTTGATGACAGTCAGGAACAGTTAGGAACTTTTTTTTTCTTTTCAGCGATAACAGTATTGTGGCTCTGCCTTTTAAAAATAATCTTTATCTTTTAAAGAGATGAGGCTCTATGCTGCCGGCAGTTTCTTTCAAACCCTCCAGTGGGAGTGGAAGGGGAGTAGGTGTGGGGATGAAATGAGATTGGCTCTGAGTGGGTGGCAGCTGACGCTGGTAATGGGGACCTGGTGGCTCATTGTGCTAGTCTGCTTTTGTATGTTTCTGAAATTCTCCACTTAAAATGTCGTTTTTGCAAGCTGAGCACGGCGGCACAAGCCTGTAATCCCAGCACTTGGGAGGGAAAGGCAGGAAGATCACAAGTTTAGGTCATCCTGGGCTACGTGGTGAGTTTGAGAACAGCCTCTGCTATGTGAGATCTTGTCTTATAAAATAAAATAGGGACCGGGGAGATGGCTCAGTAGCTAAGAGCACTTGTTGCTCTTGCAGAGGACCCGAGTTCGGTTCTCAGAACCCACATGGTGGCTCACAACTGTGTGTAGCTCCAGGTCTAGGAGATCGCAAGCCTTCTGACCTCCATGGGCACCAAGCATGAACATGGTACATTTACATACATGCAGGCAAACAAACAAACAAACAAACAAACAAAAACAAACAAAAAGCCCAAAATCCATACACATTTGAAAAGTCTGAGAAGTAAATCTTCCAATAAGGAACTTCATTTAGAAGTACTTCTAAAAATTAAAAACAATTTTTAAAAAATTGCAAAGACCACCTCAGATGGGCTAAAGGACAATAGGTAGGTTGGACATACATGTGGCAAATAATAATCGAGTTTGGTGGTGGGTTTATGAACAGGGAGTTACTGTACAATTCCTTCAGTGTCTCTGTATACTTAAAATACATGGAACATTTAGATAATAATAACAGCGACAATAACAACACTAATGATATGCTAAAAAGGACAAACCCACTTGAAGATTTTGGCCTACTCTACTGTGTTTGCTTCATGGTGAGAAGAGTGAAGATGGCTGTCACCCAGCCCGTGAGGGAGTGAGTCGACAGACCTCTCTTCGGTACCAAGTCTCGGCTGTCTCCTCCATCCTGGGCAGAACTTTAAATGGAAGGTTGAACTAGACAACTTAGGGGAAGGCCTTTTTTCTCTCTCCAGGGTCTGACCTCAGGGGCTACTGTGAAGGTTCTTCCTTGGATGCTGGAATCCTGTTGCTAAGGGGTGAGGGGCTGGGCTCACCTGGAAGAAGGTGTTGCTTTCTTTGCCATTGGCTGTGAAGGTCATCAAGCCGGTGGCCAGATCCACCAGGCAGCCAATGACAAGGTCCGTGTGGCTGATCCGGCCCTGCTGTCCGGGACTCACAAAATCCCCGCCCCACACCATGTAGCAGTTGCTACACTTGAGGCTGGAAAAGACAACCCGACCTTGGTTAGGGCACACATCTGCCCGCACTCAGAGAACCCTCTATGCCTCCTTCCCCACGCTCCAGGAATACCATGACCTCGGAGCCCCCCCCCCCAAAAAAAACACCCACCACCTGCAGACTGAGCACAGAAAACCCTCCACCATGGTCCCGGATGTCCCACAGCCAGAATCCATAGTTTAGTATGGGCATCCGGGGAAAGGGGAGTCAGGAGAACAGAGGGGAAGAGAAAGGAGGAATTAGAAGGGACAGAGGGAAAAATGGGAGGGTATGAAATAGACAAGGGGGAATAAAATAGCAGGGCTGGAGAGATGGCTCAGCGGTTAAGAGCAGTGACTGTTCTTCCAGAGAACCCGGATTCAATTCCCAGCACCCCTATGGCAACTCAGGACTGTCTGTAACTCCAAGATCTGACACCTTCACATAAGACATATAAGCAGGCAGAAACACCAAAGCACATAAAATAATAAATAGATAGAAAGTATCTATTTAAAAAGAAGAAAGATAGAACAAAGAAACAATGAGCAAGGAAAAAAGAAAGAAAGAAGTGGTTGCCAAATTTTTGTTCCCCAAGGTTCCCAGGAACCCCAGCCAGGCATCTCCAAAGCTGGTGCCCAGAGCTCGCAGACCCCGCCCATGCTAACCTCCCACCTGCACACAGAACCCCCACTCTGGCCCAGTACCTGCTGTGGACATTGCCTTGTTCATCTCCCATGGTGACTGTCACAGCTCGGACTTTGCTGAGGTCGAAGCTCATGTCGTGTTGATGGTAGTCAGGAGTGACCCAGCCCACCCACACGCAGCTGGGCTCCTGACCCGCGAAGACCCTCACAGAGTAATAGTACTGGGGACAAAAAGAGAGGACCAGAGGTCAGTCGGGAAAATGGCCTTTCCTACTACATGAGAGATTTTCTGAGTCTAAGAGAGTGTTGGTGTGCCTATTCGTGCTTTCCAAGATCGGGGAGCCCCTTGGGAAGACTTGGTGGCACCCTTACACCTGGTCCTTCTTCAAACTACAGCAAAGCAATAAAATAGCTCACAACAATAGCTTGCTGCTCCAGGTAAAGTTCTTTACTGTCTAACTCACAGCATCTGCCTAGCCACCTCACAGGGGTTACCACTGCTACCCTTGCATTTACTGCTGAGTGGCAGTCCTTACACTAGAAGGCATAGAGCACTGAAGTGATTCACCCAAATGGCACCCAGGTAGCCTAGGATCTTAAGTGTTATAGTGCATTCCTGTCCCTCCCCTCCCCTCTGCACTCCCCTCTCCCCTCCCCATCCTCTCCTTTTCTGGACTAAGGCTGGAATCTAGGACCTCGTGAATGCTCTATCCCTGAGCTATATCCCCAGCCGTGGAATGGGCCTGCACTAAGTTGCCTTATCTGGTCTTGAACTCCTCCTTAGCAGACAGGCCTTGAACTTGTGATCCTCCTGCCTCAGCCTCCCCAGTAGCTGGGATTACAGGCCTGTGCCAGCAAGCCTGGCATGAATAAGATTTCTATCTTAACAAATATCTGAGGATTCAAACTATATTGGGGTAACTATGGATTTTTACTCCCAGGAATATATTAGCTACTGAATTTCAAGTACTGTATGTATATAGTTGATCTAGAATATTGATCTATATTAGCTTATCCTCTGGATTTTGGGACCCCTAAGAGTTATATAAGTTTGCCTTATAGCTCCACTGAACGCCCTACTATCTTTAGGCCACTAATACATGAGAATAGGGGGTTCAAAAAATTGCATCTGTGTGTGTTGCACTCTGACTCTCTAGAATGTATTGGGGGTGTCTCAGATAGAAGGATGACAGCAATGAACTGGGAGTTCTGGATTTCCCTGTTATGTTGGGGGGGGGGGTCGTCCCCAAAGTGGAGCGTCCTAGATTCACACCGTGGTGGTGTTGAGGATGATCTCAGGGTCATCACGGTTGTCAGCAGGTACCACATCTCGAGGGAGTCGGGGAAGAGCCGGGGTGGAAGGTGGTTGGGTCATCATGGCGACCTTCTTGGCCTTGAACAAGAACCTGGAGGTCAGAGGAGAGCCTGCCATTAGATGCAGCTCTTAAGTCCATCCCCTCCTTCTTCCCACCATAGTCATCGTGTGGAGCACATCTGTCCCGGTTAGACCCTCCTTCTAACACCAGGAGTTTACCCTGGAGAACAGGGATTCCTGACTGGCCCAGTCCAGTCTATTCAGGAAGTGCTGTGTGCTGTGCTTGTGGATGCTGGGCTAGTCCCATTTAAAGAGGGCAACTGGTAGCTAAGTGTGGTGTTGCACAAGCACTGGGGAGGTGAGAGAAGAGGATTGGGAGTTCAAGGCTGTCCTCAGTTCTACAGCAAGTTCGAGGCCAGCCTGGGCTATTAAAAACAAAGCAAAATAAAGAGAGTAAAGAGAGTAGCCAGATATATGGAGGTCCTCTTTGGGAACACACAGTGGTATCTCTAAATCAACATTATCCATTTGTGCTACTTTTTCCATTGTTATTTATTTAGAGTGTATGCTTGTGGATTCATGTCAGGGCATCTGTGTGTGCAGGTGTACATGCATGTGTGTACATGCATGTGGAGGCCAGATGACAACCTTTGGTGTCCACAGGAGGTGACACCCACTTTGTTTTGTGAGAGTGTTTTCTGTTGGCATTGAGTTCACTTGAGTAGGTTAGGCTGGCCAGCCAGCGAGCCCCAGTAGCCTGCCTGTCTCTACCCCAAGCCCCATCCCTGGGACTACAAGATCCTGCTACCACCCCTGGCACTTTTGTGTGGGTTCTGAGGATGAAAATGAACCCTCATGCTTTCAAGATTATGCTATCCTCCCAGACCTGTTTCAGGTGTTTGTTTGTTTTTAAAATTGATGTTGTTTATTGGTTTGTGAGACAGGCCCTCACTATGTAGCCCAGGCTGGTCTGGGATTCACTCTGAGAACAGTCCGCTTGCCTCTGCCTCCCGAGTGCTGGGATTACAGGTGAAGCCACCATGACTGAGTGGCAAGCGTCCAGGAACAGCACCTCCAACTGTGATAGATACCAACAACACTCTATCGTTTCCAAACAACCTCAAAGAGACTCATACTAAGTGAAAATCACTGCCATGATGGGGGAAAGATTTTCTTTCAATCCAGCACCCCTCCCCCCTTTTGTTGTTGTTTGGAGGCAGGGTTTCTCTGTAGCCCTGGCTGTCCTGGAACTCACTCTGTGGACCAGGCTGGCCTCGAACTCAGAGATCCGCCTGCCTCTGCCTCCCGAGTGCTGGGATTAAAGGCATGCGCCACCACCCTGCATCAGTCCAGTGCTTGATATTGGCCTTCTTTGACGTTAGTTAGCTTTGGTTGTTTGTTTGGACTGTGTTGTTTTAACACAGGAGCCTCAAGTTTCATAGTTGCCATTTCGTGGAAATGACAGCATAGCTGGGAAATAATAAATACCATTCGCCTCACACAAGATCACTGTGTTCTGACCTCACTTAGCACAACTGGGCCCCTTTGGGGTGCAATGCAGGCTTCTTAAATGATTGCAGTTGCATAACTGGGGATAAACAGACTCTGAGTCCCTTTCTAGCCCCATCTTAACTCACCCTCTTTTCTTGTTCTTCTCGGTGGTAGCGTCTTTCTCGTTCTCTGCCCTCGCTGGCTGAGCCTCTACCCCAGCCTGGGCCGTGCCTCCGGGTGTCCCCTCCTTGGCAGTTCCATCCTTGCCCCCCTCAGCCTCTCCCCAGCCTCCAGCGGAGCGGCGCAGGTTTTCATAGTCCGTATCTGGTTCTGCTGCTCGGGCCTCATCTTCGGCAGGCGGCTGCAGGCCAGGGGATGCCAGGGGTGTGGCCCCTGCGGTGCAGCGGAAGTGCTGGTGGAACTGGACCGGAAGACTTAGTCGGAGAAACAGCATCTCCACCAGACTGTTCTGTGAGCCCCAGGTGCGGTGGGTCAAGCGCAGGCAGGGGGGTGTATCCACAGTGCCATCCATGCGGGCCACCTTGTGGAAGAGAGGGAGGGAGCTCTGAGCCAGGCTTGTGAGATAGGGTTCTGAACAGGCCTCTGGGTGGGAATTGCCTAAAATAACACGATGGGGCTTGGCTGTGCAGTGCTATCCGGCTCTATCCAACTCTGAGTCTTGTAAAGAGTTAATAGCTTGGTCCTACACTGGCATTGCTTGGAAGAATTTTCAGAACCTACCTGTGCACTCCAGAGTAAGGTCCCACACATGCATTCAATGTACAACTCCACTCATGCATTCATCCATCTACCCATCACCTACCAATGCATCCATCCGTGTTCATACATAATACATACATACACACACACAGACACATATACATACATTACACACCATCTGTGCATCACCATCTTCCCATGCATCAATATACATCCATCTGTCCTTCCATGCATCCATTTATCCATCCATGCATCATCTATCTATACTAGAAATATCTCAGGAATTCCTACTGTATTCCAGGCACTGTTCTAGAAACACACCAGGAAACACACCTAGGGCTTCCTTCCTAGGTTCGGAAGGGGACAGAAGGGCTCTCCAGATGAACGTTTGTTAAAAGGGCTCAGAAAGTATGAACATTATAATGACACAGTATCATGATGGACTTTCACATGATTGAATACTCCCTTGCACCCTGATACAGAAATGGATCTAGGTTCCTGGGAACCACTTGACCAGTCTGATTTTAAATAAAGGGCAAGTCCCAAGAGTCCTGCGTGCTGTGCGCTCAAGATAGACTCTCACAGATGTGTGTGTGTGTGTGTGTGTGTGTGTGTGTGTGTGTGTGTGTGTGTGTTGCTGGAGATAGAATCCTGGGGCCTTGGACATGCTACCACTTTTACTTGATGATGGATTATGAAACCAGGTCTTTTACCATGAAGCCCAAGCTAGTCTCAAGCTCTTGGTCCTCCTGTTGAATTCAGCTTCCCAGTGCTGGGATCCCAGGCTGTGCTATGAACCCAGGGTTCTCACCAGCTTTCCAGAGATTGCTCAAGGCTGTGGAGGTGGGGTTGATCTCCCCAAGCACCAAATCCTTACTTGGCCCCCTGTGTACCTCAGTATCTGGAGAATTCACCCCAAACTGTACCTATGAAACCCTGCTCTGCGATGTGAGGGTTCTCCCCCTTCCCCTCCTCTTAGGAAGCTTCTTTTGCCATTGTTCCCCAACAGCAAGAAGAGTCCCTCCTGTGAGGAAACCAGCCTTGACTCTGGGCTATTCCTCTCCACTAACTTCCCAGCCTGTCACAGCACAGATTAGCTTGGCACTCTGGAACTCTCTATGAACGGACCCCCACATCCTGTGCTCTTCTGTGCACACAGAAGTCTCTCACTCGGCACGGTGCTTATGAGATTTGTCCTGGCGGTTCTGGGCATTTTGGCTTCTTTGCTCTTGTTGGTGTAAAACTCAGTTGTCTGGATTGTTCTACACTCTGCCAGAAGCACAGTCACACTCGCTCCACCTTCATGTCCATCCTCCCTGATCATTCAGGCTACACCATCTCTTCTGTAACCTCTTACCAACAGGTGAACAATCTCAGCTAGACATGGTCCTACCAAAAAAAAAATCTTCCATCCCTTACTTCTAAAATTTACCCTACATCACTTATTGTGTTGTTGTTGTTGGTGGTGGTGGTGGTGATGATGGTGGTGGTGGTGATAGTGATGATGGAGGTGGTGGCTATGGTGGTGAAGGTAGTAGTTATGGTAGTGGTAATCATGATGGTGATGATGGAGGTGGTGATGATGGTGGTGGTGGTGATGGTGATGATGGAGGTGGTGGCTATGGTGGTGAAGGTAGTAGTTATGGTAGTGGTAATCATGATGGTGATGATGGAGGTGGTGATGATGGTGGTGGTGGTTATGGTGGTGAAGGTGGTAGTTATGGTAGTGGTAATCATGATGGTGATGATGGAGGTGGTGGCTGTGGTGGTGAAGGTGGTAGTTATGGTAATGGTAATCATGATGGTGATGGAGATGGTGATGGTGGCTGCAGTGGTGGTGGTGGTGATGGAGGCAGTGATGGTGATGATGGTGGTGGTGGCTGTGGTGGTAGAGATGGTGGTGGAGGTGGTGGTGAAGGTAGAGGTAGCTGTGGTAGTTTTGTTGTGTGTTAGCTGGTTTGGTTTTGAGATAGCGTCTTGCTATGTAGCCCTAGTCTGGAACTCTCTATGCAGACCAGGGTGACTTCAAACTCGTAAGAGAGTCACCTGCCTTTACCTCCTAAGAGCTGAATTAAAGTCATACATGACCACACCCAGCTACTTTTTGTTATTTATGAAACAGGGTCCTATATAGTTCAGGCTGGCCTCAAAGTTACTATGTACATAAAGATGACCCTGACAGATGACATCCAAGCTCCCCACCTCTCCTCCCAAGTGCTGCAGCAGCAAGCATGCACTGCCAACACGGGGTTTTGCTGTGTTCCATCACTTTTTAATTACAAATAGAAAAACAGTAACTCAACAAGGGAATGACCTGCCAGACCCCCACCCCACCCCCAAGCAGCCAAAGGTAACAGGCAACAAAGCTGTTCTGTGTGATGTTGAGACTGGTAGATCCGGGACCATTTGCAGATGCCCAAATGAATGGTCACTCGCGTCAGATGGTGTAGCATTTACGTCTAACTCGCAAACACCTTCCATAGGCTACTCATACATTTACTGACTTTTTCCAGTGCTGTGGCCACACCTAGGACCTGGCACATGCTCTGTAACCACACTACCATGAAGCTGCACTCCCTGCCCTTTCTCTTCATGCTTTAAACATGCGTACAACACGCAACACAACTCAGTGCTATGGGAACGGCTGTTCTGCTGTGTTCTTTAGGACATATCGGTGAGAAGGAAACCTGCACGCGCTCAGTCAGAGGCAGTCTTTTCAAACCGTCTGGATCCGCAGCTGCTGGAAGCCATGGATACAGAGCCCACGGCACAGTGGCGCTGCAAGCTGACTGCAATAAGCTATAGCAGTCTCGGGGCTGGAGAGATGAGATGACTCAACAATGAAAAGCTCTTCCAGAGGAGCTGGGTTTGATTTCCAGCCTGCACATGGTGGCTCACAACCATCTGTAACTCGAGGTCTGGGGTATCTAATGCCTTCCATGGACACCAGGCACACATGAGGTGCACAGATTATCAGGTGGGCAAAACATCCATAATTAGCTAATAAAATTAAGTTAAAAACAAAAAGATATAGTGACCTTATAAAATGGGAGACACAACTTCACTTTTGTGATATTTCTGCAGAACACACACACACACACACACACACACACACACACACTGAGCCTGATTACAATAAAATGTCTCTCAAACTCAAACTGAAGGACATTTTACAAAACCATTGGCTTGTAGTCTACAAAAATGTCCAAGTCAGGACTGGAGGGATAGCTCCATGGTTAGAGCATTGGCTGCTCTTGCATATGATCCAGGTTCAGTTCCCAGCACCCACACAGAGGCTCACAAACATCCATTAACTCCAGTTCCAGGGGGTCTGACACCCTCTCTGACCTCCGCAGGTGCCAGGCACGCACATGGTACTGAGATAGATATCCATTCATACAAATAAAACAAAACTTTAAAAAAAGTATTTAAGCCGGGCATGGTGGCACATGCCTTTAATCCCAGCACTTGGGAGGCAGAGGCAGGCAGATTTCTGAGTTCAAGGCCAACCTGGTCTACAAAGTGAGTTCCAGGACAGCCAGGGCTATACAGAGAAACCCTGTCTCAAAAAACCAAAAATAAATAAATAAATAAATAAATAAATAAATAAATAAATTTAATTTAATTTAAAAAGTATTTAAAGTCAATGCCATCAAAGACAGGAAATAACCAGGAATATCCTACAAAGGGACCAGAGAGACCTAACCAATAAATGTAGCATGTTGCATTTGCAGTGGATTTTGGTCCAGAAAAAAAGACACATGGGAACTGATTGCTACAACTGGACAAATTTAAATATAGGCTGGGGATCAGGCCATAGTGTAGGACTGTGAAAGGCAGCCTGTTTTCTGGTCGAACTAGATTTAAATCCCAGAAACCCAGCAAGTGTTCCTTCAAGGGACGGAAGGCCCATTTGCCATGCTCCCAGACACTAGGCTCCTGACATGAGGCCCCAGCTCCATAATTCTGTGGCCACCAGTCACGTAGGCTGTCTGGACTCCACCCCCACAGTTAATTGGCAACAGCAAGGTAGCCCAGCCTACTATAAAAGGAGCTGCTTTCCCCTCCTCCATCTCTTGCTCCTCTCTTAGCCTCTTGCCCTCCTTCTCCCCTCTCTCCACATGGCCATGGCTGCCCTCTGTTTCTCTATTCTTCTTCTTCTCTTTGCCTTTTTACAATAAACACTTTAAAACCATGGACTGCCTCTTCTCATCCGGATCCGCAGTGCTGGAGCAATGGAGCGGATTTTCCTTCTAACCTCCTACTGGGAAGCCTCCCTGGGCTCCAGCCACAGCTGCCACCAACCCAAGCTGTCTGAGCTAGCCAGACTCTCTCCTCCCCGCGGTAACCTGCCAGAGCTCTCTCCTTCCTGCCCTTTTTCCTTCTGCCTCAGGCCTGAGTTCTCCTGAGGGTCCACACTTTGCAACACACAGCAGCGTCTGGTGTCTGAGAGTGAGAACCTGTTGTTCTTGGCCTCCTTGCGACCGAGGGACTCCAGAACCTGCTCTTCCACAGTGCCCCGCCGTCTGTGGTGCCCGAGAGTCGGAGCCCGACTCCGGCAGTTCCTCTGTTTTTTTTTTGGGGGGGGGGTTGTTTGTTTTTTTTTTTTTTTTTTTTTTTGAGACAGGGTTTCTCTGTATAGCCTTGGCTGTCCTGGAACTCACTCTGTAGGCCAGGCTGACCTCGAACTCAGAAATCTGCCTGCCTCTGCCTCCTGAGTGCTGGGATTAAAGGCATGCTCCACCACGCCCGGCCCAGCAGTTCCTCTGAGACCCCAGACTGTGCCCTTTCCCGTCCCCCCCCAAGCGGGATCCCATGGCTTTTCACAGTCCAATGCCCGCCCCCTGGTTCTGTGGGGTCGAAGGCACAGTCAAACTCCCCGCGTCCACCTCACCCAGTGGTCCTAGTGAGCAGATGTGGGACCCCATTTTTGCCCCACACCATAGTGTCTAGGGGTTTGAATTCCTGATGCTCACCTTAGCTCCTCATTCTCTCTAGGCATGCCGCAGCTTTGAAGAAATGCATGTGCAGTATCTCATGGTGAAGAGTCCCACCATCCCAAATAGTTGTTCCTCCTCCTATTTATTCTTGGTTTGTTTTAGGTTTTTTTTTTTTTTTTTAGTGCTTTGTTTTGTTTTTCGAGACAGGGTTTTTCTGTGTAGCCCTGGCTGTCCTGGAACTCACTCTGTAGACCAGGCTGGCCTCGAACTCAGAAATACATCTGCCTCTGCCTTCTATGTGCTGGGATTAAAGGCGTGTGCCACCACTACCTAAACTATTCTTGGTTTCTTGAGACAAGGTCTCATGTAGCCCAGGTTGGCCTCAAACTCCCTATGTAGCTGAGGGTGACCTTGAACTTCTGCCTCCACTTTCCAAGTGCTAGGATGTCAGGCTTACAACAGATACTGCTGGGTCATTTAATCCGATTGATTTTGCTCCCATATTTTGCCTTACAGATTGAAGACAGTTGCTTTGTGAAGCTGAACTTTAGAAGGGTAGCCCTGGGAGAACATTAGGCTGACACCGCCTTCTACAATGTTTGTGCATAGAAGACACAGGGAGAAGAGAATTGTAGAAAGAAGAATGGAGTTTGAACACAAATTATAAAAGTGTTATTCTAGAGATTGGAAATGTATTTCAGCAGTAGATTCCCAAGTGAGGGGCTGGGGGAGTGGCTCGGTGGTAGAGCCCCTGCCTAGCATGTGAAAGGCCCTAGGTTCAATCCCTGGAACCACCAGAAAAGAGACAAACGAAGACATGCTATCTAGCATGCATCGTGTCCTGTGTTTGGTCCTCGGCAGCACAGAATATTAATAATAACCATGTGGATAGAAATTTATTCTTACCTCATAGTGGGGGTGTTCGAGGGGCACAGGCTCAAACTGAGGAAGGCTCTTGCTAAACCAGGTGGTAACTGGGCGTTGCATGTTGATGGCAAATGGCTCAAAGCCTTCCTGGAGGCCACAGATGGCAAAAAACCTCAGAGAGCTCACATCCTGGCCCAGGTTCAGGTGGCCCACCTGACCAGGTCCCAAGCTGCAGACTGGCAGGAAGCCTGAGAGAAAGGGACAATGGGTGGGGTGAACAGGAGGGTGGGACAGGCATCTGTGGGAAGGAGGACCATAGAAGACGGGAGAACTAGACCAGAAGGGCATGTAAAGAGATGGCAGCTCTCACCGTCCCCGATCTCAATGTCACGGAAGGCTGTTTCCGAGCCCGAGTCAGACATGAGGACTTCACCATTGAGGGTGAAGATGATGGTGTTCTCTGTGAGATCAATCATGCAGCCGACGACATCACCCGACTGCCAGGGCCGACCAAATGGCTCACTGCCCAAGTGCCAGCGCTGGCCCTGCGAGGAGAACCCCAGGAACCCACAATGAGAGGCATCCAGAGAAATGGAGACTGTCACATGTGGCGTGTGACGCATGTCTACATGAGAAGACACACACAGCATCAAGTTCAGTGCATGTGAGACAGGAGAGGGTCACCCACGGTACCCTCCATCACCCTCACATTTCCATCTGTGAACCTGAAATTGCCTTCACCAACCTCTACTCTATGCCTCCTTCCTGCCGCTGTCCTGGTGACAAAGGCATACAGACCAGACATGCGGTAGTGCAGGGGTTGGGACAGAAATAAGGAAGGGGGGGGGGAACATGAGGTGATGCACACGTAAGCAAATGGGTAGACAGATGGCCTGGATGGATGGATGGATGGATGGATGGATGGATGGATGGATGGATGGATGGATGATGGATGGAGAGAGATGGGAAGATGGATGCTGCTAGATTTAGTGATTCGTGCCTGTAATCCCAGCACTCAGGAGACTGCAGCAGCAGCTTTGTGAGTTTGGGGCTAGCCTGGGCTAAATAGCAAGTTTTGAGCCAGACAGGAGTATATATCAAGACACTGTCTTTAAAAAAAGAAAGAAAAGAATTGAAGGACAGAAGGAGGGAGGAAAGGAAGGAAGGAAGGAAGGAAGGAAGGAAGGAAGGAAGGAAGGAAGGAAGAAGCTGGGCATAGTGCCACACACCTTCAATCTCAGCACTCAAGAGGCAGAGGCAGGTGGGTCACTGTGAGTTCAAAGTCAGCGTGTTCTACATAGTGAGTTCCAGCACTATGTAGAGAAAGCCTGTCTCAAAAAAGAATGTGTGGATGGATGATGGTGAGTAGTATGGATGGATGAATGCATGCATGCATGCATGCATGGGTGTATGTATGCATGAATGCATGGACAATGTATGGCAGATTCATGGATCAATGAACAAAGAGATACAGACAGACAGGATTAGAATGTGTGAACAGGAGAAACCACAGGCCAGACAGAACGGAGAGCAGTGAGGTACCCACTCGGTGCCCATTGAAGACATAGGCCAAATCGTCCGCCCCCAGCTCCACGTCAGCTCTCAGCTCAGGCCTTGCCCAGCCCACTCGCATCTCTCCTGTGGTGACTGCTTCGAACTCGAAGTACCAGCGGCCACTCTGGACTGCATAGGACTTCTCTGCCCGGAAGATGCGGGCCCGGTCGCCACGAGACTGGCTGTCCACCTGACCTACAGAGGAGGCCAGGTAGAGTTAGAGAAGCTGGGAAGGAAGTAGATCCCAAGATATCTAGAAGTGAGGTGAGACCACAAAAGGGGAGGGGTTTCCCTTTACACTGTCTTGGTGGTCTTTGGTTTTGAGACAAGGTCTCTTTGTGTAGCTTTAGCTGGGCCTGGAACTTGCTATGTAGACCAGACTCACAGCCTCTGACTCCTGAGTGCTGGGACTAAAGCCACCAATGCTCAACTCACAAAAAAAAAAAAAAATAAATGGTTACCAGGAGAATCCAGAGTTCAAGGCCAGCCTGAGCTGTACAAGTTGAGGGTCACCTGTCCTAACCAGGCTACGTGAGACACCATCTTGAAAGTAATCAAGATCACAGCCAGACATAGTAAGGCATAATTATAATATATAGGGGGCCAAGGCAGGAGACCATGAGACTGGATTACATAATGAGCATCAGACTGGCTTCAGCTATTGAGACTCTTCCTCAAAAGACAAAAATAAACAAAGAAAGTGTTCAGAAAAGGAGGAGGGAGGGAGAGCCTGGGGACAGTGGTCATTCTTGGGGTCAAGGCTTGGCTTGGGAATTGGTAAAAGATCAAGTTACCTACAGGAGTTAGGAACCCAGTCCTTGGTTATTAGGTTGAGTGGTTTCATGTTACAGCTCTACTCAGGGTTTGGGGTTAAGGGTCAAAGGTAGAGGTCAGCACTCACTGGGCACATGGCATGGTCCCACAGCTCAACATTGTGGTCATGGGCCACACAAACACTGAGTCAGATCAAGGTCAGTGGTCAGATGGCGTCAAGACCAGGGGGATGGGTAAGGGTCATGGCCGAAGGGAGGGGTAAATATTTACCAACCTCTGATCAGTGTTAAAGATTGGAAATGTTAATCACTGGAGGTTGAAGGGTCAGGGGTCAAGGTCAAGGTAAGCTTAGGGGTGGAGACAGAGGCCAGCACTCACTGGGCTCCTGGTCAGGAGGCTCGATGTTGTAGCCATAGCCCAGCAGGGTGCGCACAGCCTGGCAGAGGCTGTCCCTATTGCTGCGCTTGGTGGCCTCGTCCAGCAGGCGGTAGGGTACGAGGCGAGGGTTTCTGCGTGCAGGGATGTCCTGCACAGCGCTGTAGCTCCAGCCCTGTGCCACACGGTCTCTCGCCCAGACATTGTGCCCGTTCTCTGCCAGCCGGTCCACCAGGGTTGTCTGTGCAGGTGTCAGCCTCACGTGGCTCAGGTCCAGAGGAGCCGGCTTGTACCCGTTGCTCATCATATACCTGCAGATGTGACAGCGTCTCACTGTAGCCCAGGCTAGCCTGGAACTCACTGTGTAGAACAGGCTGGCTTTGAGCTCACAGAGACCTGCCTCCTGTGTTCTGGAATTAAAGGTGTGCACCACCATACTGGGTTGGCTATGAGATTCTGGTTCATCCCAGGACCCTACCCTAAGATCTTTAACCCTGTTGTTTGTTTGTTTGTTCGTGATATGTGTGGGGTGGGGATCAAGTGTGCACAGTGCATGTAGAGGTAAAGTTTGTGGGCTCAGCTCTCTCCGTCCACCTTCACGTGGGTTTCCAGGATTGAACTACCTGTGGGGGGCTTGGTGCTACTGACTTCTGAGACCCCCTTCATTTTTTTAAAAGATTTATTTATTATTATATATAAGTACATTGCTTCTCAGCCTTTTGGCTAAGATCAAGTGTAATATATATATATATATATATATATATATATATATATATATATATATATATATATATATATATACTGTAGCTGACTTCAGAGGCACCAGAAGAGGCAGTCAGATCTCATTATAGGTTGTCTCATTACAGGTGGTTGTAAGTCACCACGTGGTTGTAAGCCACCACGTGGTTGCTGGGATTTGAACTCAGGTCCTTTGGAAGAGCAGTCAGTGCTCTTACCCACTAAGCTACCTCACCAGCCCTAATCCCTTCATTTTAAACAGCATTAATATATTTTTATTTATGTGTATGTGTATCTGAATGAGTTTCCACTGAGCCATGCCAGCTTCCTGAAACTGAGAGTCTTATCTTTATTTCTTTGGGGGTTTTGTTGTTTTTTGTTTTGTTTTGTTTTTGTTTTTGTTTTTTTGTTTTTTTTTGGTTTTTCAAGACAGGGTTTCTCTGTGTAGCTCTGGCTGTCCTGGAACTCACTTTGTAGACCAGGCTGGCCTCGAACTCAGAAATCCGCCTGCCTCTGCCTCCCGAGTGCTGGGATTAAAGGCGTGCGCCACCACACCCGGCTCGGTTTTGTTGTTTTTAAGATAGGGTCTCACTACATAGTCCAGACTGCCTCACACTCCCAGATGTTTCTGTCTCAGGCTCTGGAGTTCTGGAGAGACAGATGTGCTCCATCCACCACACCCAGTTTTGGGAGTCTTTCTCTTGAGCACACTATTCGACTCTAGCTTTGAGCTTTCATGTTTCGGACCCATACCCAAACACTCCTAAACACCTGGCTTTGAAGTCCTTGACCTTTGAACTTGGAATCTCTATCCCCTCACCCATCATCCTAGGACCAATTACTTATATCTCTAGCAACCTCTGGATTTTCTCTCTCTGACCTGGGACTCTAAGATGGAGATGTCATCTTAGATTTCTCGGGGCAGCTCCTGATCCTGCATCCCTGGTTCAGTCTCTGCCTCTGGAAGTTCTAATTCTTCAACCCTGAACATTCACTTCTGACCCCTGACCCCTGACCCGCCAGCCTGTAGCCTAACCTGTGCAATTTCATCTATGACCTCAGCCTCACCGCCAAGACTCTTTGGTCTCTTTAGACCTCACCATGAATCCTTCCCCGCCCCACCCCCAAGCACGCCGGGCCACCCACACTCACGTCTTAGGGAGCTTCGTCTTCTTCAGGTTGTCTTCTGCCTTCTCATCTGCCATGCCCACGTGGCAGCCCAGGGCCAGCAGAGTCCTGAGCAGGGGAGCAGGACAAGGTCACAGCCCGCAGAGCTCCCTGCCCGGTCACCTCTGTCTTGTCTGGCTGTTCTGACGCCTGTGCACCCTCTCCTGTGACCTCTCCCTTCCTGTACTCCTTCATCTCCACATCCCTTTGGTGATGGTCAGCTTCTCCTGACTGTTTCTTTCTCTGTCCCTTTCTGTATCTATCCATTCTTTGCTATGGCTTCCTGCCTCCCCTCCACAGCTCGTAAGGGTGTCTCACTGATGATAGCCCAGGCTATCCTCAAAGCGTTGGCCTGGAGCTATCCTCCTAGCCCAGCCTCACAAGTATCTGGATGATGGAAGCACATAACACCACAGCTGCCTTCCTCTCGTATGCTGAGTCTCTTTTCCTTCTCTCTGATAACGTTTTGTCTGTCTCAGACACCGTCTGGGCACATGCTTGTGTGTGCACATACATAGGTGTGTAGAGACCACGGGTCTATGTCATGTGCCTTTTTCATCCGTTTCCTGCCTTATTTCTTGAGGCACAATCTCTCACGGAACCTAGAGTTCACCAGCTGGGTACACTGGCTGTCCAATAAGCTGTCAGGCTCCTCTCCGGTGCTGGTATCACAGGTACCATCCATCATGTGTGGCTTTTTTTTCTTAAAGATTTATTTATTGTATTTATATGAGTACACTGTAGCTGTCTTCAGACACACCAGAAGAGGGCATCGGATCCCATTACAGATGGCTGTGAGCCACCATGTGGGTGCTGGGAATTGAACTGGGGAGCTCTGGAACAACCAGTCCTCTTAACTGCTGAGCCATCTCTTCAGCCCCGTGTGTGGCTTTTTCTATGGGACCTGGACTCTAAACTCAGCTCCCCAGCTATACTAGAGACAGAGTCCAGGACACTGTGTGCTAAAAGAGCACTGTAGCACTGAGCCACACCCTAGCCCTTTACTGGTAGATCCCAGGCAAGCACCCTACTTTGAGCCACCATGAGCCCCTCTGGCTTCTCTTCTCCCAGTCTCTGCCCCACTCTCTCCTCTGCCTCCCCCTGACCGGCAGTCCTACCCACTCCCCTGAGCCTCTCACTTGAGTGTCTCCCCTGACATCTGCAAGTTGTAATTCCGCTCAGGCTCTGGCAAGCTGTGGAAATTCACAAGACATGGGTGCAGCCTCTTGTTGTCATCCCGAACCTAGAGAAACACTAGAGTCAGTGTCTGGGCTCCCCTTCACACACTCCCTTACCCATATATGGTGGTGACCCACTGATCTCCCACCTATTCTGCCATTTGCGGTCCAAAGATTTCTTGCTTCCCTGAAGTCCCCAGGTACTGGTCCTCCCTACCATTCCTGTTCCTCCCTCGGGGTCTAGGCTCACCGGTCCATAGGTCCATCCCTGCTCAATCCGAGTCAGTGCCCAGAGTTCATGGATGTTCTCTGCCAGCTTCTCCCGAATCCGCTCCAGGTGGGGGGGCAAGACGATCTGGGGGTACAGGGACACTTTGAGATGTCTGAACCATGCCCCCAGCCCCTCACTGGGGGATTCTAGGCAGGGGCTCTACTACTGAGCCATGCCCCCAGCCCCTCACTGGGGGATTCTAGGCAGGGGCTCTACCACTGAGCCACACTCCCAGCCTCTAAGTTCCTTGCTTGAGGCCCTGCACTGACTTCCCTTACTGATGGACTCTGATGTAGAAATATAAGCTGCAATAAACCCTTTCCTCCCCAAGCTGCTTTCAGTCAGTGTTTTATCATAGCAATAGAAGCCCAACAATTTTTCTTTAAGTAAATGTTTAGAAGAAAGAAAACCCTTGCAGAGCTGGCGGTACCTGGATGGTGTCCACGGGACAGGGCACAAAGTCCAGATGTGAGAGACAGCGACTGGGGCCCACCAGGTGGGGTCCCCGAGGCCCTTCCCTGCGATACTCTTTGATGGGTTGGAGATGGAGCCGCTCCCGAGGGAGCACAGCTTCATGGCATGGAGCATAGCCAGGTGGGGGCAGGAACTTAAATTCACCATGGCGGCCACCAAGCAGGAAGCGCACTCTGGGGGAGGAGGGTGGGGATGAAGGAAAGAGCTTTCAGTTAGTGGGGGGGTATGTGGGCAACTCTGGGGTCAGTGCAATGTTCTCGGGCTTTACTTCTCAACCTGTGGGTCACAACAGCCTTTGGGGTCGTGTGACCCATCAGAAAACACATTACAATTTCTGAATAGTAGCAAAATTACATTTTTGAAGTAGCAACAAAATTAATCTTACAGCTGGGGGGGGGTCACAATAAAATGAGGAGCTGCATAACAGGGCCATAGCATTACGAAGGTTTGAGAACCACTCTTCTAGGGGACTGGGAGGGTCTAAGCAGCCTTGGTTCTGCCTCCCTAGTATCACAAACGTCATCTAGGAGTCTCTTCAATTCTACGATCATTAAAAAATAAGCAGGATTTCCATGGAATGGGAATTCACAGGGTTGAGAGTGCTCAGAAAGGACGTGGAGTACACAGGTGACAGGGACAGGTAACAGGGAGTCACTGGGCAAGTCTGAGCTCATTAGACCATCATGGGGACTCTGGGACCACAGGGGTGTTGAACAGGATCTTAGATCACTACCAAATGCTAAAGTCGTTGGAAGAGTCTGGGGTCACTGCAGGTCATTGGAATGGTCTTGAGCCACTGAGACATCTCTGTGAGAGTCTGGAGTCATTATAAAGTCATCTTGAAATTCTAGGGTTACTTGGAGGTCCCTGGGCAGACGTAGGAATCAGAAACCGCGAAGGTCACACACTGAGGTCACATAGCCCTCCGTGTGACCACAACTGGCCACCAATCAGTTGTAAAGCAAGCTTCTCTGTCCCTACCTTCTAGAGGGATGGCTTCTGATTGGGGATGGACAGTGGGACAAGGATGGGTCCTCACTTGATACCAGCTGAGAAGCTCACGACGGGGAAGAAGAGCCCATCGAGGTTGAAGGATTCAAAGACACCCTGCACGGGGCAGCCGTTGATACGAAAGGAGATGGATGGTACGCTGAGGTCCAGGCAGCAGCTGACCACATCCTCTGGGGCCAAGAGGTGCTGTCCCGGAGAAGTCACTGGGCGTGCCACATGCCCTACGACAAGTCACCAGGAAAGGGTCAAGGGTCAAAGGTCCCACAAAAGCAATGGTATTTCCACAAGTTGTGCCTATTAAGACATCCTGTGGGGGCCCAATTTTAGAGTCTGTATGAGCAAAGGTTCCCACGAGTTATCCTCAAATTAGGGTTCCTGGGAGACATACAGTAAGATATTGATCTTCATAGAGCTTGAATTCTGAGAACTCTGGGGTCATAAATCAAAGGTCAAAGGTCATAACATTTGGGCAGTCTTCTGGGATCACCCTTGTAGGGTATGAGAAAACAGGTGAAGTTCGAGATTCTGAAAGTTCTACAGTTAGGGTCAAGTGAGAGGTAAGGGGGTCAACAGTTTGCCTCTTCTGGGAGTCAGGATTTTTAAACCCTAAGGTGTGCCATCAGAATCTTGGGGACTCTGGGGTCAACGGTCAAGGGTGAGAGTCCCCTGGAAGGGTATAGATACCTGTCCAGAGATGCAGCCCATCAAAGCCGTAAGAATAGAGGTCATCGCCGACCCCGTTGCCGCCCCAGCCCTCGCCACCTCCGGGGTAGGGGCTGTAGCCCTCGCTGAGGGCCCAGCCCACCCGCAGGTGGGTGGCCTGAGCTGTCAGAAATGGAGCCACCTCATCCACCATCACCTCAAAGTACCATTTGCCATACTGCGTGGAGCCCTCTGCTCGGCCCACAAAGATGTTGGGGCGGATGCTGCAGGGGAAACAGGACAGGAGAGATGGAGAGGAGAGCCAGAGAGAGGAAGAAAAGACAGAGAGATACACAGACATCAAAAGGTAAAGAGAAAGCCGGGCGTGGTGGCGCACGCCTTTAGTCCCAGCACTCGGGAGGCAGAGGCAGGTGGATTTCTGAGTTCGAGGCCAACCTGGTCTACAAAGTGAGTTCCAGGACAGCCAGAGCTATACAGAGAAACCCTGTCTCGAAAAAAAAAAAAAAGGTAAAGAGAGAGGGGCTGGAGAGGTGGCTCAGAGGGTAAGGACATTGGCTGCTCTTGCAGAGGACCTGGGTTCAATTCTCAGCACTCAGTTGGAGGCTCACGTCTAACTGTAACTCCAGTTTCAGGGAATCTGATCCCCTATCCTCTGTGGGCATCAGGCTGGCAAGTAATACACAGATATACACACGCATGCACACATACATAAAATATTCTTTCGAAGAGATAAAGAGAAAGGATGAGAGATAGCCAGGAAGAAGGAACTGGAAGAGAGATGGACAGAAACAGGCAAAGGGAAAGAGGAAACACAGGAAAGGAGGAAGAGACAGGGGCAAAACCAAGACCCAGAGAGAAGAAAGAATAAGGGACCAAGCATGAGCCAGGGGACAAGTGGCTTCCCTGGACAGGAAGATGGGAAAGAGACATCCCTTGGGTTGGAGTCCCTGGGTCAGGGGGAGGATTGAGAGGCTCTGGGCCTAAGGTCATGCTGGGGTCCAGGGTGGGGTTAAGAGCCACACCTGGTGACATAGTTGATGAGGTTTGTCTGCAGCAGAAGTTCTCGGCCAGGGAGCAAGTTCTCAGTAATGAGGTCCTGGTTGGAGCGTACAGCCACACCATTGCACACACAGAGTGAGCACAGCACATCCAGGACCTGGAAGTCGAGTTCAGAGGTCAAGGGACGTGAGGCTAGCCAGGCGTGGTCACACGCGCCTTTAATCCCAGCACACTGGAGGCAGCGGCAGGTGCATCTGGGACCTGGGGAGGGATGCAGGGCTAACCTTGTGATTCCGCCCATGCTTGTCTAAGAGGGAGATGATAGACTTGATGTGGTTCTCCTGGATGATGTTCAGCACCTCAGGACTCTCAATCAGGACACAGTACAACACCTCCAGGATGCCTGCCGGGTGCCCACAGGAGAGGTGAGGTGGGATGGCTTTTCCTCCCCAACCTTCCCATGCCCCTATCCTGGGTTCTCCTACCAGATGAGGCCTCCAGACGATCCAGCTTGCTGACCAGCCAATCCAAGTTTGTGGAGAAGAGCGCACAGTTAGTGCGATTGCCACGGATCAGAGAGGCTGCAGGGGCCGAGGGGGGTCATGAGAGTCAGATCTATTAGGATAGGGCATCTGGGTGCCCTCGGGTAAGTTAGCTCTGGACCCCCTTACCTAGGAGTTCATAGAGCAGGTTCACAATCTCTTTCCAAGATTCAGCCGCCTCCTCCCCTGCAAACTCAGCAAAGTGGGCAGCGGTGGTGTAGACATTGAGGCGGTCAATGCAATTCAGGACCAGGGAGAGCATTCCCTGGGGTGAAGAAATGAAGGTTTTACAGCAGGAATCTCAGGCCTGGCCTTGGCTAGATTTCCTAGGTAATGGTTGTGTCCCCAGAGGTCACCAAGCTTCTTTAGCTCTGTGTCTTGCCTTCCTCTCCTTGACTCATCAAACCTGTTCACCTGCTCTTTGCCTCAGCCTCCATTAGAATTTGCCCTTGCTAATATTAAGCTGGATTTGTGCCTCTGTGATCTACTGTTTTCTCTCCATTTTACTCACAGCCAGGCTACAGAGAGAAACCCTGTCTCTAAAAACAAAAACAAAAACAAACAAACAAACAAAAATACATCATTAAACAAAGAAGGAGCAGGAAAGAAACAGACATTTAGACAGACAGACTGACAGACAGACAGGGCCTCACAGAAATTAAAAAAAAAAAAAAAAAAGCATCAAGCTGGGAGTAATAGTTGCACATGCCTTTAATCTCAGCATTCTAGAGGTGGATCTCTGTGAGTTGGAAGCCAGCCTGGTCTACAGAGTGAGTTCCAGGACAGCCAGGGCTATACAGAGAAACCCTGTCTCACAAGACAACCAAACAACCAAACAAAAGAATTCCAGATGATCCCAGAAAGCCATTCCTATTTTTACATTTTGAGACAATGTATGTGTTATGTCTTTGTTCATGCACAGGTGTGTGTTCTTGTGCCTGTAGAGAACAAAGGTCAACTTCTGGGGGTCTTCTTTGTTATTTGGCTTCTTGGTTTTATGTTTTGTCTCAGTTTGTAGCCTTGGCTGGCCTAAAAATTGCTAAGCTACCAGGCTGGGGCCTTGAATTTACAGGGATCCTATCCTTCTGCCTCCTGCTCCTGACTTCCAAGTACTAGGATCAAAGACATGCTTCAAGTTCTGCCATCCTTTTTTTTTTTTTAAGCTTTATGTTACTATTTTTAAATATATGTGTGTATGTGTGTGAGGGTTTGTGTGTGTGAGTACGGGTTCCTGTGGAGGCCAGAGGCACCTCTAGAGCTGGAATTTAGGTGTTTGTAAGCCACCAGATATGGGTACTTGGAAACTGAACTTGAGTCCTCTGATACAGCAATACATGTTCTTAACCACAGAGCTATTGCTCCAGCCTCCACCTTTTTTGTGTGCGCGTATGTGAGACAAGGTCTCTTCCTGTACCCACTTATCCATACCGACTTACCTGACTTACTGTATCTAAGCGTCCTAACTCCACCCTGTCGGTAGTTTTGTTATTGTTACTATGATCTTTCTTGCTCATCAGGAAAGGAGGCTATGCCTTAGTATAAAAACATTCCCCACCACTGGCAGGGCAGTAGAGTTCCGGACTTCTTGTTCCACCCCTCTCGGGTCCTCCTAATCTGACAGAGCCACACACCCCACACCTCTTCCCTTCTTGTTCTCCTAAGAGATGACTACCTCAGCCCAGTGGAGGTCCTTCCTATAATCTCCTTCCAGATGTGCCAAGATCAACCTCTGTTACTGTATCCCTACACCCCACTCTGGTACTGCCCTTTTCACCCGAAAAGGCCAGATCCCAGACTCCAAACCAGAAAACCTACCATTAAGAGCCTCTGACTCAGTGCTTGGCCAAATGTTCACACAGCTCCACCCAATGTCTCCCTTATTCCCGCCCACCATCAAGGCCCCGCCCATCAGCACCGCCCACCCTCTCCTTAAGGCCCTGCCCTCTCTCGCGCTCCTCCCCTGACTCCGCCCCCTCCAAACCCCACCCTTCACGCCGCAGCTTTACCTCTTCCTGGAAGAGGCTCTGTCGGTTGCGCAGGCTGCGCAGCTTGGTCTGCTTCTCCTCGTGCTGCAGCTCCTCCGAAGGCGGCTCAAAGTAGCCGATTAGGTCCTGTAGGCTCAGGATGACGCCCTCGATGGGCAGTGCTGACCCAGCCGGTGGCCCCGAGCCCCGTGGCTTCCCGCTGAAGCTATCGAGACCCCTGTGGGGACCACAGTGCTCAGGAGGGGTTGGGAACAACCACTGTGCTGGACTCCCAGAGTTCCCACGGGAGGGGTCGGGGGGAGAGGACAGGGAAATAGAAAGGCCTTGGCCCCTGTGCTTAGCAGGCACAGGGGATCATGGAAGGAAACGGGACTGGAGAGGGCCAGGCAAGGGTTTGGGTGCTGGTGTGAAAGTTAGGTGATGGTTGGTATGTCTAAATCAGAAAGTTAGGTGATGGTCACGCGTATCTAAATCAGAAGTCAAAGGCTGTGGATGTCAGAAATCTCTGAAGAGGGCTTGTCAGGCGCATACGTGGCTAGGAGCGTGTGCGGGCTTACTTTATGAACTGGTTGTACAGGCCTGCAGTGCTGTATATCATCCGGGCAGCCTGGGACTCCTCCTGCTGGCATCGCGTCAGTGACAAGGCATCATCCATGTGGCCTTCCTGGTGCAGCATGGCCTGGGTGTGCAGACAACAGAGGGGTCAGGAAGGGTTGCCACCTGCTCTCTAGGGTGACAGGGATGGAACTTAGGGCTTCATGCATGCTACACAGGTCCCACACTGAACTACAGCCCTGGCACTATTTCTTTGGAGTCCTTTGAAATAGTGTTTCACTATGTAGTCCAGGCTGACTTCGAACTCACAGTCCTCCCTCTGCTTCTTGAGTGCTAGAGTTATTGGTGTGACCTACCAAGCCCTGCCAATAATTTACGAATATTGTTTTCAGCCTGCTTTTGTTTGGAAGATTCTTGTAGGGAGTGGATGTGGATGTGTGCAGCTGAGACGACCTACAGAAGCCCCTCTATCTACCACGCAGATTCTCGGGATCAAAGTCAAGGCTGCGGGCTTGGCAGCAAGCTCCTTCATTCACTGAGGCTTTTTCCTGACCCTTATTTATTTCTCTCTGTGTATATGGCTCTCTAGTTTTCAATTTCTGTGTGTCTATATCCCTGCTTCTCTCTCTCTTCACACACACACACACACACAGAGACAGACACACACACACATGCACAAGCACACATACAAACATGCACACACATACCTACACACCTCTTTTTTCTGCTGTCTACCCTAGTCTCATTATAAAGTTCCCAATAAGCTGGGTGATGAACAGCACGGCCCATCCTTAGCCCTGTTCACACACCCACCCCTTCCAGGAACCTACCTTCTTCTTGAGTACCCCAAGCCTCAGGGCCTTAGGGTCCGGGGCAGCATAGGTGAGCCACAGGCCTGAGGCCACATGCTGCACAAAGCAGAGCGACTCTCCATACTTGATCTCAGGGGGACCCATGCCCTCCACATCTCTCTTGGGGGCCACATCCAGCTTCTCCTACAGGGACAAGGAACAGAGGTCAGCCTTCTCGGCCTGGCTTCATGGGAGACCCCAAGCAAGATCCTAGCTAATAGCTAGGAGGCTAGAGGGGGAGCCAGGGCTGAAGGTGAGCAAGGGCACCCCCGCTACACACACACACACACACACACACACACACACACACACACACACACCAACCTTGGAGATTCGGAAGCAAAAGGAAGTAGCCTTGGTGTGGGCCTTGCTGGCATCAACCACCACAAGGCCTTGGTCCTCAGTGAGCCCAAGGTACCTCCCTGTGGTCACATGTCTGATTCTTAGTGGCTGGCCCCAGCGGAGATGGCTTCCACTCCAGCTATGGACAGTGAAAGTGAGGAGAATCAGGGGACCCCTCCCTAGTAGCCATAGTAGGTCATAGTCATGGCTTGCAATGCCTCAGTCATCTCTCTTCTAGGGTTCCCTAGATCTTCCTTGGGACCTCTAAATTTTTCTTAGAGCCCCCTCTTCCTTGCTCAGCAGCTCCGATCCTCTTGCCCATCCTTGAACATTCTGCAGCGCCCCCAGCTGTCTCCAGGGCGCCGGCTCCGCAGGATCCTCCCACCTCCCCCAAGGGCTTTTCCTCGTGGGCTCCAGGACCCCTGAGGACCTACATGTCTCTCAGCCCCCTTAGGTTGCCCCTAAACCTTCCAGTATCTTCCTCCTATCTCCTTCAAGACCCTTTCTCCCCTCACAGGCTGCAGAGTAAGTCCCCAACCTCTCCCCAACCCTGCCCCACCGCACCTGATTCTCAGCGGCTCTAGCCTCCATAGGGAACGGGCATGAGTGCACACAGGCCCTCCCTCGTAGTAGACAACTCTGGGGATATGGGAGAGAACAAGGTCAAGAGTACAGACTCCAATCCCTAACCCTGTCCAGAGGGTCTGAGATATACACAAACAGCCCATGCATGGAAGGCTTGGTCCCCAACCTCTAGGACTATTGGGGAGTGGTAGAGCCTTTGGGAGGGAGCCTACTGGAAAGAGGTTATATCACTGCAAAATTAGAACCTTGGCCCAATGTCATAAGGTAGAAACAGCCTCTGCCATATACTGTTACCATGATGTCCTGTGCCACCCACCTAAAGTAAGAGGGGCCAAGTGATCATGGACTGAAACCATCAGCCAAAATAACCTTTTCTTTTACTAAGTTGACTTTCTCAGGCATTGTGTCACAGTAACAGAAAGCTAAATAGCACAAAGTCCCAACCAATCTTTCCCACCTCCCCCCAGACACCCCGGATCCCAGATCTCCTTGTCCCAAGCCCAGACCTGCGTTGGTCATCACTGTCAGAAGGGGAAATGGTCAGACATTCATCCATATGTCCATGAAAGAGGCGCAGGACATGGCCTCCAGTCACAAAGCCTGAGGAAGATCAAAGAGAGGTGGTTGCTGTGAGGCAAGATCCCCACAAAGACCCGGATGTCAGTGAAGAGTTGAGGGGCCCCATATCTCCCCTGGGAAAGGTGAGGGCAGGCCTGGGGCGTGATATCCTGCAGTTGACGGTCTGATCTAGGCCATGTTTAAGGACTGGAGAGTGAGGATGTGAGATTTGGGAGCTGAGGTTGGAGACCACCCCGTAGGCATCCGGATATGACAGAATCAGGTCAGGGGACTTGGAGTCTGTGACTTAGGGTTCTCTGGAGCTTTGAGATTGGGGTCAGACTATTCAGTCAGAGGACTGGGGCTAGTGCTCCCCTACTGTTGGGTCTGTGTTCTGAGGCCTGAGGTTTGGGTTTAGAGGTGCGATGGTTGGCTTCTGAGGCTAGAGTTGTCAGTAAGAACTTCAATACTGAGTGTTGGTTTGGGGGAATCTTAGGCTGACACATGAGGCCAAGGTCCTGGGTTGTGGTCTGAGTTTGAGACTGAGCTTGGAAGAATGAGGTTGTAAAGTCCTGAGC
>LR753336.1:315861-378361 GCA_902729485.2 Mus minutoides | reverse complement strand
TGCTCCTGGGAGGCGGAGCCTTACCTCCACACCGGCCTCCACAGTATTGGCCAGCATCTCCTGCAGGGCTCGAACTGACAGAGACTGCTCCAGGATGAAGCAGCAGATGGCCAGGTCAGGGGGTACATTCTGAGGTGGGGTGGGTACATATTACTGGAGCAGAAAGGCTCTCAAGCACTGTTTCCCACAATGCTTCCCCTTGTCCTGAACGGTCAGTCACACTCCCTCACCCCACAAGAAGCCCCTGACCCTGCCAGGCATCACACACACACATCAAAGCTTTGCCAACAACACAGGAAACACCTCTTCCAGCCTCTTCCTTCAAATTCCCCCAACTCACCCAACTCCATAGAAACTTCCAGATCACCTGCGCCACTCCCCATTCTACGTTCCCTGCTCTTCTAGGAATCCCTCACACTGACCCTACCCCATGATGTACCTTCCCTACAAGTCACCCAAAGTCTCTCCAATCCTAGAAGAGCATTAATTCTGGCCTTTGTCCCTGCTTTTCCAGTCATACTATAGGACGGACAGACAGACAGACACGCTGTCCCCTCAGATGCTTAAACTCTTTGCTCCTCAGATGTCTGTTGACCCACCCCCACCACCACCACAGACCATCTCCTTCTCTCAGTCCCCAGGCCCTCTCCTCTGGACTCCCTCCTCTCTCACCTGACTACACCTCACCCTCAGACCACAGGTTTGCCTGGCCTCTTGGTCTCCATGCCCTCCTGACAGCCCTTGCTAAAATTCTCCTGGATATCTGAGCCCTCCACTCTTGAATTCAAAGCCACCTGCGTTTCAGTCCTCTCCTGTTAGGTCCCCTTTCCTCTAAGCTGCCTAGCTCTCCTTCCCCTTTGACCTTTGCCCCTCCTTCATGAGACCCATGACCACTCATGTCTCCTGCCAGCAGAAATCCTCCCTAAGATCCACCCTCCTCTCACCCTTTGTCACTCACCTAAGACTCTGCCCCCACCCTAGGCCCCGCCTTTCGTTCTTCAAACCCCAGTCCACCTACTTCAAATCCTGACCCATAATAGGCTCCATCTCCATCTCAGACCCCACACTTTTCTCTTCAGAGCCCCCCACGCACACCTGGAATCTTATCCCACCTCAGGCCCTGTCTTTTGCTCTTCAGACTGGGCTTATCTCACCTTTAGACCCCGCCCCCACCCAGGCCCCGCCCCTTCAGGTCTCACCCATCTCAGACTCACCCTAATAGCCTCAGATTCCGCTCATCCCATCTCACGCCCTTTTCCCCTATTAGCAGATGACTCTTTCAGATCAGCATCTACCTTTCAGGCTCCAGAGCCTTTTTTTTTTTAGGACCCGATCTGCCCTCCTCCCGTGCATTGTGCTGACAGACCTGCGCGTTGCTGGTGGGTTCCAGAAAGCAAAGGCGGTTGCCGAACCCCTCCGCAGCCAGACACAATTTGAGCTGTTCCTTGAGCACCGTGGCGCTGCACTGCAGGACCACTTCGTCATCCTGGGAAAACCAGAGGGACAAGTTTCATTGGTGTGAGCCAGAAGGGACAGGCCAGCGAAGTCACTGCATAGGGTAGAGCTGTCTCTGTCCTCTTCTAGAAAAGATACACTCCATACCAGCAGGGCTCCATTTATTTATCTATTTGGTTGGTTGGTTGGTTGGTTTTTGAGACAGGGTTTCTCTGTCCTGGATGTCCTAGAACTCACTCTGTAGACCCGGCTGGCCTCAAACTCACAGAGATCCATCTGCTTCTGTCTCTCGAGCTTCAGGATCAAAGGCGTAACCACCACAGCCCAGACAAACTTTTTGTTGTTTGTTTTGTTTTGTTTTGTTTTGTTTTTGCAATAGAGTCTCATGTAGCCTAGGCTAGCCTCAAATTTTCCCTGTAGCCAAGGATGACCCCTCACTCTTGGTACTTCTGCCAACACTTCCCAAACGCTGGGATTTCAGGGATGTACCACTCGGCCCAGCAAATTATTCCAATATGTGGCAGAGAAAAAAGTTCAAGATTTTTACAAATGGAGTTGGAGGGATGGCTCAGTGGTTAAGAACACTGGCTGTTTTGTCTGCCTTGAGGTGTCATTGGCCAGGGAGAGATTGTTCCCAGCCCCCCACACTTGCGTCAGGTGGGAAAGCTGGCTCCCCTCCCACTTGGTGGCTATAGCACTGACAGAGGACATGAGAGCAGGAGAGCTGTCCCTGCCCCTTGTGGGCTGCAGCATTAGGTGAGCTAGCCAAGGCAGTGCTGGAGAGCCTTCCCTAGTGGGGTGGTAGTGTGTGTGAGGGAGAGCTGGTAGGCTGACCAACTCCGCTACCCCCCCCCCAAGGCCCAGATCCAGAGCTTTGAGTTGTCCCACCCCAACATCTACCCCATCTATGAATTGCTGGAGCACAGAAGGAGACCACCCTACATATCCAAAGCTGCAGGACCTCCATGACACAGGGCAACAGCAGGATATCTGGGAGGAGACCTGGTGAGGACCCAGAATTGATAGTGTAGCAGAAGTCAGAGGCCTCTAAACAGACCGATGGCTCGTTGCAATGAACGTTTGCAAGTGAAGATGTGAGGACACAGGGACATACTGCAGGACACACAGGACACACTGCAGCTTTCACGATGAGAGGAGGTTTTGTTTTGTTTATTTTTATTTTTTGTTTTAGTTTTGTGTTTTTCATTTTCTTTTGGTGGGGAGGTTGCAAGGACAGAGAAGGCAGATACAGAGGGACAGGGAGTGATGGGTGGGATTGGGGTCCATGATGAAATTCACAAAAGAATCCAGAGAGAAAGAGAGAGAGGGGAGAGAGGGAACACTAGCTGCTCTTCCAGAGGACCCAGGTTTGACTCTCAGCACCTACACCATCTGTAACTCCTGTCCAAGGGAACCTGACGCCTCTTCTGCAGGCACTAATGTGGTACACAGACACACATGCAAACAAACGCCTGTACACATGAAATCATGGTAAAAAGTAAACTTTTTAAAAGAAGGTTATACATCCTACCAGAAGTCACATTCCAAATTCCCAAGCACAAACATGTTCTAATTCTGAGTGGCAGGCCACAAAGACAGTCTTCGATCCATCTGCCTGGTCCAGGAGGAGACAGAAGCATGGCCTAGTGAGAGTTGCTCTGTCCTGGTGTCTCCATGTATTTTTTGGCATCCTGGTACTTGCTGGGCATCTGTATATCCATAGTAATTATACAGCCTAGGCATTATTTAGCAAGAATTTACCGGCTGTCTTATGCTTACGGCTTCCACTCATTTAATAGACACTTCTCAAGTATGTACTACCTACCTGCCAGGCACTGACCTTACAGCTTCAAATACAGTAGGAGAACCCTGCACCTGGTGAGCTGATATGCTCATGTGTATGTTACCAGCCATCAACAGGTGAGTAAATACATAAGCTTATAGTTAGTGGTAGGTGTTCTGGGAAAAAAATAAATAAATCAGTGTAATATAACACAGTAGCATTGAGGTAGGTGGGGGGTGGGGAGAAGGGACACACAATTAGCCAAGGAGATGACCTTTGACCTTAGGGTCTTGTTCAAATGGGAAAAAGGCAGGGAAGAATGTTCCAGTGGGTGCAGGAGGTGTTAAGAGCTGACAAGTGAGATGGGATTGTGGGAAGGTGATACGAGGTCAGAGGTCACTTTGAATTCTTATTGGGTGGTTCCCCCCCCCCTATTTCTCTGGATAAGGAAACTGAGCTCAGAGGGAAAAGTTCAAGTCATTTTCCCAAGCAGAGTAGCAGGGAGTCTGACCCTGACAGCGAACCTAATCACACAGAGTCGACTCCCACGGTCTCCTGCAGGAGGAGGACGTGAGGAGGAGCCCTGGCCCCAAACGCTGCTTCCAAAACTGGTGGGAAGGATGCACATCTGGCGTCCCATCCATTCCAGGAGCTGAGGCAGAAGCTTGAGTCCAGGAGTTTAAGACCAGCCTGGACAGTATAGCGAGACACTATCTCGATAGATAGATCATAGATAGATAGAGATGATAGGCAGACAGATGATAAATAAATAGATGATAGACAGACAGGCAGACAGACAGACGGATGACTAAATGAGTATATGACTGGTAGATAATCAACAAAAAAAAGTACAGACTACAATTAAATAGTGCAATTTCCAAAGCCAGGAATAGCTGAGTGGAGGGGCACCTATAAACCCAGCACCTGCAAGGGTTGGGAAGCAGAGGCAGGCATAGCTCTGTGAGTTCGAGGACAGCCTAGTCTACAGAGTGAGTTCCAGGACAGCCAGGGCTATGCAAAGAAACTTTGTGAAAAGAAACATAAAAAAGAAAAGAAAGAAAAACCAACACCAAGCAAGATGGGTCAATGACTATTGTTATTCCAAATATTTTAGAAGTGGAGGCAGGAGGATATGGAATTCAAAGTTATACCTTGGATATTTAGGAGTTTGAGAGCAGCCTGGGCTATATGGGACAATGTCTCAAGCAAGCAAACAAATAAAAACACAAACTAACAATGAAACACTAAAAGCAGCTTCCTCTACGCCAGCATCCCACTACACCATGCTCATGCTTGAACTTCTCTCAGTAATTCTGGGGTCTGCAGGGAAGCTGCACACTGGACTTACCCATCCCCCTGCCCTCTGGACCCAGAGGCCACCACACTCAAACACGTGAAAAGGTCGGTCAGGCTGCCTATGGCCATCACTAACTGCTCCCTGGGTCCATTCAAGATGGATACATCAGTTAAACTTAAGCAAGTCGTGTTAGACAGGAATGTGGAACGTCACTGTACACTTACCCAGGCACCATTTACCATGTGGCATTAATAAATGTATCTGAGAGAAAAAGTCAGTGTGTCAAGACCGGTGGTGCGCACACACCTTTAAGCCCCGCCCTCGGGAACAGAGGTGGGGGATTTCTAAGTTCCAGGCCAGCCTGGTCTATAGGACAACACAGAGAACCCAGTCTCAAAACACCAATCCCCCCAAAAGAAAAGTACTGGGGAAGCAGAGGCAGGTGGATCGCCGCAGTGAGTTTGAGGAGAGCGTGATCTGCATAGGGAGTTAATTCTAGGCTAGCCAGGGCTACACAAAGAGTCCTTTTTTTTTCTTAAGTGATTGTGAATGTTCACTGGGGTTGTCTGTAGTATCAAAATAGTGAAGATGTGACTAGCTCAGTGTGCACAAGTGAAGATACAGGCGAATATGTGGTGTAGTCGCACAACAGGATACCGCTAAGCTCCTCCACAAACAGAACTTAGGCTAGACACAGGCTACATGTCAAAAACTACCCCGAGCGGAAAGAAAGACAAATGAGCACACATCATACATGAAATTCCAGTGGTAACCGATAGAGTGTATGTGGTAGACGGCTCGGACCAGAGTAATTGCTACAAATGGCAGGAGGGGCCTCCCAGGGTGAAGCTGGTTACTTGGTCAGCACAGTACGTCAAAACCCACCCGCACCAGACATCGTGGTGAATGTCTGCAACCCCAGGACTTGAGAGGTGGAGACAAAAGGATCAGGAGTTCAAGGTCACCCTTGGCTATGTGTCAGTGTGAAGCCGGCTTTCCATACATACAGATCCTCTCTAACACCATCCCGTTACAGCTCCTCAGTTATACCATAGTCAAGATGATGGTTTGGTTTGGTTTGACACTAAGTCTTCCTAGGTAACTTAGGCTGCTCTTGAACTTACAACGTTGCCCAGGCTGCCCCAGCACTGGAATCATGGATATATACCACCACAACCTGCTTTAAAGTTGTAATTTTCTTTTCTTTTTTTAAAGATATATATACACTGTAGCTAGATAGATGGTTGTGAGCCTTCATATGGTTGTTGGGAATTGAATTTTTAGGACCTCTGCTCGCTCCAGTCAACCCAGCTCTCTGGTTGGCTCTGCTTGCTCAGGACAACTCTGCTTGCTCAGTCCCTGCTTGCTCTGGCCCAAAGATTCATTTATTATTATACCTAAGTACACTGTAGCTGTCTTCAGACGCACCAGAAGAGGGTGTCAGATCTCATTACAGGTGGTTGTGAGCCACCATGTGGTTGCTGGGATTTGAACTCAGGACCTTCGGAAGAGCAGTCAGTGCTCTTAGCCGCTGAGCCATCTCACCAGCCCCAGAATTTTCTTTTTGTTTAATAATACCAATGAACACATAAGCCACGCCCTGGATTGCTATACAGATTCTTTTTTTTTTTTTTTTTTTTTTTTTTTGGTTTTTCGAGACAGGGTTTCTCTGTATAGCCCTGGCTGTCCTGGAACTCACTTTGTAGACCAGGCTGGCCTCGAACTCAGAAATCCGCCTGCCTCTGCCTCCCAAGTGCTGGGATTAAAGGTGTGCGCCACCACGCCCGGCTTACAGATTCTTTCTTATAGGGAGGATATGATGTAAACGATAATTTTTTTTTTTTTTGGAAGAAAGTACCACACAACCTCAGTACCATTGAGGCAAGCAGACCCAGCCTGCGGCTTTTGACCCCCCTGACACTGTCTACCCTGGCAAGCCTGGTCCAGATTTCCTCTTTTGAAAGCAAACCTTGGCCTCCCAGGGCACTCAGGGAGGCCACTTCCTGGCCTTGACCTTGGGCAAGTCTACCACTTGGGGCTTGGTTTCCCTCAAATCTCCCTGGGAGATAAAGATAGGGCCCTACCTCAGAAGATAGGGCAATGAGAATATAATTAGACACCTCAGGAGGCTGAGGCCCTGGGCACCGGGCCTGGTGCAGTGCCTGCTCAGCAGCTGGGAGCCACAGCCATGGGCTTACTAGGGCAGTGGAAAGCCATGGTGTGGGCTAAGGGGCTGGGGCTGGGGAGAGGCCTCCTCCAGTGGCTTCGCGTCCAGCTGTCCCCATCCGTCATTACCAGCCCCAGCTGTTTGTCCCTCCCTCCCAAGAAGAAACCAGACCCAGCCTGCCAGGGTCCTATTCTGGGTCAGGAATGCTGCGTCAGCATTTCTGCGTGGACCCAGGATCTGGGGGGCGGGGTGGGGGGAGTGCAGGGTCAGCAGACCTGGCCCCAAACAGAGACCATCTCCCTTATCCAACCCCCATCTCAGCCCTTGGGAGGATATGGTGGGAAGGACTAAGAAAGAAGCAGCCCCTCCCCCTCTTGTCCCCTCCCTGTCCCCTACCCAGAGCCCAGAAAAGAGGCTATTCTGGGAGAGACACCTGTTGTCCCAAGTCCCATCCCTGCCCCCAGCTGAAGATCTGAGATTCAGGGAGACAGGATCAGAGGGACAGCAAAACGCAGAAAGCTGAATGAAGCCAAGGGCCAAGAGACAGAGACATAAGACACACCAAGGAGCTGGGAAAAACTTCATCACCCAGCTACCCTCGGAGGCCATTAGCTGACATAGTTAATCCTCCTCACCAAAACCGAAGGGCAAGGTACATTGAAGCTCCAAGAGACCCCCAAGGAGACCCCCAAAGGCTAGGAGTTGAAGAGAAAGATGTCGTCCAGCCCACCCCAGCCCCCTTCCCAAGAATTTAAATAGGTCAGAGCCTGGAGCAAGAAGGGAATGAGGGCTGGGGTGGCGGTGGAGGACAGCTAAATTAAGCCCAAGAATTAGAACCACCTTCCTCAAGTGCCTGCTTCCAGAACGGCAGGAGGCAGGGTGCTTCTTCAATGACCCCAAATCTCTTATGTCAGGAGAGGGCGTCTGAGGATCCCACCCTCTCCTGCCCACTCAGTCTTCCAAAATCCTGCTAATTCTCCGTGGTCGAAAAGGTGACGAGAAAAGATGGGAAGACAAAGTGACCTCGGATTTCAGAGACCACCAGCAAGCAGGGAAGAGACAGAGAGACTCTCGGAAAAGTAAGCAAGAAATCACCCAAAGCCTCCTGACCCAGACAAAACGTACCGTCCGCAAAAACTGGACCTCGTCCTCGCCTTCACCTCCTCCATCACCCATGATGGCAATCCCCGGGTGTCCCGGGCTAGGGTCTGAGGATGGCGAGAAGGGGCTGCAAGCTTGGAGGGGGGACCTGAGGGCGGGCTGGGGTCGGAGACCTCTAGGGAAGCCAGAGGCACCCGCGAGGGAGATGGAACTGCAGGAAGCATGTCCTGTGCGGGACACAGTGCGAGAAGGTCCCCGCCCCACCGCACACCCATTGGGCAAGTATGGGACAGGCTACGCCCCTGTTTAGAACCCCGCCCACAGCACAAACTCTTGGTGTAAGGTGTTCGTTCTCTCCAGTGGACTGGGTGTCTGTAAAGTAGCTGAGTGGCCATGGTCACAGTGAGATATCATGTATATATTTGTTTGGCTGGTTATTTCTCCCTCTCCCCCTCTCCCTCCCCTTCCCCCTCCCCCTCCCCTCTCCCGCTCCGTGTGTCACGTACTTCAGAACATCCTTAAACTCCACATGTAGTCAAGGATGATCTTGAACCTCTGACCCCATCTGATTTATGTAACGCTGTGGTTCAAACCCTGGGTCACATTCTACCATTGGGCTACACCCTCGGCCTAGTTCCATCCTTTCTTAATGGCTAAACTGAGCTTCACCCTTGCTGCGGAATCACACAGTTGTGCTTGGATGCACACCACATCCCCTAACATTAAAAAAAAAAAAAACACTTAGTACCAGACATAGTAAAATGGCCCATCATCCAAGCTCGGAAGAGATTGAGGCAAGAGGATTGCAAATTTGGAGTTGGGGCTGCATAATAAGAACTTGTCTCGGGGGCTGGTGAGATGGCTCAGCAGGTAAGAGCACCCGACTGCTCTTCCGAAGGTGATAAGTTCAAATTCCAGCATCCACATGGTGGCTCACAACCATCCGTAACGAGATCTGGCGCCCTCTTCTGGAGTGTCTGAAGACAGCTACAGTGTACTTACATATAATAAATAAAATAAATCTTAAAAAAAAAAAAAAAAAGAACTTGTCTCAGTGTCAACCAGCCAGACCCCCCTGGAGTTCCCGGGGACTGGACCACCAACCAAAGAATACACATGGAGGGACCCATGGCTCCAACCGCACATCAGTGGGAGGAGCTGTACTTGGGCCTGAGGGTGTTTGATGGAAGCCCCAGTGTAGGAGAATGCTATGGTGGGAAGACAGGAGTGAGAGGGTGGAGGGGGGAGCACCCCCATAGAGGCAAGAGGGGGTGGGATAGAGGGCTTCCGAAGGGGAGATCTGGAAAGGGGAAAATATTTGAAATGTAAATGAAGAAAAGAAAAAAAAAGACCCTGTATCAAAACAGAGACAAAACCAGGGTTGCAGGCATGCCACAGTCTATAGAACGTTTATCTAGCTGTCACAAAGCCCCAGGGTCCACCCTGCACCACATAAGCTGGGAGTGGCCACGAGAGTCTGTAATTCCAGCAAGCAGAAAGTTGAAGATCAGAGGACCAGAAACCCCAAGTCATCCTCAGCTCCCTAGCTGGAGGCCAGCCTGTGCTACGTGATACCCTGTCTTAAAACTAGAGGGCGGAGGGGGTGGGTGTGGGAGGGGGGAGAGAAAACACCAGCCTGACCTTGAACTCACAAACATCCGGAGCCTCTGCCTCCTAGCACTGAGATTAAACAAATGTGTCACACACACACACACACACACACACACACACACACACACACGAGCCCCCAGCTAAAAACTGCCTTTTGGAGTAGTCCTGGCTGATGTCTCTCACCCACCTGCTGCATTTCAGGTGTGAGCTAAGATCTTTTTATTACCACTCGTTTCTCACAACCCTGCTATTTATTATTGGCATGCTTAACCCCAGAAAATAAAAGCACGTGGCCCCTGCCAATCTCCTAAATGTCCTGTAGTCCCCAGGGTAACCTTTAGGGGGCACACTTTCCCTACTCTCACAGTGCCAAGTCTGCAGATGTTAAGAGCTGCTTTTGGGAGATGGAGTCAGGCACCTTACACAATGTCACAGAGGCTGAGCTGGGGATCTAGACCTAAAGATAGGGTTCCTAACAGCTATGCTTCCACACCTCCATATCTGCATCTGATTTTCTAATTTAGCCATGTGGAGGCACATGTCTGTAATCCCCCACTTTAGGAGGTAAAGGTAGAAGGAACAGGAATTCAAGGCCAGCCTTGGCTACATAGTACATTCCAGGCCAACCACCTGCATTACATGAATCTCTGTCTCAAAAATTAAACAAACAAACAAACAAACAAAGCCAGGAGGTGCATGTGGACAGTGGGAGGCAGAAGCAGACAGAGTTTGGTGAGTTTGAGGCCAGTTTGGTCTACAGAGTGAGTTCCAGGCTAGACAGAGTTATGTATCACCAACTGTCTGAAAAAATAAAGTAAAATAAATAAGGGACAACAAGATGACTCAGCTGGCAGGCCACTTGCCCCCAAGCCTGATGAAGATCTGAACTTGATCCCAACGACCCAAATAATGGAATGGAAAAGGGTTCTGTACAATGACCCCTTACTTCACATGCCAGCCATGTCTGGGCAACCTACACATACACACACGCATGCACACACATACATACACATATACACATGTACATACACACATGCACATATGCACACACATACATACATACATGCATAAACACATGCACACACATACACACACAGGCATACATACATACATACGCACATGCACACATGCACACACATACACACACAGGCATACATACATACATACGCACATGCACACACACAGACACACGCACACATGCATGCACATACACATGCACATACACATACTACACAGAGACATACACATATACACACATTCACACACATACACATATATACACATACACACATACATATACACTCACACAAAATAAATGTTGTAATGTAATAAATGTTTGTAATGGAGAGATGGCTCAGGGATTAAGAACACCTGCTGTTCTTGCAAAGGACATGAGTTTGATTCCCAGCACCCATATGGTGGCTCACAACCATTTATAACTCCAGTACCAAGGAACCTGATGCCCCCTTCTGACCTCCTCAAACACCAGGCAATAATGCCTATAAGCATAACATTAGATAAATCTTAAAGATAAACTAAGGCAGGGTGGGGATAGAAAGAGCGGGTTAGTAGACTGCTTGCCCAGTATGCAAAATGCCTTGGGTTTGGTCCCCAGCACTATATAAACAGACCTGGCTATGCACATACATCCCAGCACTTGGCCTGTAGGCAGGAGAATCAAGACTTCAAGCTCACCCCATCTACACAGCAAGTTAGCCTGGGCTACATGAATCCCTGTTTCAAACAAACAAAAGGTGTGTGTAAACATCGGGAGGCAGGCAGATCTCTATGAGTTCAAGGCCAACATGGTCTACATAGTGACTTCTTGTCCAGTCAGATTATATCTCTAAACAAACAAACAAACAAACAAATGATGAGGATGTATAATTCAATAAAAGAACACTCAATTAGCATATTTAAACAAAACAGTGTCTTGGAGATGGTAAATTGCTGAGCAAGCAGGGGAGCTGACTTATCTGTTTGCTTGCTTGTTTATCTGAGGCCAGAAGAGGGCGTTGGGCCCGCTGGGACTGCACCCACCCTGTATGTTCTAGTACTTGAACCCAGGTTCTCTGGAAGAGTAGTCAGTGCTCTTAACTTCTGAGCCACTTCCCGCTCCTAAGGGCCTGCTTTCAAATCCCCAGAACTCACAGAAAACTGTGGCTGGCGCTGCAGCAAGCAGCTGTAATCCCATTGTTTGGACCATGAGAGGGAAGTGGAAACTGAGAATCCCCAGTGCTTGCTGGCTTGCTATCCTGCTGTGTGCAGAGGCCAAGAGGAACCAAGGCAGAAAGTGAGAGTTAATGCCGAGGCTCTCCTCTGACCTTCATAAAATGCTTCTGGACCACCTACAATAACATACACGGGGGCTGGTGAGATGGCTCAGCGGGTAAGAGCACCTGACTGCTCTTCCGAAGGTGATAAGTTCAAATCCCAGCAACCACATGGTGGCTCACAACCATCCGTAACGAGATCTGGCCCCCTCTTCTGGGGTGTCTGAAGACAGCTACAGTGTACTTACATATAATAAATAAAATAAATCTTTAAAAAAAAAAAAAAAAAAAAAAAAAAAAAAAAAAAAAAAAAAAAAAAAAAAAAAAAAAAAAAAAAAAACATACACGAACACACACACACACACACACACACACACACACACACACACACACTGAAACCAGTATTCTACTGTTGAACAAAACTGTAAGAAAGTGGGCCGGGCATGGTGGTGCATGCCTTTAATCCCAGCACTTGGGGGGCAGAGGCAGGTGGATTTCTGAGTTCAAGGCCAGCCTGGTCTACAAAGTGAGCTCCAGGACAGCCAGGGCTATAAAGAGAAACCCTGTCTAGAAAAACCAAAAAACAAAACAAAACAAAACAAACAAACAAAAAAACCTGTAATAAAGTACTTTTCAATGTAGATATTGCTTATTAAACACTGGCAATAGCACACTTGCATCAAACTGAATCTAAATTTGTACTATTGTTATTATTATTATTATTTTGAGACATGGCCTTATTGTGTAGCCCTGCCTGGTCTCAAGCTTGCTATATAGACCAAGCTGGCCCTGAACTCCTGTAGATCCACCTGCCTCTGGCTCTGGCTCTGGCTCTGGCTCTGGCTCTGGCTCTGGCTCTGGCTCTGGCTCTGGCTCTGGCTCTGGCTCTGGCTCTGCCCCTGCCCCTGCCCCTGCCCCTGCCCCTGCCCCTGCCCCTGCCCCTGCCCCTGCCCCTGCCCCTGCCCCTGCTCCCTGACTGCTGGGATTAGTTGGCTGCATTGTATTATTGAATTATAAAACTCAGTGATACATTATATAATATGTGGTTTTATATATATATATATATATATATATATATATATATATATATATATAGTTTATTATATGGTACAATACAACTTTGTGTTGTACTTCATACATTAAATAGTTGCGTGGTAAATATTTTTCCTTAAATGTTCTAAACAAAATGTGGCATTATTCTGTGTCATGGTGGATCATATCGTAAGATACCGACAGTGTCTGTTAGGCCTTAGTCATGACTGCATGTTTTAACACTTTTCTGTGTTGCTTCCTGAACAACTAGTGGATGACCATGGCCGCTTTGAGGTACTTTCTGGTGACTGGACCCTTTCTGCTTATCCACCCTTCCTTGCCTATGGGTGCCCTGGGGGTGATTCCTATCCTGGCCCATATCACCGGGGATGATAAATCCAGATTGCTGATTTGACTGGATTTGGGAACAGTTCAGAAGACATGTCTGGAAGGGCATTTTCAGGATTGTTTAACTGAAGAAGTCAGATTCATCCTGACTGATGGGCTGTGTCTCCTGAATAAAGAGGAGAGTACCTGCTCAACAGCGGTATTCATCTCCGTCTCCTGATCTCAGGTGCAGTGTGAGCTGCGGCCTCCTGCTCCTGCAGCCATGGTGGTCTTGGGCCCTCGCAGTGGCACCAGAACAAATCCTTCTTTACTAAGTCGCTTGTGTTTTATCTCAATCATGAGAAGAGTGACAAGCCACCCGCCTCTTATGGGACTGACACCATCTGGTATGAACCACTTTAGGCGATGCCCATCCACACGGTTCCTTTAAGCAGCCTGGGTAATGGCTGCCTGCTGTCACTATACAAAGATTTCAGTCTCTATCTCCCATCCTCTACTTGGCATCTTCTGGCTTCTCATGTGTGTGGGGAGGGGTGGGGAGTCACGTGGGTGCATGCTGCTGTGGATGAACATGTGTGCACTTGGGTATGGGGACAGAGACTCTCTTAGCCAATGCTCCTCAGCAGGCCTGGAGCTCACCATTAGGGTAGCCTGATGCCAGCAAGCCCCAAGGATTGACTGTTGCTGTTTCCCCAACACTGGGATTAAAGTGTGCGTGCTGCCTTGCTTGGCGATTTAGGTGGGGGCTGGAGCTCGAACTTGGGTCCTCATGACTGTGTGGCAAGTTGTTTCCTGATGAAGCCATCTCCCCAGCTACCTGGCTACTTGTCTAACGGACTTATTTTTCCTGTCTAACCAGCTCTTATTTGTGCTTATTTTTCCGCGGCGCCGTGTGGAAAGAAGTCTACTCTGTTATCAAAGGCAGTGTCTTTCTCTTGTGGGTTTCTGCTTTGACTCAGGCGGCCCCTCCCTTTGCAGTCATCAATGTTCTTAGGGGTGTAGATGGCCATCCGGCGGGCCTCGAAGGCCAAGGGCTTATGTACAGGTGCCAGGGCCCTTTCCCACCTCAGTCTTCGGGGCTTTTCTGTCCTCGGGACCTGGAGACACTCTCACACTGAAGGCCGAGCAAGTGCTAGAGGAGATGAGAGAGAGAGAGAGAGAGAGAGAGAGAGAGACTATGTCAATAAAGGACTGCAGTACTTGAGACAGTCAGGAGACACAGGAAAGCAAGGAGCTGGATACAGAGGAGAACCCAACCAGGGCACTGCATTTGATGGGAAAACCAGAGTAGGCCTTACTGTCCATAAAAAGATTCCCACAGCGATCACTTTTAATGGAAAAGAAAGAATCAAACACTCTCCTGAAAGCGCTGCCACACTGATGTCACTAAAGCACAATATTTGGCAGACTCGGTCTACTATGACCCACTTACTCTACTCCGTGTGTGTGTGTGTGTGTGTGTGTGTGTGTGTGTGTGTCTGCATGGTTGTTTTGCTTATATGTACGTGTGTCTAGTCCCTCAGAAGTCAGATGAGAATGTTTCCCTGTCAAGTCCTCTGGAAGACCACTTGGGTCATCTCTCCAGCCCTCAAGTCTACTGTTTCAAACATGCCCAAGCAAGCAACTCAACTGCCCATTGTGAGAAAGTTAACTAATAAATCATTGCATTGACACACAATGAAAGACAAACCAGCAACAGAAAGGGAGGAAACGTAAGCAAATAAAAATAACCTGGAAGACTAGCAAGGATGAAAGATAAGAAAAGACAGACACCACACAATCCTGGAGCCTGCGGATATATGCTTGCTTTTAAGATTCCTTTCTCCGATTTTTAATTATCTGTGGGTATTTGTGTCTGCCTCTGAGTGAGTGCACAGTGAGGACTGGTGCCTTCGGAGGCCGGGTGTTGTGTAGCTCCATGATTGGATGCCGGGAACCAGACTCCAGCTCTCTGAGTAAGAGTAGACAGAGCTCTTAACTGCCATGCCATCTCGCCAGCCCCTGCATACAGTTTTAACACAGACCAAAATCAAACAAACAAACAAACAAAAACAACAACAACAAAACACCTATTCTGCTTGTATCAGGCTGCAGATAAATCGTAGGTGACAGGAACAGGAACTAAGAGAGATTAAGAATGTTCTGAAGGCCTAGTGTGGTGGCACATGCATGCCTTTAGTTCCAGCACTTGAGAGGCAGAGGCAGACCTCACAAGTGAATTAGAGGCCAGCCTAATCTACACAGTAAGTTCCAGAATAGCCAGAGTTACACAGAAGAACCCTGTCTCAGAAGAAAAAGAAAGAAAGAGAGAGGGGGGAGAGAGAGAGAGAGAGAGAGAGAGAGAGAGAGAGAGAGGAAGAAAGGAAGGAAGGAAGGAAGGAAGGAAGAAAGAAAGAAAGAAAGAAAGAAAGAAAGAAAGAAAGAAAGAAAGAAAGAAAGAAAGAGTATTCTGGAGTCAACTGACATTTTTGGTTTTGGATTGTGGGTAGGGTTAGATGGGGGTGGGTAGCTCCAGTCTAGACCAGGTTAGCCTTGAACTCATAGAGATCTGTCTGGCTTAGTTCCCTGACCCTACCAAAGGCGCTAGTATTAGCAGTGTCCTGGTCCTTCTTCATCTACCTCTTAAGTATGTGACACCAGGCCCAGTTAATGTTCTGTTTCTGATGTGAGCATCTCTGGGGTTTTCTCATTCACTGACGATCTGTCAACTGAAATACCAACGTGTGCTCTTTTTTGGTACTTCAATTAAAAAATATGTAAAGTATGACACACTTAGATAAAAAATGGGCACAAAATTATACAGAGGGGAAGAGAGAGAGAGAGAGAGAGAGAGAGAGAGAGAGAGAGGAAATGTTTGAGACAAAACCAAACAATGTAAAGTCCTGTTCATAGCAGTCTAAGAGGAGTAATGGAAAGAGAGGGGGCTTTGAAACAGTCATTCTGGCTGGGCATGGTGGTGCCCACCTTAAATCCTAGCACTCAGAAGGTAGAGGCAGAGGGATCTCTGAGTTCGAGGCCACCCAGGCCTACAAAGCTAGTTCCAGAAACTCTGTCTCCAAAAACTGAACATCAACATTTTGTCTTCTTTGAAGCTGTACAAAGGAGCTGTGGAGATGGCTTATGGCTTACATCTATCCGTAACATTTTTTATTATAAAAAGATAACCTTGGAACAAAAAAACAAAAAAAGCCGGGCGTGGTGGCGCACGCCTTTAATCCCAGCACTCGGGAGGCAGAGGCAGGCGGATTTCTGAGTTCGAGGCCAGCCTGGTCTACAAAGTGAGTTCCAGGACAGCCAGGGCTACACAGAGAAACCCTGTCTCGAAAAACCAAAAAAAAAAAAAAACAAAAAAACAAAAAAAGATAACCTTGGGAGTTGAGGGGGAAGCTCGGTTAGTAGGATGCTTGCCCACAACATACCAAGCCCTAACTTTAGTCCTCATCGCTGTATGAACCAGGCACAATTCCAGCACTCAGGTGATGGAGGTAGGTTATCCTCAGCTAGTCAGCTACAAGAAGAATCTGAGGTTAGCCTGATCCACATTAAAAATTAACACACACACACACACACACACACACACACACCACTACAAAAAGCAGTGCAGAGTCAATATCAAGATGAAAACCAGGAGGCTGCCCTGCTCTTGCAGAAGATCTGAGTTTATTTCCCAGTACCTGTGCTCTGTGACTCACGACTGCCTGGAACTCCTGCTCCAGGAGGATCTGATGCTTCTAGCCTCCTCCAGGAGCACCAAACACACCCCACATAGGGACCCACACATACACATGATTCCAAGTAAAAATAAAACACAGCAAAAGGGGAATATGCCTTTAGAAAATAATAAGGAAATAAAACTCCCCAAACCTTAGAGAAGTATATGGTGCACAGTAGGTGCTACATAAAGGATTTTACAATGAGGGTAATAAAGTGAAAAATGTTTTCCAGGTATAAACGGTGTCCTTCAAACCAGCTGTGCGATTCACACCTGTAATCCCAGCATAATGGGAGGATGAATCCTGCTCAGTTCTCATTCGGGAGGTTTGCTGCTGCTGTACGAGGCCAGCCTGCGCTCTGAGCTTCAGGAGAATCAGACAAGAGAGAAGGAAGGGGGAGGGTGAGGAAGGGGAGAGGGAGGGAAAGAGAGGGAGACGTAGAGATAGAAAAGCAGAGAGAAATGCCGACTTTGCTTTTGAGCCTGTTTTTACAGTTTTTAAAACTCTGTGTGTGTGTGTGTGTGTGTGTATGTGTGTGTGTGTGTGTGTGTGTGTGTGTGTGTGTGTGTGTGTGTGTGTGCGTGACAGACACAGGGGGGTGTTGGGGGAGAAAGGAAGATGGAGCGATAGATAGCGAACCCGCTGAGGGGGTAGGCAGCACCGGAAACCTCAGCAGGCAGGGATCCCCCGTGAGGGGGAGGGGAGCCTTTGGTCTCTCCCCAGCCTCTTCCTTCCCCCTGGCCTGGGGGTGGGTGGGGAGGGGCAGTTCCTCTTTCCTTCCCCGGAGCCTGACAATCTGGTTAGGGAAGGAACCGGATCACACTCCTGTGAGGACCCCCACCCCCAGCCCACCCCTCCAAGAAACATGAACCGGAAAGACATCAAAAGGTAAGAGGACCCTCCCCAAGGAGACCTGTGAGAGCCAAAGTCCTGGCGCCGCTGGCTGTGGGGAGGTGGGAGAGGGGTCTTGGGACTCCTCCAAGACCCGCTCTAGTGGAGTCCAAGAATGAGATGCTTCAGGGAGCTGAGCACCTGAGCCGCCTTTACTGCTGCTGTCTCTCCCTGGAGTTTGAGCTGACCTATGTCTCTCCATCCTAGCTCCCTCAGCTGGCTGCCCCTGTCTTCCCCGGGGTCTTCTCTGTTCCCTATTATGGTCACTGCCCCCCACCCCCACCCCAGGACTGGAAACTCCTGGCTCCTGCAGGACCGGGTCCCAGGAGAGAGAGGTTCATGACGTAGGTCTAGGCAGCTTCCCTGACTCTTAAACCACTCCTGGCTGCTCCAGACACTCCGGGGGTTGCTGGTCTGCAGGTAAGGGGGCAGCAGGATCTCAGCCCGACCCTGATGAGCAAAGGGATTCAGTTTAGTGAGAGGATCCTTGCTACCTCATCCTCTGCCCCTGTGGCCTTAGGTAAGTTACTCCAGTACCCGCTTCTGACAGAGTTACCTTGGATACCACTCCAGAGGGGCTTTAATTGCACAGCCACATAGAGGGCTTGAAAAGCACAGGCCGCTGGACTCACCCGGAAAGTTTTAGATTCTGTGAGACTGTGGGCTAGCCTGAGAAGCTGTACTTACGTGGAACACCCAGGAAGGTGATGCCTTTGGTTCTTGGTGTGGGCACCTAAAAAAACAAAACAAAACAAGAAACAAAAAAAACAAAACCCACAAAACCCTGATCTTTTACAGAGTGGTCAGCCTTTGTCCTAGTCGGTGAGCAACAGGTGTCCACTTTATTTAGCATTTAACAGTAATCTTAAGCCCTTTTGATGCTGCTGCAGGGGACACGGCAGATTTTATTTTAGGATGTCCCTGTTTGTGATTTCACACCCATGCCATGTGGAAAGCCTAGCTAGCTCCTTCTGTCTTGTTTTTGTTTGTTTTTGTTTTTGTTTTTGTGGTGGTGTTTTGTTTTTGTTTTTGTGTTGAGAGTTTTGCTCTGTAGCCCAAGCTGGCCTCCAGCTTGCAATCCCCCTGCCTCCGTTTCTCAGGCACCTAGGATTACAAGAGAGCATCACAATGTACGCTTTCTTTTCCTATCTGGAGGTCAGCTTCCCCATCAGCCAGGTCCCTTTGAGTATCCAGATGTTCTAACATCTGGGGAAAACATCCAAGGATGGCTCTACCTTTTCCTATGAAGAAAGCAAGGGCCAGAAAGACATTGGGTCACTTATTAAAAGGCACACGGCCATCAGAAATTTCTGGAACCCAGTTCTGGATGAGTCTGAAGTCTAGCCGTGAATCCTTCCCTCTGGCCCTCCCTTTTTCCTCACCTGGGACAGGCACCTAGGGAGGCATATGACAGGAAAGGTTATTTTTAAACTTTCCTTGAAGCTGCTGTGGCTCCAGGGATCCTGCCTAGCTCTCAGGAGCCCGGGAGAAGGCTCTGGTCTACTTCCTCTCCTGGCTCAAAATGTGGGGAGCAGGCTAGAGGCTACGACTCTTGGGTGTGCGGAAACTAGCTTGGATGAGGGGCATCCTGCCTTGCAGGAATGGGGTGGTGGACCTGACCATATAGGTCATCTCCATTGCTAGGACACAGAAGTATAACTTCTATGGAATTGGGTTTGGGGGGGTGACATTCTGGCTTTGGAAGAAACCTGAAGACCAATTCATGAGACACCTTGGGAAGCCAGGAGTTGGTCCTTGGGTCCTAGGAATAGGCTCTAGGATAAATCCTGGGGGTCTACTTACCGCAAATTTGTGATGCTTTGGGGCTATATCGTCAAGAAGAAATTTTTGTGGCAATAACGGAGGGTAACAAGGGAGAGACAAATACGATGTGTTCTTCTTTGTATGTGAAATCTAGATTTTAAGTGTGTGTATACGCACATACATACATATATACACACACGTGACAGGAAGGCAGAAGGACATTTGGGAGAGAAGAAACCATCGAGATGAGAGAGGGCAGTTGGGTATCAGTATGATGACATATTTTATGTGTGAAAAGTGTCCCGCCGGGCGGTGGTGACGCACGCCTTTAATCCCAGCACTTGGGAGGCAGAGGCAGGTGGATTTCTGAGTTCGAGGCCAGCCTGGTCTACAGAGTGAGTTCCAGGACAGCCAGGGCTACACAGAGAAACCCTGTCTCGAAAAAAAAAAAAAAAAAAAGTGTCCCATTATTTTGTATACTAACTGTAAAAACAATAATTAAAAACAAAACAAGGAACGAGTCAGTGGCTCGTTCTTTGATCTAAAATATTCTGGGATTTGTTAGCCGCGAGTCCCTCATGGGTATCTCTGAGATTTGATCTGCAAGAACTTTGATCCATGGTGCCTAGAGGAGTAGGGGCTCAGAAGAACCAAGGGAGTGTACTTAGAGAAAGGGGCTCCCGTGATGCTTCGCGGTGGGCTTTCTGTGTGTACCTACAGGAAGTCTCATCAGGAATGCTCTGGGAAGGCAGGAGGGCGGAGTCGGCCACGTCAGGCCCGCCGCCACAAGACGTGCCCCACCCCCCGGGAGATCAGCAAGGTTATGGCTTCCATGAATCTGGGAGTGCTGAGTGAGAGTAGCTGCAGCGAAGATGAGCTGCTGGAGGAATGTATCCGGTGCTTTGGTGAGTAGCTGGGCCAGCCTCGCTGGTTGGAGTAGAACATGGCTGAGTAGGAGAAAATTTCGCCCTTGTGTTAATGATGGGAGAGAGCAAGGGTCTGGTGGCTTACCTTTGAAGGCTGAGGCAGGAGGATAAAGTTCCAGACCTACTTGGGTGATGATGTGGTGCAGGCCTTTAATCCCAGCACTCAGGAGGCAGAGGCAGGCATTTCTCTGAATCTGAGACCAGGCTGATTTAAATAGCTGGCAGGACTACATAGTAATTCATGTCTTAAAAAAAATATAAATTAAGAGAGGGGCTGGAAAGACAGCTAAGTGATTAAATCACATAGCTCTCTTCTAGAGGACCTGAGTTTGGCTCCTCGTACCTACCTCAGAAGGTTCACATCCACCAGTAACCCCAGCTCCAGGGAACCTGATACATTTGGCCTGAGACTGCTCCTGCACCCATTTGAGCAAACACACACACACACACACACACACACACACTTTAAAATAATGAAATGAAATCTTTAAAAGATCAAAGAACTTTAAGCATCACAATGGTGATTGAAGGCAGGGAGCCATGTTCATGCCATCCCATGTGCCTCCCAGCTAGGGAAACTGAGGCATGAGGAAATCATATTGCTTACCCAAGTTCCTGCAGGGCATTATAGGTAGAACGAGCGTGTATGCCACCCTGCCCACTCAGTTCTCGAGGCAGGCCAGGGTTTGTTGTTCAGGGCCCAGGCTGAGAACCTGTCTTTCCTCTTCCAGACTCGGCTGGCAGCCTGCGCCGGGGGGACCACATTCTCAAGATGGTGCTCACGATGCACAGCTGGGTGCTGCCATCCTCAGAGCTTGCTGCCCGTCTGCTGACTTCATATCCTCCCAGAACCGTGCTCTCCATCTAGAGGGATGGAGGCAGACCCACAAACTCCTGGGAGATGGGAACAGGGGGAGTGTGGGCGAATGGGGATGCTGGAAAACAGCCTTGACTAGAACTCTCAAGTATCAGAAGGCTGCCAAAGATGCCCAAGAGCTAAGGCAGCTACAGATCTGTTACTTGGTCAGGTAGGTTTGGCCCAAGAGCCTCAGTGCCATGCAACACCTCTCTAAGGCCCCCACCCCCACCCCAGCCTGATCGATACCCCAACCCACACACACGCTCACTTGGCCCCATTTTCTAAAAATCCCATGCAAAGAATGTGTGTGATAGCGCATGCCTGTAATCCTGGCATGAGATAGCCTGAGGCAAAAGGATCTCTTCAAGTTCAAAGCTAGCCTAGACTAGAGAGTAGGCTTCGACTCAAAAAATGAAACAAAACCAAACAAAACGTTACCAAAAATCCCATGCTAAAATGCCATTGGCTGGGACTGGACAGATGGCTCAGAGGGTATTTGCTCTTTCAGAGGACCTGAATTCAGTTCCTAGCACCCATATATTGGCCGGTGACTGTAACTCCAGTTCTACAGGATCCAGCACCTGTCTTCTGGCCACCAGGCACATGGTATACATACACGTGGACAAAACATTCATACATACAAAATGAAAATAAAATTTTAAAGAAGATTAAAAAAACATTCCTAGCTGGGCGTGGTGGCGCATGCCTTTAATCCCAGCACTCGGGAGGCAGAGGCAGGCAGATTTCTGAGTTCGAGGCCAGCCTGGTCTACAAAGTGAGTTCCAGGACAGCCAGAGCTACACAGAGAAACCCTGTCTCGTTCGAGGCCAGCCTGGTCTACAAAGTGAGTTCCAGGACAGTTCCAGGACAGCCAGAGCTACACAGAGAAACCCTGTCTCGAAACACCCCCCCCCAAAAAAAACCATTCCTAACAGTTCCTGAGATACTTCTGCCCCCTGCCCCACCACTCCTAGGAACACACAATTCTTGGATATTTCTGGCCAGATCCAATAGACTCTCCTACATACCCCCAAAATCGCATCACCTTGACTCCCCAAATCCCCTCCCCACCTCGTTCCTGACACCTCCACCATCTTGCTTCCCAGGTGTCTCAGGAGATCCCTATCCTGTTTTACCAACCCTCCCATTCTTACCCCAGATCTCCCTATCCTTTGAGTTACCCCTCTAAATCCTGACTCCAGGACCCCCAACACTCGTGTAAATGCCCATAGTTCTGTGTTTAGAATTCCTTTGCCTAAAGCCCTCTTAACCTCTTCACCCTACTGCTAGCCCAAGTTTACTTCCCATCCCTGAACCCCTCCCAGGTACTGGCTGACCCATCACCATGAGGCAGTGCACCAGGAACCCCAGCTGGAAGCAGTCATAAGCCAGTTTTGGGCCACTGTCGCTCAGGAGGGCAACTTGGCCCAAAGGAGCCTGGGAGATGCCTCCAGCCTGTGAGCCAACCAGACCCGCTTTCCCTGCTCCACCCTGTCCTGCCCATACCCTCCATGTCCCCTAAACCCTCAACTCTTGATGCACTCCAATAACCCGTTCTTCTTGGCCTCCAGGCTGAGTCCTGGAGGGCCCGGTCCCCCACCTCCCATGAGCAGCCCAGGCCTGGGCAAGAAGCGGAAAGTGTCATTGCTATTCGATCACCTGGAGACAGAGGAGCTGGCACAACACCTTACGTACCTGGAGTTCCGGTCCTTCCAGGCCATCACAGTGAGAATGCCTTTCCAGGTCCACCGCTAGGCCGGAAACAGAGTGGGGACAGGGCGTGCCCCTAGCATTGGCATAGGCATCCATATGGAACTATCTTTACTATTATTTGTAGTACTGTTATCATGTTAACAGCTCTGGTAACTAAACCCAGGGTCTTGCCTGTGTTAGGCAAGCTCTCTTACACTGAGCTACATTTCCAGACCAGATTGTAAACTCTTTTCAGACAGTGTTTCTCTGTGTAACCCTGGCTGTCCTGGAAACTCACTCTGTAGACCAGGCTGGCCTGGAACTCAGAAAACTGCCTGCCTCAGGGACTAAAGTTGTATGCCACCAATCCTGACTGAACACTCTTAAGTGGCCAAACCTGATGGCAGAACAGTCTGATACAATGAATTAGGCTGCCTGAAAGCCAAGCCTGAGTTCAAATTTTATTTATCTTTCTTCCTTTTATTTTATTACTAATTTATTTTATTATTTTATTATTTATTATATTATCTTATGTTTTATTTATTTATTTATATTTCTATTATTAATTTTATCTTCTAAACATTTTTATTATGCATATTCATTTATTGTGTTTGTGAGACATGGTAGACAGAAGATAACTTGTGGGATCTATCTTCTCTTTCTACCACGAGGGTCCCAGGAATTTAGAGCAGGCCCCCTTTCCCACTAAGCCATCTCAGCAGCCATTTATTCCCACCACCACCCGTCCCCCGCCCCGACTCATTCCTCACTTCCTGTCTGCCTGGCTGTTCGGAGGCAGGTCTCATGGTTTCCACCTGTGTAACCAAGGATGACTTTGAACTCCACTCATCTCGAGTGCTAGCATTACTGATGTGCACCAACACATCTGGTTTGTGCAGTGCAGCAGATCAAACCCTGGACGTTAGGCGTGCTAGGCAAGCACTGTACCAAGGAGCTATGTCCCCAGCTGCCTCCGCTCCTTTCTACCTAGCTAGCTTTGAGCTGGTTTCCCAACCTTTCAGGTATTCGTTCATAAAACAGAGACCTTCCCAATTCATAGAGTGCTTGACAGAATGAAAAAGCCCATTTAAAAGTGTTAATTGCAGCCGGGCTATGGTGGTGTGCTTCTTTAATTCCAGCACTCGGGAGGCAGAGGCAGGTGAATCTCTGAGTTCAAGGCCAGCCTGGTTTACAAAGTGAGTTCCAGAATAGCCAGGGCTACAGAGAGAAACCCTGTCTCGAAAAACAAAACAACAATAACAAAACCACCACCAGGTGCTTACTGCAGTATGTTGAGGTGGCACAGGCCTATAGTGCAGCGCTTAGGAAGCCAATGCAGGAGGACAGGAAGTTCAAACCCAGCGTGGACCACATGAGACCCTGTCACAAAAATACTTACAGCAGTAGAATCAATCATAGAATTGTGTTCAAAATATCTATCAGTTATTAGTTTAGCCACCAAGCATTTCAGTTCACCATGCCTCAGTTCCCTCATATGGAAAGGTAAAAATTAAAACAGAATATTAACAGTTCCTACCTGAGACCAGTGCATGGTTCAGAGTAAACACCATCTGAGGAAAGCCTTTGAAATGACTATATTTCACTTACCTAAAGGCAACTGCATGTGCTTCTAGATTCAAATGTATCAGCTGCTATCATCTAGACATTGTTTTTAAGGAAAGTGGGGACCTAGTTCCTTTAGGGGACAGATTTCCAGATAGGGCTGGGGTGTGTGAATATGTATGCGTGTGTGTATATGTGGATGCATGTGTGCATGTGTGTGCATGAATGTGTGCATGTGTATGCATATAAGTGTATGTGTGCATGTGTATGCATATATGTGTATGTGTGCATGTGTATGCATATATGTGTATGTGTGCATGTGTATGCACATGAGTGCATGTATATGTGCATGTGTGTACATGAGTGTGCATGTATGTGTACATGTGTATATGTATGTGTACATGTGTATATGTATGTGTGCATATCTATGTCTATGTGTGCATGTGCATGTATATGTGCATGTATGTGTGCATGTGTATAATGTATGTGCATGTGTGTTTATGTGTACATATGTGTGCAAGTGTGTATGTGCACATGTGTATGTGAGTGCATGTGTGTGTGCATGTATGTATGCGTGTGTGCATACTTGTGTGTATGCCTCTGTGTGTGTGTACATGTGTACTTGTATGGTGTAGTAGATTTGAGTGCTGAGTGTACACACTATTGAGCAGAACATGTAGAAGCCACTTTCCCTTTCCCTTTACTGACCTGCCACAGTCAGGCATATATTAATAAGCACAAGACTGGAGAAGAACACAGCGATGTTAGGGACCTCCAGCAGCCCGGGGGAGACTTAGGTCAGTCAGACCATACCAGGACATGAGATGTTGGGTCTGCCAGAAAGACGGAATGGGAGCAACATGACACACCCTGACCAGTCTTGGCCTCAGCCCCAAGACCTGCGGGGCTATGTTTTGCAGGGTTCAGTGAGAGGTTGTCCAGCTCTGGAAGGTTCTGTGGGTCTGAGCAACAGTGTGTCCCGCTGGGTGCAGGTCATGGTGCTGAGTCGTCCTGGGCCTGCACAACGTGCCCAGGTCCTGGACAAATTCATTCATGTGGCACAGGTAAGCCTCTGACCGCCCAATCTTTCTGCTTGCTTTGTTTTATTTATTTAATTTATCTGATTTTATTTTATTATATTTGAGAGAGCGTATCTCTATGTAATTCTAGTTGTCCTGAGACTCACTGGGTAAACCAGGTTGGCCTTGAACTCAAAGAGATGCACCTGCCTCTGCCTACTTAGTCCTGAGATTATTAAAAGCGTGCCCTACGATAGATGGCTTCTCCTTGCTTCTGGGACTATAGACTTGGCACAGCTACCTGACCTTCCATATTGCAACTGACCAAAGCTCAAGGCTTTAAATATATATATATATATTGCCGGGTGGTGGTGGCGCATGCCTTTAATCCCAGCACTCGGGAGGCAGAGGCAGGCGGATTTCTGAGTTCGAGACCAGCCTGGTCTACAGAGTGAGTTTCCAGGACAGCCAGGGCTACACAGAGAAGCCTTGTCTTGAAAAAATATTTTTTAAAATTATTTGAAATTGTGTGTGTGTGTGTGTGTGTGTGTGTGTGTGTGTGTGTGACTTCAGAGGCCAACGTCACTGGAGTTACAGGAGGCGAGGCTGTTGTGAGCGCCTGAAGTGGGTGCTGGGAGCAGAACTCAGGTGCTCTGCAAGAGCAGTATGTGGTCTTAAGCACTAAGTCTCTCCAGCCCCTGGCTCCATGTTCTTGATTCAGCAGGGCATCTCCCAGCCATCACATCTATGACATCACACCCTGGCCTGATCGAACTCCATTTTTCTGAGATCTATCTGGAGCCTGTGACCTTGAAATTACAGAGTTAGACCTTACTTAGTCCCACCAGTTGGCTCTGTAGTTAGGATTAACAGTTTCCCAAGCTGGAAGTCAGAGATTTGATCCCCTGCAGAGAAAGAATCCTTTCCATGGCCTCAGCTTTTCATCTCCAGTCCTCAGGACCCCTCTGTGTCTTAGGGAAGGTGACTGTGCCTCTCTTAGTGATAGTTCAATACAGAGAGACTTAGTCCAGTCTCTCTGGCCCTGACCTGTTGAGTCAGCCTCCCCCCTCTCTTCTGGGAAAAGGGAAGCCCTGTGGTCAGGCCTCTTTGAATATCTCCGAAGCAGACCACGCCCTTCCTTGTGAACCTTCCAGCACTTCCCTTCCTCTTGCATGGCTATTTGTGTCTATTATAGGGGGTTAAACCCAGGGTCTACTGCACCCTAAAGAAGTCCTTTGCCACAGAGCCATACCCCCAGCCCTCACTGGGGGATTCTACTCAGGGGCTCTACCGCTGAGCGCTATCTTCTGGGGCTCTTTAGACCTGAGAGATGGTCTGGCATCAGCTAGAGACCTTCTTGGCATGAGTATCTTCTACTTGGTTCTGCCTCTCTCCACAGTGACCTCCACCTTTCCAGCTTTCAAGGGAAGGAGAAAGTGTTCCCCTGATGCCTTGTGGGTCTCACACTCATCTCTTCTTGTTCTACGTCACTGTCATCCTAGTCGGTTCTACCTGGTTCCCAGCTCCCACTCACAGTCCATGCCCTCACCTCTGTGACTCTGACAACTGTTTGAGCCCCAGAACCCTGACACCTGATACACTTCGGAATTCTCTATCCCTGGCTGGCACACGCCTGTCTATTCTCCCAATCTGTCTAACTCTAGGTACATGCCTGGCACCTGGCCAGCCTAACCCACTCATCTGCTGCCACTGGGCCACACTCCCACACGACTGACACCCTTAACTCAGCACCCCACCCTGCTGCTGTCCTATGGTACCTCCCACCTCTGTCCATTACCTCCCTTCTAGAGGCTTCACCAGCTGCAGAATTTCAACACACTGATGGCTGTCACGGGGGGCCTGTGTCATAGCGCCATCTCCAGACTCAAGGACTCCCACGTCCATCTGAGCCCTGACAGCACTAAGGTAACCCCTTAACTTCCCAAAGTCCAAAATGGTCACATGCCCTGAACCCTCACACATCACTCCTTAACTGCCATCCGTTCCTACTCAAGGACTCTGGAACCAACAACCTAGGACCTCTATCCTCCCAGTTCTATAGACCCCTCACTATCCCTAGCCTTTCTTCCTGGGCCACCTACCATGGTGTCACACCACTGAGTCACACCCCCAGCCCCTTACCTGGGGGATTCTAGGCAGGGGCTCTACCACTGAGTCACGCCCCCAGCCCCTCACTGGGGGATTCTAGGCAGGGGCTCTACCACTGAGCCACGCCCCCCAGCCCCTCACTGGGGGATTCTAGGCAGGGGCTCTACCACTGAGNGAGCCACGCCCCCAGCCCCTCACTGGGGGATTCTAGGCAGGGGCTCTACCACTGAGTCACGCCCCCAGCCCCTCACTGGGGGATTCTAGTCAGGGGCTCTACTACTGAGCCACACCCCCAGCCCCTCACTGGGGGATTCTAGGCAGGGGCTCTACCACTGAGCCACGCCCCCAGCCCCTCACTGGGGGATTCTAGGCTAGGGCTCACTCTTTGTGTGTCCAGATTCTGGGATTCAGAACCCACAATGGAGACTGCTACTATACCCCCTCTAGGAGGCTCAGAACAGCGACATTCTGGTCCACAGCATGCACTTTCTACACAGGCCCTGCTGGAGCTTACAGAGCTCCTTTCTTCCCACAACAACTATGCCCACTACCGCCGCACCTGGGCCGGCTGTACTGGTTTCCGGCTGCCAGTCCTGGGTGTACACCTCAAGGACCTGGTATCTCTATATGAGGCTCATCCAGACAGATTGCCAGATGGCCGCCTGCACCTACCCAAGCTGAATAGCCTCTATCTACGGCTGCAGGAGCTGACAGCACTCCAGGGACAGCATCCTCCCTGCAGTGCCAATGAGGACCTGCTGCACCTGCTGACGGTGAGCTATGGGCCCTGTGTTAACAGTGTGAGATCCCTGAAGATCCCAGGAGACCAGTATTTAGAGTCCTTGGCTACTGGGAATCTGTAGACTAGGCAGACTCTGGAACATGACAGACACACTTTTTCCTGACTCAAGGACCCACCCGAGGCCCCTGGATTGCTTTAGGCTTTTGTATCCCTGCAGCAATACAGGGCTGGAGTGTTGTGCCATGGGAGGGCACTTGCCTAGCAAATGACGGGCCCTGGGGTTACATCCTCAGCTCTAGAAAGAGAACCAAGAAAAAAATCTACCAGTGTTCTGAGCTCCTAGGAGCAACAGTCCAAACTCCCAGGGCGTGGCCTGTCTGAAATGTAATGAGAAGCTACTGACAGTTATTTTTTTTATGCCCCAGACCATGTTACACATGCTTCCCACACTCAGGAGGCTGACACAGGAGGATCGTGATTTCGTGGCTAGCCTGGTTTACATAGTGAGTTCCAGGCCAGCCAGTGAGTGATAACATGTGAGATCCTGTCTCCCAAAACAATAACAAATAATAATAATAATAAAGTAGGGAGAAATTAAGGAGGACAACCAACACTGACCTCAGAATCCACATACATGTGATTCCTCATGCCTCAATATACACACGTGCTCGCATGTGCACACACACAGAAGCAGGAGCTAAGGAGACAATTTCATGGCGGAGCACGTTTGGTTTGCTTGCTTTTTGTTTTGTTGTCACAGAGTCTTACAATATAGCCCTTGTTGGCCTAGAACTGTATAGACCAGGCTAGCCCTAAACTTGTGACAGTTCTCCTTTCTTCATCTACCGTACACTTTGTTTACCATGCCCAGAGGGTAGCAGAGCATGTCTGGGACCCTGGGTTTGATCCGTAGAAGCATGCAAAAGAACCCTGGTCACTTCGACTTCGTAACCCCATCACAGGAATACCTTTATGGTGCTCATTTCATGGGTCAGGAAAGCTGAGACAGAAATTCTGAGGGTTGTGTAGTGTAAGCTTGAAGTTCACAAACACCGAGACAAGACCAGGCTTGATTGTCAGGGCCCAGTGCAAATGAAAATCTGTAGCTCATTGTTAAATTCTAAACATTCAGCAGGCTAGGAGAAGACCATGAATTTCAGGCCAGCCTGGGCTATGTGGTAAAAGTGTCTCCAAAAGCCCTGCTGGGGGATGGATGATGAGAGGTAGCTCAGTGGTTAGGGGCCCTTACTGCTCTGAGAATCTCATTTCCATTCCCAGCATGCAGGTGGGTAGCTCACAACTTACTGTTAACTCCAGCTCCAGGGGATCCAGTGCCTTTCCTGGTCTCTGTAGGCTCCTGCTCATGCATGGTACACATACACACACACACACACACACACACACACACACACACACACACGGAGACACACATAGTTAAAAAGAAAACCTCAGCAGGAGTAAGGCACCTCTGGCTTGTAGAAGGATCAGAATGGAGAGCAACTGGTATGGCCAGACAGATCCAGAAGGCTCTGGAGAAGGCTCTGAGAGGACGATGGGAGGAGGGTTTAGGCAGAGACTGACCTAAACTGGAACTTTAGCGCCCTGACCATTCCCCCCCCCCCCCCNTTGCCACCAGCTTTCCCTGGATCTCTTCTACACGGAAGATGAGATCTATGAGCTTTCTTATGCCCGGGAACCGCGCTGTCCCAAGAGTCTGGTGAGCCTTGACCCTTGACCTCTGACCCCCACCCCCACCCCCACCCCAACCTCTGAGCCCCTGCTCAAGTCTATGCTTTGACTGACCATGTCCCAATGTGTCCTCTAGCCACCATCCCCCTTCAAAGCACCTGTGGTGGTAGAGTGGGCCCAGGGTGTGACACCAAAGCCAGACAGTGTGACTCTGGGTCAGCATGTGGAACAGCTGGTAGAGGTGAGGGGACACTTCCAGCTTCGGCCTTGTGGAGGATTGCCGGGTGGCAGGTGGGAAAGGAGCTGAGCCCACAGGGCCACACCTGGGCGCATTGTCCTCATCCTACTCTCTGCATCCCTCTGAAGTCCGTGTTCAAGAACTACGACCCAGAAGGCCGTGGCTCCATCTCTCTGGAGGACTTTGAGCGGCTGTCAGGCAACTTCCCGTTTGCCTGCCACGGGCTTCACCCATCTCCCCGCCACGGGTAAGAGGCCTTGACTTCTGAATCTTCCAAAACCAAGGATCCTGGACATGCCATGAACGGCCAGCTATGCTGAGGTGCGGCCTTTGCCCCGTAGGAGTGGCTCCTTCAGCAGAGAAGAGCTGACCAAGTACCTGCTCCATGCCAGTGCCATCTGCTCCAAGCTGGGCCTGGCCTTCCTGCACGCCTTCCAGGAGGTCACCTTCCGCAAGCCCACCTTCTGTCACAGCTGCAGCGGCTTCGTGAGCACTGGCCCTGTTAGCACCCTTGGGTCCCATCTCCCCTGGATTGTCTCAGCTCCTCACACCCTCACTTGGGCCAGTGTTGGGGCAGGGTTTTGGTGGTGGTGGTGGTGGTGGTGGTGACTTCAGAAATGCCCCAGTCTCAGATATTCCACATAATTCATATAAGCACCAAACACTGAAATTCCTATATAAGAGCTATAGGAGACCCTGTCCTTTAAAAAGCACTAACATAGAGCCGGGCGTGGTGGCCCATGCCTTTAATCCAAGCGCTTGGGAGGCAGAGGCAGGCATATTTCTGAGTTCGAGGCCAGCCTGGTCTACAGAGTGAGTTCCAGGACAGCTGGAGTACACAGAGAAACCCTGTCTCGAAAAACCAAAAAAAAAAAAAATCAGTCTCTGATTGATATACCCAGAACCATCCAATGCTTATTTCATTTCCAAATTAAAGACATCTTTTATTTTTGTTGGTTTTCCCTCAGATTTTGGCCTTTTGAGACAGGGTCATGTAGTTCAGGCTGGCTTCAAATTGATTTTGGGGGGCAGGGAATTTAGGACAGTGGTTGAAGGTGCTTGCCTGCCAGACACAAGGCCCTGGGTTCAATTCTCAGACACACACACCCGCTATGCACACACTTGATTGTGTAGCCCAGGCTTGCTTCAGCCTCTTGGGATTATAGGCATGTGTCTCCACGCCTGGCTTCAGATTCTTGATCATGGTCAAATCTCAATCAAATCAAGACTAATTCATAGATCTTATCCTTTCTTTACTCTTAGGCCTGCATTCAACACAGCCCTTGAGTCAGGCAGTTCTAAGGCCTAGAGAGACACCATGAACTGTTTGTGTACAGACAGCCCCTGCCCATAGACAGTCCATTTATGAGCTCAGTTCACCCAGTTCTAACATCCTGCATATCCCTATGTTTGAGATAATCCCCATGTTCCTAACATTTTGGTTAATTGTTGGAATCTTAGGAAAATTCAAAACCCGTTGGCTTCCATCCTTTCCCTCCCATGATCCCTCCTGTGCTCCCTCCAGAGCTCCCTCCCGTGCTCCCTCCCATGCTCCCTCCCGAGCTCCCACCTACTCTCCCTCCCACACTCCCTCCTTCAGTCCAGCTAACCGACTCCCCTTCCTTTCCCCAGCTCTGGGGGGTCACCAAACAAGGCTATCGCTGTCAGGGTAAGTGAGATTGCCTTCCAGAGGGAGGGACTGTCCACCTGTGGGCTGGAAGAGTGAGGTGCTATTTTAACAGCTCCTTCCCTCCAGACTGTGGGCTGTGTTGTCACAGACACTGCAGGGATCAAGTGAGAGTGGAGTGTAAGAAGAGGCCAGAGACTAAGGGTGACCCGGGCCCCCCAGGTGCACCTGTGCCAGCCACACCACTTCCTCCTGCCAACTGTGGTAAGACCCAGGGCACAGTAGGATGGGGCTCAGTCCTAAGGTCATGGGGTCCTTCCTGCCTGTCAGAACCAGCTCTTCCACCCATCACATCACCAACAGGCTCAGAGGAAAGTCTCTCCTATACACTCTCCCCGGATCCGGAGTCTAGTTGCCACCTTCGCCATGCTTGGACCCAGACAGAGCCCTCACACTCTTCCTGGGAGCCAGATATGGTAAGGAGTCCCTAGCTGGATCTGGGAGAGACAGGCCATTTGTCTGGGCAAACCAGAGAGATGTGGGAATCACAGAAAAGTCATATAAAAACCGTCAGTCACCGGGATGGGAGGGGATGGACATTGTCTATCCTGATATGCTCTCTGTTACTGGATGAAACACTGACCAAAATCAACTCAGGGGAGAAAGGGTCTATCGGTCTTGCACTTCCACATCATTGCCCTTTTTTTTTTTTGGTTTTTCAAGACAGGGTTTTTCTGTGTAGCCCTGGCTATCCTGGAACTCACTTTGTAAACCAGGTTGGCCTCGAACTCAGAAATCCACCTGCCTCTGCCTCCCAAGTACTGGGATTAAAGGCGTGCGCCACCATGCTCAGCTGCACTGGTTCATTTACTTAGCCACAGTCCGAGTGAGACATTGGTTGTGGAGGAATGACATACTCCTCACTGTGTATTCCTTCTCCTCCCAGGTGTCCTGCCTCACACCAGTTTTACCATCTAAAGCTTCCTCGAAGCCCAGCGTCTGAACAGAATCTGGAGTCTTTTCCCTTACTCCCCTAGCCAACACCTCTTCCTGCACCTCATGCTCTTCCCCTCACTTAGCATCTGCAGTTATGTGCTGGATGCACTTAGGCTCCAGCTGTGTGACCTCTCCAGCTCCCCATTTCCCAGAGAAGGAAGCCTAGCGCTCAGTAAGGCTGAACCTTCAAGCCCAGGTGTGGGAGGCAAGACTCACCTGTTCTAAAACTGGAGCTCTGACCCAGCGGACCACATGGACTGTTGGCATGGGGTTGGGAGGCTGTGACGGGGACTGTTGGCATGGGGTTGGGAGGCTGTGACGGTAGAGGGCACAGGGTTCTAACCAGTGTCAGGAAAGGGGCTGGTGTGGGCAGTGTGTGCGAGAAAAACATCTTCCTTTGCTTGCTCAAGGTAAAACCCAGTCTGTGGTTTACAGAGCTCTGCAAGATTGCTCCTTACCACCTCTCTTCCCTTCCCACACCTCACCTTTCCTCATCCTCTTCCACCTACACTGGCCTCTGGGTTCCTAGAACATGCCCCAGATATCCCTACCCCAGGACCTTTGCACTGCCAGTTCCTTCCCTTTACCTGCAATGCTCTTTGCCAGAGGTCTGTATGACTCACCTGCTCTAGAACTTTGCTCCAGTGATGTCCCCTTGGGCGGGGCGGGGCGGGGCGGGGGTGGGGGTGGGGCTCCTGACCTCAAGACTTGTCACACAGACATGTTCTGAACCCCACTCCCTTCTGCTTTATTTCCCTCTGTGGTACTTTGGTCCTCTAACAAGCGAGACAGTCACTTACTTATCTTGTTAAATGTCTGCCCCTCCTTGCCAAGAACCACTTCCCAAAGGCAGAGATGTTTATCTCTATTATCCAGCTGTGCCTAGATAGACTCCCTGGCTGAGTTGGTACCAGGGAGCACCTATAAAGTCTGATGCTTCAATGTATCTTTTCCCACAAACCCATACACCCCTGACTTGGTCCCTACAGAAACAAGATCCTGTAACCATCAAAAGAATTAAATTTATTTTTCAGACAACACAGTTCATGGTGTTGAGTGGTGGCTGGGGGTAGGGAATTTAGGGCATCTAGAACAGGGAAGGCCAGGCATGATAAGGATAACCCTCAGTGCCTCCTGAAGGAGTGCCAGCGCCATCAGCGCCTGGCAGAATCTGCAACTGTCCCTCAAAGGCCCTTTACTTCTTCTTCTTTCTGCGGCCCCAGCGCTGTTGGCTAGCCTTCCCCCTTCCTCCATCTTCTCGTCGGCTCCTCCAGGTGGGCATGGGAGCCTCCAGCTCATTGGGGCGCCCCCCACGGTCGGGCACATCACCCATAAGCACCTAAGAGTTGACAAGACTTGAATTTCAGTAGGAGGTAAAGAGATCTGGGGGTGCTGGTATCCCCCAACATCCTACCATTTGGGAAATGGGGGAAGAGTTTTCATGTAGCCTTTGGCTACATAATGAGTTGGAGGCTAGCCTGGGCTACCTGGGAATCTATATCTCAAAGGGGGGAAAAAGCGTGACGGTGGTACATACTTTAATATTGGCACTCAGGAGGCAGAGGCAAGAGGCTCTCTGAGTTAGAGGCCACCCTGGTCTACAGAGTTCCAGGACAGTGAAAGCTACACAGGGAAAACCGTCTCAGAAAAAAAATCTTTCTAGCTGACATGCAGAGTGGGTAGTATGAATTCAGTTGAGTCCAGAGGCCAGGAACCAAGGAGAACACTGGACCAGGGGAACCCCCTAAAGGCCAAGGATGCCCAGACCCCACCCCCACCCCCAGGTGTGCCCACCTTGTTGATTGCACAACTGGTCCCTCGTCGGGCAGCCACACTGGTAGCTGGGACCAGGCGGGAAATGTCAGCTCGGGCAGCCAGAACATGTGCAATAGAGACATCAGATTCCGGAGTCAGAAGCCCTCGGATTGGGAACAGCACCGCCTTCATGACCTCTCCGTGGGCCTAGAGCAGGGGAAGGGCATACACGGAGAAGATGCCCAAGAGCTCACCCCTACTCAGGGCCTCTGTGTGCTTTGGAGGGGGTGCTTCTCCAAGGTGCACGTGCTGTGGTGGAGAGCTGGATGCGTGGAACACTGGAATCTTAGCACTAGGGAAGAGGGAGGATCAGGAGAGGCTGTCAAGAACAGCCCCAGCTACCTCGCAAGTTGAAGCAGAAACAAAATCTTAGAAGTGGTTGACCGTGTGAGAGAGCCTGGCTGACAATCACGGGGTACCACCATCGGAGGGATTCCTGCAAGTCCTATTATGTCATGATGACATGGGATGGGACACTGGCCAGCATCTGTCCAAGCCTGCATGTTTCAGCCTCCAAAACCAGAAGGGACTTGTCTTTCCTGGAAAAGTTCTGGGTTTCTGGTATTTTTTGTCAGGTATTTTTTGTCACGGCTACACAAAACCAGTAAAAAGTAGCCTTAGCGTCTATTTTGTTACATACGGTAAATAGTTCCGAGGACACTCCCAGCTGAGTTCTGGGCTTTCTGGAAAGCCCTTGAGGCCCTGGAAGTCTAGAAGTCTTGAACCCTGTAAGATTCTAAAGTGTGGTCTGGAGAGATGGCTTGTCATTAAGGCAACTTAACTGCTCTTATAGAAGACCTGGGTTCAGTTCCCTGTACCCACGTGGTGGCTCACAATCTTCTATAGCTCCAGTTCCAAGGGATCAAACACCCCCTTCTGGCCTCTATGGATACTGCACACACATGATGTGCATACACATATAGGTAACACATAAAATAAAAAATGAAATCCTAAGATTCTAAAGTGGTCTGGGCCCCAGGATCCCCAAGAGTATATATTCTTCACCCTCGACCCCCTTCCCTGCAGCTGAGTTTCTCTTGCGGGCCTGCTTATTCCTGCTATGGTCCCCACACCTCTGCCCGGTCACCCCAATGGAAAGCAGATGTTGTGAGGTCAAGGCGCTTTAGGAGGAGGCAGTGGCGGCAGCAGTACTGTTCTGTCAGGCTTTGGGACAGAGACTCCAAGGCTTCCTGCAAGGAAAGGTCTCGGTCACACCCAGGGTCCCGTCTCTGGGTGAATGCCGTTCACAGCCATCTGCACATGTTCTCACCCATCGGGATGCATCCAGTTGCGAGTTAAGGAGGGGCTTCATGGACTCCGGGGGCAGGGACGGCAGCAGCTCAGCGATCTGGTGGGAGAATCATTGGAAGCCAATGAGACACAAACAGGATGGACCTTCTCAGGGGCTCTAGTTTCTTTTCCTCAGCCGTGTGAACCTGGGTCTCAGAAGTGTTAATGACTTTTGCCAACTTGACAATTGCTATTGGCTATTAGGAGTACCCAGCCCACTCTGGGCCTGGGGTGTATAAAAGAGGTAGCTGAACAAGCCGGGAGGCATGCGCTAGTAAATGGTCTTCCTCCATGGTTGGTTTGAGGCTTGAGTTCCTGCCTTAGTTTCCTTTAACGATGGGCTTTAACTCGTGAAGGGAAACAGTTTCCTCCCCCAAGCGGGCTTTGGTCAGTGTTTTATCACTGCAAAAAGCAAATTAGAACGAGTGGCCCCTGTTGTTGGGTCATCCTTTTTAGAGCTGGTTTTGAAAACAGGATCCTTTCCACAAGTAAGGTACCTCAAGAGGAGTCTCTACCTTGTCATGAAAATCCCGAAGTAGCTGGCTAGCCAGGGTTCCATGCAGGGGTCTAGGGAGCCCCAGGGCTTGAAGAGTTAGCATCAGTTCCTGAACCACGCCATTTCTCTTCTTTGTCCCTTCTCCAAAGGATGGCCCAGGGCTAGGATCCCGCTGGAGTCTTCCATGCAAGAGGCGGGCAGCCTGGAGCTCAGAGCAAAGAAACCCTAAAAATAGGAGTAGATCCCTGCCCAACCAGAACCTTGGCCCCTCCCCCAGAGTAAGCCTCACCCGACACTGGGAGATGTGGGTCCACTTCAGAACCACCCGACTGGCATCTAACTCAACACATTAAAGTTTTCAGAGGCCTCTGTCAGAATTCTAGCTAGGCCTTAACCCGAACCTATCCTACCTGCGGCCTTCACGCGCAACGCAAAGCCTTGGCCCCGCCCACGCGAGCCCAGTCTGAGCCCGCCGTCAGAGGCCCCGCCCACCACCACCTCCCGGGGCCTTCCAAGCTCGCTCACGCAGCAGGCGCAGGCCGCCGCCGGGCTCCCGCAGCACGGTGGCGCAGTCTCCGCTGCAGAGCGCGCGATCCGGGCAGTGCAACGCCCGCAGCAAGCTGGCCAACTGCCGCAGGAACTCTTCCTCTGTATCTGGGCCTGCGGGAGGAAGAAGCCATAAGGGAGCAGCGGGTTCCGCGGCTCTACCCGCCGTCCACCCAGCTCCTCACGCACCGTGGCCGGCGCCCAGCACTGCGGTACCCTCTTCTCGCCGCTCCAGAGCTCCCAGAGCCGTCAGCTCGGCCGCCAGCCGCGCGCACAACGCCCTGAAGTCTGCACACGCGGGGCCCCGAGACGCCCCCTCCGGGAGGGCATCGTACCTGCGGCGGGGCACGCGTCAGTGCGAGTCCCTCTGCGTCCGCGTCCCCAGGCGAGTGCGCCCTTCCCGTACCCCCAGGCCACACCACCGAATCCTTTACCCGAGTGTCAGAAGGTCACCGGCTACCATGGCCCCATCCATGGCAACTCCGTCTGCGGACCCGGTGCGCGCGCCCCCTTCCGCCTGGGGAAAAGGCTCCGCCCCTCCTCCCTCCGCCTCCTCTCTCCCGCCGCTATCCAATCATATTCTCGTGCGAAGGCGCTTCGGCGCTCCTATTGGCTTGGTCGCGCGCCACGCGCACCCTTCAGGTAACTTGTCCAGTGTACATTTTACAGCTTGAGGTTTGGATCTCCGAGGTCGCAGGAGGCTTGAGTGTCCCTACTGTCTGACACTCAAAAAAAAAAAAAAAAAGCAAAAAGCAACTTATTTAACTTTAACTTTCCCACTCTTTTTTTACATTTAAATTTCTTTTGGAGGCAGGGTCTCAATATATACATATATGTAGCTCAGGCTGGCTTCTTAGTCCTGCTTCCTCCTTCTGTTTGCTGGTTAACAGGCGTGTGACACTCCCAGCTGCCCTTTATTCTTAACACACCCCAGACCTACAGTCCCATCCGACTTGTTTTTCTTCCACTTTAGGATTAGAATATCAGCACACCTTCACATCCACTCGCCCACCACAGCCAGAGCTTCCTTCCACCTCACAGTGGGTCAAGTGTTAGCCATCCTCTCGGCCTTCGAAAGAAAAAGCAGATGCCATTGAGAAACTCCATCGGAAGGGAAAGTCAAGCCGATGGAACTGGGATTGACTCCATTTGCCAGCTAATGTTCCTGCCAAACTGGTTTTCCATCTATGTGATTGGGGTCCAAGGGCAATGTGTGTATGTGTGTGTATGTGTGCCTTGAAGTCAGAAGGCTTACAATTCCCTGCAACTGGGCTTCCAGATGGTTGTGAAGTATTGTGTGGCTGCTGGGAACCAAACCCAAGTCTTGTGCAAGAACAACAAGTGCTCCTAACCACTGAGCCATCTCTCCAGCCATTAATATACTAAGACCCTCCTATCTTAGCCCCCCCAAGATCTGGGACTACAGGTTTGTGTCACACCCAATCTTTCAAGCACTCATTCTTAAAAGTGTCTGTGAGGATTATGGTTCCATATGTTAAGGTGCATCCTCAGTTAATAACAAGTAAAGTCAGATGGTAGTGGCGCACACCTTTATCCCAGCACTAGGGAGGCAGAGGCAGGCAGATCTCTGAGTTCGAGGCCAGCCTGGTCTACAGAGTTAGTTCCAGGAGAGCCAGGGCTACACAGAGAAACCCTGTCCAAAAACAAACAAAAATCCAACAAATAGGGGAACTGGACTAGCTGCTCTCACAAAAGCTGGCTCTCAGCACTGACCTCTGGAGGTTCATAAGCACTCGAGGATCCACCATGCTCTTTTGGCCTCTCTGGGCATCCCTGCAAACACACATATACATAAATACAAAATAAATGCTTCAAAACCAGGTCTGGTGACTTAGACATGTGTTCTTGTAGGATGATCACCGCAAATTTCCATGTACGTGACCCACAAGCACCTGAAACTCCAGCTCACATGCATGGAACCACATAAAATTTTAAAATATTAAAAAAAAAAAAAAACTTGGGCTAATAACGTTTTACTCCTTCTTTGGTGTTGGGCCTTACCGCAAGCTCTTGCCCATGCTAAGCATGTGTTCCACCACTGAGCAACATTCTCAGCCTTCTTTCAAACTCCATGTGTAAATCTAGGAGCTCTGGTTGGAGAGAGCTAAGCAAGAGAGTACTTTTTTTGTTTTTTGAGACAGGATTTCTCTGTAGCTTGGGCTGTCCTGGAACTCACTCTGTAGACCAGGCTGGCCTCGAACTCAGAAATCTGCCTGTCTCTGCCTCCCAAGTGCTGGGATTAAAGGCATGGGCCACCACCACCCAGCCTAGCAAGAGAGTACTTACGGAGCATCTGAGTTTGGTTCCCAGCAACCACATGGCTCAGTTCTAGGGGACCAGATAGCCAAGGAGCCAGGTGGTGCACACACATACCTATGTGTATGGTGCACACACATACCTATGTGTAAGCAAACACATTCCTTTTCAATATATGGAGTTTTTCCAAACATCCATTAACCTCCCTCTTCCCTCTCAGACACTACCTGCACCACCACTGGGACGATCCCAGGAGTCTTCCTCACACAGCTATAGCCTTTGAAAATGCAAATCAATAGTTGGGAGCCTTCCTGTGGCCCCATCTCACTCATTGGGGTAACAAAGTGTCACTCAAAGCCTCTCCACCCTCCTCTCCCAGGATCCACCTTGCTTAAATCCATTCCCAACTTAACAGCCCAATTCCTACCTTAAAGGCTGGTGCTGGTTGACCCCTGCACACACCCACAGAACCCCCTCCCGTCGTTCACTGTGTTGCTGCCAGTCACAGTGGGGCTTGACACATTAGGGGCTTAGTAAATGTATTTGACTGGACATAGAAACCAGCCAGATGACCAGCCCGGGACTGAAGAATGTAGAGGGAAGAGGAGTAAAGCCAAGCCCTTCGGGTAAACAAGGGGACAGGACACGCCAACACGAATAAAGACCAGGCTGAGACACAGTCACAGACATTTCTTGGAACAGATCTCAAATCCCCTCCCTCCCCCAATGACAAGGCTGGGTCTTTGGCCCCCATCCTCCCTCCACATCAGCCTGCCCTGACACTAACAAGGTCACAGACTGGCTTGGAATCAAGATCAGGAAGATAAATGTTGGCGTACCTCCCCCAAAGCCTGGGGGGCAAGCAGCTGGAAAATTGGGCTCGGGAGCTCTAGGATCTGAGGTCTTCCTGGCTCCCAGGGTTCAGTCCTCCATGCACCCCGGATATGGGGGCAATGAAAGGTAATCATGGATCAGAGGTGGGTATCGACAAGGAACAGGGCTGGGGGACCTGGGAGAGGGGTACTGGAGGTGGGGGACTAGGGAACCGTCCCCAGGTCCCCACTGCTTAATCCGAAGATCTCACAGCACCATACAGCACTCTGGTCCCCCTCCCCACCCCTTCCCAAAACGAGGTAGGTTAAGAATGGAGCTTCCCCCGCTTATCATGGAAGGGGGGAGACCGAGGCACAAAGAGAGGATGGGGACCCAGGCTGCCCCAGCCCCCAGTCCCTCTGCCCTCAGCTCTGGTGGGTCTAACATTGATGAGAGCTGGGCAGAATGGGGACAGGAGGGACACCCCCTCTCCCCATTTTCTCTCACCCATCCCAGGATCTGCTTGGGGGAGCTGAATCACAGGTTCCGGATACAATAAATAGTTAATAATTTAAAGGAAGTGACACAAATATTCATCCCTTGAATCCCACAAGGCCACCCAAGTCTAGGTAATGAAGAATGATTCAAGTGTACATTCCCAGGTACTTAGGGCCAGATGTAGGTCCTAAGCCCATGCATGAACCATCAAGACTTTGGCTCTGAAACCTTAGTTCTCCTATCCAGGACACCTGATCCTAGTGTCTCTACTTAAGGAAAAGAGGCTGTGGCGCCTTTCTCCACTGGGAAGTACTACAAAACACTGACTTTTTCAGAGCAAATCCCAACTGAGATGGATGAGGTTCACAGGGGAGGGACCCGAATGTACTGGGGGCCATAGCGTGAGAAATCTGCAAGGTTAGGGGTGGGGGTGGGACTTCTGGGGAGCAATTGCTGGCCCTGGAAGTACAGGTGTGCAAAGGGTTAAGTCTTCTGCTGTCTCTGCTTGATCCCTGCAGCTGCCTGCCTCTGCTGACAGCCTACAATCCTCAGGGAAAGGGAAACTGCTAGGTGGTCCCGGATTCCAGGAATCTGAATTTACACTGGCTTGAAGTACCCTGCCCTGGGATAAAGGGTGTGGGAGTCTGGGCATTGCTGGGGCATTCCAGTTTTATGGGCCTCTGGATGGCAGGACACGGGAGACAAGGGGAAATCAGGTACTGAGGAAATAGGGGCTTCATTACTCTACAAGTACATTGAATTCAAGAACACCTGGAGCCTAAATGTGCTGAAATGCTGGATACTGAAATTCAGCATCTTGTTGCTGTATGTCTCTGGTCTGAAGGGATCAAGGTGTCAGGCCAAAACTAATCCCAAGATTGTGGAGGCTTGACTCCTGCACCCGGGGCCCAAAGACATCTTGGGGGTCTTAGATCCAGGGCTCAAAAAGCACTTTGGATTTGCTCGAGGGTCAAGGAATGAAGAAGAACCTCGGTTACCATGACCACCGCATCTTCTAAGTTCCAGGCTCCCACCCAACATGGTGGAAGGGGAGTGTAGACAGAAGGAAGCCGATGTTTCCAGAATATTTTAAAATTCGGGCCTAAGGGAGACTGGAAGGTTAGCTAATCTCTACAAACCAGTGTGTTGGGCCCAAAGTGCAGGTGGCCTTCAGCCAGACGTCTAAGGTACCAGGCATCTCAGAGCCCATCCATAAGACTCAAATTCTCATGGCTGGCTTGAGGAGTAGGTGTTTGGTCCCTGGCTCTCCCCCCCCCTTCCCCCCAGCATCTTGGTATCTGATATCTGGACCTTGCTGAGCTCTGAAAAGGGCCTCCCAAGTAATTTTGGACAGAAAATACCTCATGTGTGAGGCTATCTAAGGAGTTAATACATTTTAAATCTGGGGTGCTAGAAAATTTGCGGGTCACTTGCACATGAACTGATGGCAATGTCTGTGGACTCTCAGGAGTGGATAGAGTTCAGGCCAGTATCTGGTGATTCCAAACCATCCTGGGGCTATAAGAGCATCTAAATGTGCAGATACCAGGTCTCAGGTGAAAATTCAGGGACCATTTTCTGGTGATTCTGGGTCCTCTGGTCTCAAGGTCTAAGTCATTTGATATAGGGTCAAGTTTTAGTAACTCTTGACTAGTTTGGGGGCCGTAATATGAGTGTTTACAATGTCAAGTATGACCTGAAGTCTAGGCTGGGCATTTAGACAGAGTCAGGGTCCAAGATCCCTGGGTCTCAGGGATGTGAGCTCCTGGGCCCCTTGAGATGCAATGTTTGAAAATATCCTAAGTCTTCTCAGTGGGGAAAAGGTATGGAGAATCCAGTATTCAGGACTTCGGGTGGACAGACACCCTGATGAAGCTGTGTCTGGGGATCTCAATCCTCAGTTTGGGGTCCAGGTACCAGATCTGGGATCTCTCAAATCCATTCAAGTTCCAGATATACCTAAGTTTGGGTTTTAGGTTCATAAGCTGTTCAGGGTCCTGGAACTTCAATTTTTGGGTCTTCAGACCGATTTCCAAACCAGCCCAACAATCCTCACCGTGCAGCCTCCTCGTGGCGACCCCCACAGCCCGCACAGCCACAACGTGCTGCAACCCAGTGACAGGCGCGCAGGGGCGCATAACAACAGAGACAGGGCACTGCCAGAGACAGAGCAGCCAGAGCAGCCCAGCGCGCAGCAGGGCGCGGGTGGCCTGGCTCACAAGCACACGGGTCCGAGAAGTCACCCTCAGCGTCTGACAGGCAGTGGTACAGCAAGCTCTCGGCACACCACAGGCAGCTGAGCCTGCGCACTAGCAGGCGACCAGGGTCAGGGGCCTCTGCGCAGCGACCACCACGCCCATCTGCCCGGCGGCGGAAGAGTGCTCGGCAATGCACACAGCGCGCAGCCTCCTCAGTCTCTGGGGAGGCTTTGGCTGGAGCAGGGGTGGGGCCCGGGCCTGGGGGTGGACGAGCAGGGGGTGCTGGGGGTGCAGCCTCTGTGAGAGGGGCAGGGAGTGACACTGGAGGACCCAGGGCTGCACCCCTCAATGCACCAGTCTTGGCAAAGCGCACAACGCAGGTAGACAGGGCAAGAGGTGGAGGCGGTGGTCCAGATCGCCGGTAGTCCTCGTAGCCGCGGCTGCCCCAGCCCTGGCTCCCTGCCCCAGCTAAAGACTCTGAAGGTTCAGGAATCCCAGTGAATGGTAGAAGCGGAGGGTAGCTCTGCAGAGCCAAGGGACAAGGAGGTCTGGTTAAGGACATTTGCAACTTACTCAATACCCATAAGCTACCCAGGTTCGGAAGACCCAAAATCCCAGAATGCAAACAGAAGGCATCAGTCAGAAGGGACAGTGTTCCTCTTGGGCTCGGGGTTACTCATGCCCTCAGAGACAGAACAAGGTAGGCAGCAAACACACACCTTAAGGGCCTTGTGGCTTAAGATTTCCCAGTTGGGTCACACTCAACCCCAAGTCCCTCCTTCAGGATAAAGTAAACAGTCTTAAGAAGTTCTTCCATAGTACCAGCATCTTCTAACATACTAGAAAACCTGTCCATGTCATCCCCCAAGTCCCTGCATAAACTAGGCAGCCCTCAAATCTCCCAGAGAGCTAGATACACTTGGAAGTTCCTACCAGCTCTCAGGAGTACAGGAGTCTTTGTTCCTGACCCAGCACCTCCAGCACCTTCCCACTTGCTCGACAAGCACTTTATTGCTGAGTTACAAACCTCAGCTCCAAACCCAGGCCCTTTCTATTCCATTACCACCTTCAGCTCAGTCAGGCTGGCCATTTCCCAGAATCTGTGTGCCTTTTCACAGACAGCTTAGGGAGCTGTCCAATTCTATTCAGGTTTACTGCGAGGGACTGGAGGGCAGAGGTCGTACCTGAGCAGAGGAGCGGCGCCTTTGTGGGGGCGTGGCCGGTGGGAAGGCAGCTGCTGACTCCACTGTGGCAATGGGAGCTGTGGGAGGAGTCTCTTGGCGGCTGTGACTGGAGGAGGAGTCGCTGTCCACGTGGGACTGAGGGAGATTGGTGAGACCTCAGTGCAGGGGAGTTCCCCAAGCAAAGAAAGATACCCTTACATAGACCTCCCTTCTATGCAGAACAAGTGCTCTGCAGCCAGGTCAGGGCTCAAACCTTTGCTCTGCCACTGACTGGTTGTGTGACAAGTAAGCTCACCTAAGAGCCCAAGTGTCTGCTCTTTAAATGGGGTGGGGGGGGGGTCATCTTAGTATCTATTCTTAAGGATGTGATGACACTGTCTCTTACAGCGCCCTCTACAGCTGAGCCACGATACAGTCTCTCGCTGGTGCTTCTAGGCAACAGCCTTCCCTATCCTAGCCCCTTGCTAGTGGATTCTGGGTAAACATCTACCACTTAGCCACTCCCCCAGGCCTTCACTGGCATATTCCACCATGTCAAACTCACCACCCTTGCTCACTTAGGCCAGGCCTCAAACTCAAGAGCAGCTGGGATTATAGGTGTGTGCCACCCGGATTCTGGATATGGGCACCGTTTTTACTAGACTCCTAATAGAACACCAAGCTACTGGACGGGCCATACACTATACCTTCCTTCCCAGAAGCACACTTCCTTGGCCCGCCAGTACATTGCAGCTTCGTTTCCACTAAAGATCAAAAGGACAGTTTGCCTGCCTGGACACCTTTCTTCCACCCAGACCAGGCCTCATACTTTACTAGCTGAAACCCCACTTCCTGGGCCTCTGCTTCCTTTTCTGTAACCTCCTATCTCATCTGTTCACAGCCTCCAGTCTATAGCCTCCAGTCTATAGCCACTGACCACCACAGCATGCCAGAAGAGTCCCATACACAGGAACTGTACGTGACTGCTGGAGGGCCACCTCCACCCCTCACGACCTTGAGACTCTCTTTGAGCCAAGGAACTAATTTTGTTGATCTCAGTATTCTCATAAACTCCCCCAAATGCATCTGGATATTCTGTACTTCATTTATTATCACTCAATTCAATGTACTTGGTCTATTTACCTAACATTCACCATGTACTGGGCACTGTTTTAGGGAGTGGAGGAGAAGCAAGGTTCTAGCAAAAGATCCGTGGCTTCTGGGAGCTGACATGCTAGCATAGAGAAAGGGCAGGAAACTAACAGATAAGAAAACTGTCTTAAAGGGCTAGAGAGATGGCACAGAGGTTAAGAGTGTGGAATGCTCTCCCAGAGGACCCAGGTTCAATCCCTAGCAACCACATGGCAGTTGCAGGTAATCCAACACCCTCATGCATACATACACTCACATGAAAATAATAATAATAATAATAATAATAATAATAATAATAGATGGGCTGGTGAGATGGCTTAGCGGTTAAGAGCACTGACTGCTCTTCCAAAGGTTCTGAATTCAAACCCCAGCAACCACATGGTGGCTTACAACCATCTGTAATGAGATCTGATGGCCTCTTCTTTGTGTGTCTGAAGACAGCTACAGTGTACTTACATATAACAATAAATAAATCTTTAAAAAAAAAAAAGATTAGCTTTTTAAAAAAGAAAGAAAACTGTCTTAGAAGGGGGAGGGGATTAGAATCAAATAAGGGACATTGGTGATTATAACTGGGGAGTGGTGGTGATGTGCAACGGTTATGTTTGTTCATTGAGACAGGGTTTTTCTATGTAGTCCTGGATAAAGACCAGGCTGGCCTCAAACCCACAGAAATCCTCCTGCCTCCTGCTTCTGCCTCCCAAGTGCTGAGATATAAAGGTGTGTGTCTACCTGGAGAAAATATTTTATATATTCCAAGCTGGCTTCAAATTTGTAACATAGCCCAAGGATGACCTTGAATTTCGATCCTCCTGACTCTACCTCCCTAGTGCTGGGATTACAGATGCCAGCTGGGGAAATCAAAACCAGGGCTCTGTACATGCTAGACAAGCATTTCACTCAGCAAATCACATCCTGGCCTGGGAATGCAATCTTAAATAGGTTGCTCAGTGAAGCCACCAAGAAGACATTTGTATAAAACCTCAAAAGAAAAGATCATATCAGATCTGAAGATGTGTTCTGGGCATAAGGGTCCCAGGACAGGAATACACCAACCCTGTCGCAATGACAGTGAGGAGGAGTCTGGTATGACAAGAAGGTGAGGGGCAGACCAGCCCAGGCCCAGATGGATCCTATCCTATATGCCATGGGAAGGTTCTGAATGGGGAAAGGGTATGATCAGACTCAGCCATTGATAATAGTCCCCTTGGCAATCCACCCCCATACCCCACTGTGTGTGTGTGTGTGTGTGTCTGCAAAGCACTCATAAACATATAAAAAAATTTTTTTTGAAAGAGAAAGCAGAATCAATATTGTGACAGATTCTATGGGAAGCAGAAAAAAACAAGAATCACCCCAGTGTGGGGATGTACCTGTAACCCCACTCTTGGGAGACTGAGATGGAAGGATCATGAGATCCAGGATAACTTCATCCCCTAACAAACCTATCAGTTTCTCATTGTCAGCCCCTCTCCTGACTATCATTAGTTTCTCCAATAGAGCCAGGGGATTCTACTGAGGGTTAGCTGCCACCATACCCTTTCCTTACTCAATGACCTCTAAGGCAACATCACTCAAGGTAAAGGAACACGCCCTTGCAGTAGCATATAAGATTTAAGATCCCACACCATCTGTCCCTGGGTCACATGACCTGAGCTGTGTAGTAAGGCCCTGTCCCCCCCAAAACAAAACAATACAAAACAAAAAAAACCCAACAAATAAACAAATAAACAATGGAGTTAAAGATGACTCCAAATTTACAAGCTTGCAGCTTGAGCAATAAGTAGAATTATCAATTCATAGAAGGGTGGTGTTGGTGCACGCCTTTAATCCCAGCACTTAGGAGGCAGAGGGAGGTGGATCTCTGAGTTCGAGGCCAGCCTGGTCTACAGAGCAGGTTCCAGGACAGCTAGGGCTACACAGAAAAATTCTTGTCTTGGAAAAACAAAACAAAAGGAATTAGCAATTCATTTGTCTGTGTATTTATTTCAATATTTATTTCTTTTTATATTTTTGTCTTTTTCTCTAAAGCACAAAGAAAAAAAGGAAGCTTGTTTTGCTTATATATCCTGGTTCCTAAAACACTGCCTGCTATGTGTGCTTTTTAGCACTTGAACAAAATGTATGGATCATGACAAAACAGGAAGCCACACATGGTGACACACCAGTAACTCCAGCATTCAAGAGGACTGAAATCAAGATTATCATCAGATACATATTGAGCTTGAGGTTGGCCTGGGCTACATTAAACCCTGTCTCAAAAGATAAATTGATAGATGGATATACAAAAATAGGAAAACTAACATAACCATGGCTGAACTGGCATTATCCATATGGGCCTGATTTTGTGTCCCTAGCATGTGACCTTCTGTAAAGAACACAGCAAGTATTCAGGAATATTTATAGACTAGAACCAACCCTCTGCCCACCCATGGGAGTGGGATCCCAAGACTCACCGTCAGAGGGCAGGGAGTCTCTGCAGTGTCCTGGGAAGGGGAGGAGGAGGAAGAGGAAGAGGAGGGAGTCAGCGAGCCTAGGGCAGGGAGAAAGAAAGAAGTGAGTCCCAGACCCCAGATTCTCCTGTTCTGTCCCCAAGCCTGGTTGTGTGCGCCTGGGCTACTGACCTCGACTCAGCGCAGCCAGCGCAGCCAGCAGGCTCTTCTGGAACTCATCTGCTTCTGCAGGACTCTGAAACGTCAGCCCAAACTTGCAGTCCCCCAAGCTCCAATGGTGGAAGATGGGATTCACTTTGTTGTAAACCAAACCTGGCCTCAGGGTACACTCCAAGGTGGTCTGAGGGGCAGGAAGGGACTAGGTCAGCTAACTTAGCCAGCATCCCAACACCAGGTGTACCTAAAAACTAATATACCCTAATTTAAGGAGATGTATCTCTGATTCTACAATATTCCTTCAATCCTTTCATTTCTATGCCTATCTGATCTCTTCCTTTGATGTCCCAATAGGAACCTCAAATCTTATTAAGTGTTAAAAAAATAATAACCTTTTCTCATACCCTAACGATGCCTCTTTTGATTGAAGAAAAGGCATTATTTACACTTTACTGAACACATCAAAATACCACAACCAGTTCCTTTCTGGTGCCTCAATAATTCCTGGAAAACTTACACAGAGATAGTTACCTTCTATACATCCACTGGATACTGGCCACCCCTTGTGTTACCTCCATGTACTTGTCTGATATCAACACTTCCTCTACACTGTTCCTGATACCCTGCTTTGAGATGTATCCTTTCCCCAAGTTTTTTGTTTTAGGTAAGTTCTCACTACCTAGCCTAGGCTGGCCCCGACCCTTACAATCCTATCCTCCTGCTACAACATCCCTAGTGCTGGAATTAGAAGCACGTGATATAGGACTGTCAACTACATTCAACACTTCCAAGAAGACCCCACAAACGCTTCCAGATACTGAGGGCAGACAAGGGCCACTTGGTTCTGGTCTCCTGGTGAGCATCTGTGAATAAGATGGAGCCAGAGGAGGATTCTGAACAGAAAGGGGACATGATGGGAGTTGGATGTGAGCTGGGTAGGTTGTGGAACGGACCAAGGTTAGAGAAGGAGCACAAATGAACGGGGCAGGAAGACCATTACCGAAATAGCTGATTGAACAGCCAGAGAAGCAGAGGACAGGAGCATCCAAATCCTTCACCCCACCCCCAAATCCCAGCTCTTATTTCACAAATCAGATTATTTATTCCAAACTCCATCCCACCTCCCACTTTGAGTTCCACTGGCAGAGGGACAGCGTAACCTTTCCTTGCCACCCCCTCCCCAGCCCCTTCCCTCCTTCCCCAGGGCTCATCCCACTCCCACACCCCAGGGTGGCTCACTTTCTGGTCCCGAAGCCGCTCCCCGTGGATGACGTAGTGCCCCTGGCGGGCCCCCCCCTCGGGCCTGGTCCCTCGGACCCGACATACGCTCACCTGGCTGAGGCCCCCGCCCCCCACAGGCAGCCAGCCCCCACTGGAGTCATCTCGGGCCATCACCACGGCTCGGACCCGCACCATGTACCTGGAAGAGGTGGGGAGGACAGAAACAACACAGGCCGTGAACTCAAATCTTGTTCCCGGTTTGAGCATTCTCCCCAACCCTGCCCTCCTCTTTTACCCCTTACCTCTGGATTTACCTCACCCTCAAGTCACCAGTACACCCACCCCTTGCCCACTTTCTTCTATCATGGCTTCTTTCTTCTTAGTGACATCTTGCCCACCATCCTTTTTCATATCTATCTACCTTTTCTCGCCATCCCCACCTCTTCAGCACCTTCCCCTATCTCCACCCCCTTAGCCTGGGTTTGCCACTTCCCCTCCCCCTACGGCTCATCCCCCCCCCTCAACCCCAGTCTCCTTCCCTCTCATCACAAACCCATAGCCCCACCCATTGTCCCCTCTCACAGCTGGATTCCTGCGCATATATATTTTCTCTGGACCCATCAACTCAGCTTCAGCGCCCCCAACACTGCCTCCGCACCCTAGTCACCCAGGCCACTAACTGGGTGAGAAACCTGGCTTCATCCCCCCCCCCTTCCCGGATTTATGAATGAGACCGGATGCAAAGCTCACTGAGTCACCCAGCAACCAGGAGATGGGCAGGGAACAGAGAGAGAACCAGAAATGGCCAGAAAGAGAGGCCAAGAAGGAGATGGAGGCAGAGAAAGCCGGCAACCGGCGACCGAAAAGATGCAAGGAGCATTTCATTCACAAAAATCAAGGCTGCTCCCGTTGGTCTCAGTTGAGGGAAGCCAAGGAAGAGAGATGGGAGGGGAGATAATGATCCATCCCCTCACCCCCCCCCCCATCCTTCAGAAACATTTTACCCCGCCCCCAGTTTAGGGGAGGTAGCCCTCCGCCCAGCAGTCAGGATTACCATTCAACCCTACTGTCCCAGGCTCATGGACCCTGAAGTCCCAACCTTATGAGCCCAGGCAACGAGTTCTAGCCCCCTCCCCCACCTGCAGGATGTCGGGTTTCTCCAGCCGTTCAGGAGGGGAAGGGGCGGCCACAGCGCCCCCAGCCCCCTTTTCTCAATGGGATGGGATTTTGTGAATGAGCAGTCACGTGACACTGCTTCCTTTGTCCGCCCGCCTCCCCCAACAACAGGTGAAGCGGGGAAAGAGGGCAGGGGTCCCCCCCCAAAGGCCTAGCTGAGATAGGGCACTGAGATCTTGGGGTGTCCTATGCTCCCACACATCTATTTTCCCGAGGAGAGTAGTCATCAGAGTTCCTCAATGGCGAGGGTCCACGACAGAATTTTGTGAATGGGGCATCCTCGGAAAAAGTCCAGGACCCCCAAATGGAGCTTGGCACCCCAAATGGCTACCGCGTAGTTTGGTGCCCCCACCCCTCTTGTTCTCCCAGCTTGTATCCGCGGGGTGCAAGGGTGGGCAGAGGGTTACAGATGCGATCCAGGCTGCCCCCTCACCCTGGCAGAAGGTCTTGTCAGCCCCCCGCCCCCTCGCCACTCTGGGCACCTGCCTGGGAGGCTCCGGCCGGGCTCCGAGCGGCGGCGACGCGGCCTCCTCCTCCTCCTCCTCCTCCTCCTCCTCCTCCTCCTCCTGTTCTCTCCCGCTCCCTCACTGGCTCCGGCGGCGCTGGAGACGGGCACCGGGAGCCGGGGCGAGGGGGGAGGGAGGGGGAACCTGGAAGATGTGTGTGGGGGAGGGGGCGGCTTGGGGGAGGGGTAGAAGCAAGGCGGGCGTACATGCCCGCTGGGTCCTAGAGCCCGGCTAGGGCTACCAGGAACATCTCCTATAGCCCCCATTTTCTCGGGACCCAGAAGGGAATCCCCATTTTTCCACTTATCTGAACGGTTGGTCCCTGATGATATGAGAAGGGAACAGAAATAGACCCTGATCCCAGGGTTCTAGAGAGAAGGTGGTCCACGGTCAGGGCTCTGAATGGGAGGGGCGGGATGCCTGGCAGGGTTCGAAAAGGGGAGGGGCCTGGGAGCCTGAGTAAGGAGGAGGTTTGGACGCTGAAGGAACTGAGAGGGTGCGTCACGGAAGGGGCGGGCGGGTGGACCTTCTGAGCCATACCAGGGAAGACAGGGTCTTAGAAAGAGATGCTGCCCGCACTTAGCAAGGCGGAGCTTGGACATAAATTTCCTTAGTGACAGGTCAAATAAGAGGCCCAAAAGGAGGAGCTACGTAGCAAGGGTTTACCATGGGCAGGGTCCGGGGAGGGCCTTAACAGAGAGGGGTGTGGCATTATAAAGGGGTGGGGCTTAATGAGAAGGGGCCTGCCTACCCACCGTGAAGAGGTTTCTGTATTTTTCTAAGGGTGATCCTGGTTCTAAGGGCTGTGCTCAAGCTGGCTCGCATGGGGCGGAACCTCGAGCTCTGGGCGGGGCCTAGATCTCGGGGGTCGTCCTCGCTGTCTCGCCCACTTGCTTCCACCCGCACATCCGTTCTTTTCGGTTATTTTCTGCTACGGCCGTTCCCCGCCCTGCCTTGGGCCCACGGGGCAGTGATCTGATCTTTGGTCGGCTGGAGGAGTCGGTGAGTGGGGTCCACTTAAGAGGCGGAGCCTGGGCGGAGCTTGAGGAAAGGGGTGGAGCCTAAGTTAAGAGCTGTCACAAACGCCAAGCGGGAAAAGTTTAAGAGGCTTGAGGATTTGTTGCTGGCTAAGAGGGAGAGATTCAAATGATCGACAGAGAGAGACGGTGGGTGATCGGAGGGTTAGGACTGAAGGACTAGGGAACTAATTAGACCACAGTCCCAGGTATTTGTTAGGCAGAGACGGACCTGATCCGGGGCCGTGAGGGGTGAGGATATGGCCATATTCTCGACAATCAGAAGCAAGACTAGAGAATGGGGCGGGGCCTGGTTAGACTAGTGTTGAGAGAGAAGCGTGAATTCATTGTTGGCTACTGGGCATAACCATCATTACCCGTGTGGTTTGAAACTTTCAACAGAGAGGCTGGCGAGACTGACTCCTGAAGCCTGGAGATCCCGGGAGTGGCAAAAGTGTTAGGGATGTGATCTAAGCAGCCAAGGGATCGGGGTTGGCGCTTTTGTACATTAAGAAGTTAGGTTCGAAGAGTAAGAACTGCAGCCTTGAGACCATGGGGAAGGGGGCGTGACCATGGCGAATTGGAGAACTGAAGACTTAAGAGCCGGGGGCTGAGAGAATATTGGAGGACAGGGCAGACCAATGCAGACAGGGGCAGTCCAAGAACAGCCTGAGCCGTGGAGTCCCCGCAGAACCCGCCGACTGACTGGTGGAAGTTTTTTAACCACATCTCCGACCTTCTTCAAAAATGGGGAACGTGCAGTCGGAGCCGTCCGCGGGCGGGGGTTCCCGAAAAGAGCAGGCCTCAGACCGCGCCTCCAACTCCCGCAGGACGCCTCTGGTGGAGCCCGAGGTGACACCCTCATCCCCTGCCATGCGCCTGGCTCGAGGGCTGGGCGTCTGGTTCCCTGGCCGTTCCGGGCCCCCGGGACTCCTGATACCCCCGGAGCCCCAGGCCTCATCCTCGCCCCTGCCCCTGCCCTTAGAACTGCCCTCACCAGTGACACCCCCTCCAGAGGAGGCGGCTGCGGCGGCGGTCTCCACACCACCCCCGCCCCCCGTGGGGACCCTGCTGCCCACGCCATCTAAGTGGCGAAAACCCACGGGCACTTCAGTGCCTCGGATACGCGGTCTTCTGAAGGCGAGCCATCGTGGTCAGGGTGACCCTCCTAGCCTCCGCCCGCTGCCACCGCCGCCCCGGCAACTGACCGAAAAAGATCCGGTCCTGAGGGCCCCAGCCCCACCTCCGACGCCCCTGGAACCTCGGAAACAACTACCGCCAGCACCGTCAACTTGCGACCCGCAGCCCCCTAGCCACAGAATCACTCTGGCCTCGTCGGCCACAAGCCCCACAGAAAGTCAGGTCAGACACAGCAGCGAGGGTCAGGCGGCCGGGGGAGCCCACGGAGGGGTACCTCCCCAAGCCGGAGAGGGAGAAATGGCTCGGTCCGCTACTTCCGAGTCTGGCCTGAGTCTGCTGTGTAAAGTCACCTTCAAGTCGGGTCCCCATTTGTCCCCCACATCGGCCTCGGGTCCCTTAGCAGCCAAAGCCTCACCCGGGGCCAGTGGTGGCGGAGGACTGTTTGCCTCTTCTGGGGCCATCTCCTATGCTGAGGTCCTGAAGCAAGGGCCCCAACCTCCTGGAGCCACTCGTCCCTTAGGAGAGGTCCCTCCTGGAGCCACTCGTCCCTTGGGAGAGGTCCCTCGTGCAGCCCAGGAAACCGAGGGTGGTGATGGAGATGGCGAAGGGTGTTCTGGTCCCCCTTCGGTGCCTGCTCCCCTTGCCCGGGCTCTACCACCACCCCCTTACACCACCTTCCCAGGTTCAAAGCCCAAATTCGACTGGGTGAGCCCTCCTGATGGCACTGAACGGCACTTCCGATTCAATGGGGCTGTCGGGGGAATCGGGGCACCCCGACGGCGCACGACCACGCTCTCAGGGCCTTGGGGATCCCCTCCACCAAGGTCAGGTCAGACACATCCATCTTCAGGGCCGCGGAGGCCCACACCTGCCTTGCTGGCACCACCCATGTTCATCTTCCCAGCGCCAAACAATGGCGAGCCTGTTCGCCCAGTGCCTCCAAGTCCGCAGCAGATACCTCCTCTGCCGCCGCCACCGCCCACGCCACCAGCCACGCCACCACCGGCGCCACCACCCACACCACAGCCACCAGCACTCCCGAAGACGCCGATACTGGTGGCCCGTCCGCCTACCCCAGGCCCTGGCCACTTAGAGTCAGCCTTGGCTCCCACCCCTCCCTCCACTTTATCCCCAACTGCAGCTACGGACCAGGTCCCAGCTGCGACTCCAGCCCCAGTCACATCCCAAGTTCCAGTAACCACCACCGCTGAGCTGTCACCGCCAATGCCCCAGCCCAAGATTCGTACACGCAGGAACAAAGGTCCCCGAGCGGCCCGGGGTGTTATCCGTGAAGAAGGGACTTCTGGAGATGGCCCTCGAGAACTGAATACGGCTCCGGTGACTGACAGCAGCAGTGGAGGGGTTGGCGGTGGTAGCAACGGAACCTCCACAGCTGGGGCCTCTAACAAGGGAACAGCAAGGCACTGGCCGCCTTTCGAGGTGCTTAATTCCTGTCCCTGCAAATGCTACTGCCGCCATCAACGTCGTCACCGTCGGCTGCCACGCAACGTGTCTGCCTGGTGAGGGAGATTAGGGAGTGGGAAGGAGAGGGCACACTCCAAGTCCTGCACCTATTTACCCTGGATGGAATAAGATTACACGCTTTGGTGTCTTGACCACAGACTGACACACAAATTACCTGGACCTTAACTTAGCTGAGCCCCAGGAGCCTTGGCCCTTTCCTGGCCTTAGCTCAACCTCTTGGTATTCTGGATGCCAAGCTGACCCTTGGTCTTTATTATCTGTAGCCTTCCTGCTGGTCTGACCCTAGTCACTACCTTTACCCCGTCCCTGAGGGCAGTAAAGATGGTTTATCAGAGATGGGGAAAGGAAACAACTGTGTTTCTGGAACCTGAGGGTGGATTAATAAGCCCCCAACTTGCCTGGTCCCATTGAAACTCCCAGTGCCCATACCCCATTAGAATCCTCCCACCCACTTGAGACCAAGGCCCCTTCCACACCTCTGCTACTATTCTAAGCCCAGGATTTGGTTGCCAGGCCTGGCTATTTGGGGGCTTAGACTCACACTCCTTCCCATTCTATATGGATGTACCTCTGCCCCTGAATGCCCTTGGGAACCTATGACAGGACAGACTTCAGGGGGAAGTGAAGAGAAGTCACAGAAACAACACACCCTATCAATTCATCTTCCCAGGCTGAGTACACCCACCAACCACCTGAGTGAGCCACCGTGGGTGGCCACCGTCAAGCTGGCTGGCTCCCTAGTAGCGGGCCTGGAGCACTACGACTTGCAGGCCACCCATTCTACCTGAGTGCAACTGCCCAACCCCCTCTGCCTCACCTTCCTTGCCAATAAAGTACCCAGTCTACAAGTTGCCTAACTGCCTATCCATTACCACCAAGGACTGAGAAGGCTTCAGAATTGAGGTGGCTGGTCCAGGATTGGGGTATTGATCTCCTTCATACTATTAGTGCTGTGGCTGAGCCAAGGTCATGGGTCACTTTGGAGCAGCAGTGAGGACAACCAACTGGACAGGTGGCTTGGCTAGACTTGGACAGTTTCCCAAGAACTTCAAAGCAAGAAGCCGGCTAGTGGGCCTGTCTAGTCCAAGTTACAATGTTGGCTCAAGGAGGCCAGACTCTATATACTCATATCAGAGCTCATACCATTTATTACAGAGGGCTCAAATGGTAGCCCATAGACAAAGTCAGTTTCATGTCTTATTTTAAGAATTATTTAATCCAGCCGGGCAGTGGTGGTGCACGCCTTTAATCCCAGCACTCGGGAGGCAGAGGCAGGTGGATCTCTGAGTTCGAGGCTAGCCTGTTCTACAAAGTAAGTTCCAGGACAGCCAGAACTACACAGAGAAACCCTGTCTTAAAAGAAAAAATAAAAAAAAAAAAAAGACTATAAAAAATTTTATTTAATCCATGGCCAGCATTTTTTTAAAAAACTGAGACACACAGTGCTTAACTGGAAGAAAAAAAAAATCTAGTCCCTCGGCCCAATACCAAAACGCATCCACAGCTGGCTAGAAGAGTCCCTCAGTCTGGGCCTGTGTTCTCCTGTGGGCCACTGGGCATCTGTACTTAAAACCCAGAGCAATGACAACTGGGAAATGCTCACCCAGGGGGCCCAAAGGCTTCCCAAACACCCAAATTCTCCAGGAGCAATTATCTCCACCATCACACTGGGGAGACTCAGGCCCATTAGAGGTTAATCTGCCTTTATTGAAGGCCAGCCTATAATGGGTTTGTTGGACTAGCCATATCCACCACACTGGTCAAGGCTCAGACAATCATCTCCAGCTGCCGGGCATACTCGATGACCTGTTTGGCCAGTTCAGTAGAGGGGATGGTGCTGTCTTCTGGCTTTTGCTGCTGGCTGGCAAAGCTGTAGTAGTTGTTAGGGCCCAGCACCCAACCTCGCTGAAGAAAGAGAGATGAGAAATAGTTGGTGACCCCACAAGCTGCTCCCCACCCTATGCAGCCACCTCCCAGTGTACCATGGCTCCTTCTGTCATGGATTACTGCCATTAGATTTCCTCTGTGCCTCAGTTTCCCCATGTTTAAGATGGGTCTACAGGACTTACAAGCTTCTGAGCAAACACTGTACTTGGTCCACAGTAAGCAGCCGGCAGCCGTCGTTGCCGCTCCTCACATTAGCCCTCTAACAGTCTGCTCTTGAGCTGGGTGCCTTACACCACTTGCCCAACCTGAGAATCTCACAATCTGCTCTTGCCTCCTCTCCTACCCCCTGGGACACCAAGGTCACTGGGCAGCAAGAGTCAACATCCCTGGGGGCACTGCTCCACTCAAATGAAGCAGTGTAACCACTACCAACAAGTCGCTGCTTCTAAGGAGCTCTTAGGGCAAAGTCAAGATGCAGAGTATCCCTTAGAGCTGGAGCCAGCTGCTGTGCTAAGCTCTACATGTCTGTCAGACTCTAGCCTCTTTCTATGGAAAGGCCAGCAAGCTCAGAGAGGCTGAGCCACTTGCCTGGAGTCTCACAACTGGGTTTAGTTCCGGGCAGTCTTTGTTCTGCTGATGTCCCCCTCGACTATCCACACAGTGCACTGGCACTGTTTAGACAGGGAACAATACCCTCCATCCCCCAACCCTGATCCACAGTCCCTTGTCCCACACTCTAGCCACCTTCTTGGCATATTCTGTCATCTTTTTGGGTGTGCTGAAGAAGAGGATCCGGGTAGCCTCAGCAAAAAGGATTTTCTCATAGGCCTTCTCAATGCATCCTGCGATTTCATCCCTGTGGGAAGGTGACAGTTCTCATCACTGGGCAGACAACCTCCCAGACCCTGTTTTCCAATGACTGACTCCAGTACTGATAGCTGAGAGAGAGGGGACTAACTTGACCAGTCACAAAGCAGGCATGGGCCAGAAGGGACCCACAGCTGTCTCTGAGTAAGCCTTTTCACATAGGAACCTTCAAAAGAACACAACACCTTTCTTCAGATGTCTAGAGGAGGTTCTTGTATGAACAAACAAGAGAGCTGGTCTAGAATGCCTGGGCTCTATCCCCAGCACCACAGAGAGCAGGTGTCTGTAATCCCAGCATGCAATGTGGGAGGTGGAGGCAGAAGGAACAGGGTCATGGCCAGCCTCGGCTACATGAAACCCTTGAGGGCAGCTCAGCAGTAGAGCATTCCTTTAGTTTATACAAGGTTCTGATTGTAGCCCCTAGAGGGGGAGGGACTGGGGGGTACACTATGAGAAACACCAGGGCATCAATCATAGGCATCAGGGAGTGTGGCATGTAGGGGACGAACAAGGCCAGGAAGTCTGCAGCCTCAACCCCACGTACCTGATAGTATCCAGCAGGATGTCAATGAAGAAGGTGTAGCTTTCGGCAGGGATGTTCCCCTTGGCCAGGAATACCTTGTTGTAGCTCCCCTCCATGAGGTACTGCCAAGGCCAAGGGAGAAGAGGAGGAAGATGGAGTGGCACAGGCTTTCCTTGCTCCCTGGTGCCTCCCAACCCTGCTCTACCACAACACCCTCTGCCACTTAGCCTACCCATCCCCATCAGACTGGGCTGCTCCTCTTCCAAGAAGCCCCATCTGGCTTATATACTCACCCTGGCAGCCAGCCTCCATTATAAGGGGAGAAGGAGGTGTATCAACCCCAGCTCCTACTCCATATACACCTCAACGGCTGCCCCCAGCCACTCTGCCACCATTCTTACAGCTTAGCCCTCTGCAGGCCTCAGCTCCCACACCTCACCCCTGACTTACCAGCCTTCTTCCACGGTCTTCTTTGCTGTCTTTTAAATATGGCAGGAGGTTTGTGCCTCAGGACACAAACTGCCTCTGCCAGATGACCTCTTAGCCTTTCAGACCCTCTCTGATCCCTCCCAGTTCCCCAGAACACTTAATGCCTCACATACCACACAGGTAACTCATTCTTTTGGTACCTATCTGCCTCCACACTTCACTGACTCTAGATTAGGGGTTTCCTCTGTTTGATTTGCCTTAACATGAAGACCTTCCCTGGTGCCTGGCATATGTATGTTTTGCTGGTTAGAAGAGTTGGTGGATTGAAAATGGCTGATCATTCTTTCAGGAAACCCTCCCAAAGTCTAAACTGGCACCGCCCACCTCACTCAGGATCTCCCTTCCCCTGCCCAGCCTCACCTGCTCGAGGGACACAGGGTGTTTGATGTAGACATTGGTCTGGATGTCCTTGGCAGGTAACCGTTCTAACTCTGTGTGGAACTCAGCCACTCGGTTCTGAGATAGCAGGAAGAGGAGGTTGAGGCCAAGGAGCTGGTGCATGTAGGCTGACTCAGGAAGCTGTTCTCTGTAAGCCAGGGAGCGGGAAGAAACCAAAGTTAATAGGTACTGGGGAGCTAACCAAGTTCCTTATCAGTTCCTTCCAGTATTCTTTTTTTTTTTTTTTTTAAAGATTTATTTTATTTATTATATGTGAGTACACTGTAGCTGTCTTCAGACACTCCAGAAGAGGGAGCCAGATCTCGTTACGGATGGTTGTGAGCCACCATGTGGTTGCTGGGATTTGAACTTGTCAACTTCGGAAGAGCAGTCGGGTGCTCTTACCCGCTGAGCCATCTCACCAGCCCCCTCCTTCCAGTATTCTTACAACTACTTGCAGGAGTTCAGACAAGTTAGGTACAGAGAGGCAAGAAAAGCCACAAGCCATACGGACAAAGCATATATGGACTACAGTGTTTCAGCCTATTTCCCATCTGCTAAACATTTGTCCCTAGGTATCCACACCATAAAGGCATGTTCAGTAAACATAAATGAATTAAATGGTCTATCATACATAAAGCCATAAGAATAGTATCCAGAGGCTAGATACTCAGTAAGCAGAATGTTTCCCTCAAATGAATAAAACTTTTGGTTCAATCCGCAGCACTTCCTAAACAAGACATGGGGTGCACACCTGTAATCCCAGTCACTTGGAGGTACAGGTAGGAGTATTCAAAGTTCAAGATTGGAAGGGCTACTACACAACTGAAATCTCAGCCAGCTTGGGGCACACTAGACATAGCCTCAAAGAACAACAGCTCGAGGGCAGGAGAGATGGCTCAGCGGTTAAGAGCACCGACTCCTCTTCCAGAGGTCCTGAGTTCAATTCCCAGCAACCACATGGTGGCTCACAACCATCTGTAATGGGATCTGATGCCTCTGGTATGTCTGAAGACAGTGACAGTGTACTCACATAGATAAAATAAATAAATAAATCTTAAAAACAAAACAAAACAACAGCAGCTGGGTATTGTGGCCCATGCTGTTAATCCCAGCACTCAGGAGGAGTCAGGCGGATCTCCAGGCCAGCCAAGGCTACACAGAAACAAAACAAAACAAACAAAAACACAAAAAAAAAAAAAAAAAAAAACCCACAACAAACCAACCAGCAGGGGGCAGCACTACATATAATCTCCAAGTGTAGGCAGGTGGACCACCTTGAAAGTCTCAAACAAAATACAACCAGCAAATTGTGAAGCAAAGTAGCATCTTACTGGCTGATATAGATATGTCAGCTGGAGGGAGAATAAAGGGTCACACGCAGCCACACTGGGTAGAGGGGACATAGTGTGGGACTAGATAAGGGCAAACAGATTGGAGGGGCCGAAGAGATGGCTCAGCAGTTAAGAGCACTAGATGCTTGAAGAGCTCTGCACTTTCAGAAGTCCTGAGATCAATTCCCAGCACCCGTGTGGCAGCTCACAACCATCTGTAATGGGATCCCACACATTCCTCTGGTGTTCAAACATACAAGCAGACAGAGCACCCATATACATGGAAATACATAAAATAAAACTGTTTAGAAACTTACAGAACTAGACTACATAAACCCAGCCTCAAGATTTCTAATCTTCTGGCCCTCAGGCTTCTGGGGATAGAGCTAAGAATAGCAATGGTTCTCAGTGAAGAAGCCAACTGAGGAAGCCAGAGATACAAGGAACTACCCATTCCTGCTCCAGTCCCCTCCCTAGAGGGCCCAACCTCACTTGTAATCAAAGTAGTAGCATTTGAGCTGGGCCATGTAGCGCTCGAAGGAGGGGATGTCCTTGCCCAGGATGCTCCACTGGGCCCCAATCTCCAGAATGTCACCTGTGAGGAAGGGGACAGGGGTGCTCAGGTGGTGGCTGGAATCCCTCCTGGGATCACCACCACAGTCATTCCTACAATGACCCCAGGCTAGTCACCCTCCACCAACCCTAGTGACACTCACGGGCCAGAATGAGTTGCTGTTTAGTCAGTTTGGTCCCGGTGGTTGGCAGGAAATTGAGCTCCAGCAGAACCAACTGAGGGGGAAAGAATGAGGGTGAGATTTTAAATATAGATCACTTACGTTCTCTGGACTTTTATGTTCCTACTTGGAAAAGCTTGCATGCATCCTAAACCACACAACTGCCATGAGTACTAGTGGAGTCAGTCCTTGTAAAGCAAACACCACAGTGCCCAAGAGCACAGAGAGTACCAATTGGATTACCTCATCTTACAAACATTAGTAACTCCACTGAGAAAAAAGAGGCACTCGGGGCCTGACCCAGTGGGATCCTGGGGGTGGGGAGACGCCCATGACCTCAATTCTTCCAGTTGCTATTTTTAGCTTGTTTTAGGTTTCTGTTTTGTTTAAGACAGCATCTCCCCAGGCAGGCCAATCTGGTCTAGAAGCGGAGACCCTGGTGTGAGCCTCTCGAGTGCTAGGATTACAAGTGTGGGACATCGTGTCCAGCTATTATACTCAGGTCTGGGAAGACCTTCTCCACCACAGTGTGCCCAAGAAGGGGGTAACAAGGAATGTGGGGCACTCCTTTCCCCTTCCCCCCAGTCCATCCCAGACACCATTCCTTAGTAAAACTTAGGGACCTAATACATATTTGTCATTGTTTACTTATTAATATCACATATATTATATATATTAATATATTAACATATATTAATATTATTAATATCACACACATATATATATATATTTTTGAGACGAAGTCTATGTAGCCCAACCTCCTCAAACTCACTATTGAAGACCAGGCTGGCCTTTTATCCGCCTGAATGTGTTTACAACCGAAACGCATGCTCTTTTAGGTTCATTATGGCTTCAAACTGTCCCTGTTGTCCCTCTTCACACAGGTGTTTCCTAACCTCTGCTCTCTCACAGCTTACCTGGGCTTTATTTACCACACATTCCCTCAATGTCCCGTCGCCTAAGCCTTATTCTTTTCACCACCTCCCCGTTTGTCACTGATCCCACTTCTTGCCTCCCTCCAAGGACCAAAGCTCGAACCATCTCATTCGATTCTGCCAGAACCAATCTTTCTATCACCACTCCCTTACCGCCACCTTCAGGGGCCGAACTTCGCTCTTCCCATTCCTCGGCCCGCTCTAAAAGCCTTGATCTCCGTCTGTCACCTTCCCCCAAGCATTAGGCATCTAGGACCCGGAGACCTCTTACCTTCAGGCGGCCCAGCTCTTCTCCACATTTACTAAGGTTCGGGCTTTTCCGGTTCCACTCGTCCTTGAGTTGCTCGTACATGCCGGCCGCTGCCTGCAGGATCCCGCCCGCGGTAGCCGCGGGTCCGGAGCTCGAGACGATGGTCGACCCGTTCACCGTAGCCGCCGTGGCCGCCATCTTCCGTGATGCGGCAAGACGCCGACCCGACTTACGGCAGCGGCGCCGGGCAATGATCTCCCGGCGGAAGTGAGGCCGGGAGGTGGAGCCCAAAGCTGGAGGCGGAGCTACCACTGCCAGCTTCCGCCCCCCGCGGGAGGAGAGCTTCTTCGCAGTCCGGCCCTTAATGAACATACCGCAGCTCCTCCTCCGCTGTCATTCAAAATGGTGAACGGAAGTCCGTTTGCTCCAACTGAAAACGATACCCACAATGCCCCGCCCATCTGTCGTCACCATGGCCGCCCTCGCTTTGGACTGTGGAATGTCCATTTTAAGGGGGCCGCCTCTAGGTCAAGAGATGGCGATGTGGAGCCATTTGGAAAACTGTCAGATGACACTACAAAGGCAGGCTGAGAGAGGACTAGCTGGTGGGATTTAAGACTAGAGCATTCATAAACCGGGTGTGGTGGTGCACGCTTTTAATCCCAGCACTCGGGAGGCAGAGGCAGGTGGATTTCTGAGTTCGAGGCCAGCCTGGTCTACAAAGTGAGTTCCAGGACAGCCAGGGATACACAGAGAAACCCTGTCTCACCCCCCCCCCCCCAAAAAAAAAGATTAGGGCATTCGTGT
>LR753336.1:142834-315761 GCA_902729485.2 Mus minutoides | reverse complement strand
CTCGAACTCAGAAATCCACCTGCCTCTGCCTCCCAGTGCTGGGATTAAAGGCGTGCGCCACTATGCCCGGCTCTTCCACATTTTTTTCAGACTCTTTAAAAAGATTTATTTATTCATTTTATGTGTATGAGTACACTGTGGCTGTCTTCAGACACACTAGAAGAGGGTATATTGGATCCCTTTATGGATGGTTGTGAGCCACCATGTGGTTGCTGGGAATTTTAGTCAGGACTTCTGGAAGAGCAGTCAGTGCTCATAACCACTGAGCTATTTCTCTTATTCCCTTTTTTCCTTATTTTTGAAATTAAAATATAATTACAAGTCAGGCGTGGTGGCACACGCCTTTAATCCCAGCACTCGGGAGGCAGAGGCAGACAGATTTCTGAGTTCAAGGCCAGCCTGGTCTACAAAGTGAGTTCCAGGACAGCAACGTGCTATACAGAGAAACCCTGTCTCGAAAAACCAAAAAAAAAAAAAAAAAAAAAAAAAAAAAAAAAAAAAGAGGAAATATGGGGCTGGAGAGATGGCTCAGAGGTTAAGAGCACTGTATGCTCTTCTGAAGGTCCTGAGTTCAAATCCCAGCAACCACATGGTGACTTACAACCATCCGTAATGGGATCTGATGCCCTCTTCTGGTGCATATGAAGTCAGCTACATTGTGTACTTACATAAAATAATAAATCTTTAAAAAAAAAAAAAAGAAGAGGAAATATGAAGTATTTAATTAATGGAAACAGTTTAGGTAAGGAGATAACAGATTACATCTGTGGAAGTTTTTTCTAGCTGCTGTCTTAGCTGTCAATGTAGTCAGAAGTCTGATAAATAAAAATCTAGCAGTTATATATCAGTTATGTATTGTTTTTTTTTAAAGGATTTATTTTATTTATTATATGTAAGTACATTGTAGCTGTCTTCAGACACTCCAGAAGAGGGCGCCAGATCTCGTTACGGATGATTGTGAGCCACCATGTGGATGCTGGGATTTGAATTTATCACCTTCAGAAGAGCAGTCGGTGCTCTTACCCGCTGAGCCATCTCACCAGCCCATGTATTGTTTTTAAAAATGACAGAGTCCACTAGCCAACAGTTCTCTGTGGTCTCAGTGGTCTCTGTGGTCTCTGTGGTCTCCACAGCAACTTGAGCAGAGTCAGTCTGGCTTTCAAGTGCAGAAGATGCAGGCCTTATTCTCTGTGGAATGGATACATGAGACATAAGAAATGGCTTACCTTGGTTTTAGTTAAGTCATTTTGACTTGAGTATCCTGTTTTGTCCACTGCTCATTTCAGTGATTATTATATCACAATCTAGGCGGCAGCATCCTGTAGCTGTTACCAACAATATATTACATAATATTAAATATATAATTAAATTATATATATAATTAAATTATGTATATATACAGCTGGCAGAAGTGAGACCAGGAAGTGGACACCCAATTATACATATAATTAGTACAGGTTGAAGAGGTGGCTCAGGGGTCAAGACCACTTGCTGTTGGATTCCCAGCATCCTCATGCTGATCACTCTAACTCCAGTTTCAGGAAGTCTGATACTCTCTTCTGATCTCCGAAAGCATCAGGCCACACATTTGTACATACCAAAATAGGGTGTTTGTTTGTTTGTTTGTTTGTTTTGATTTTTCAAGACAGGTTTGGAGTAAAAATTTCTGGTTGTGTTATGCAATGTAGAGTCATGTGATGTTTGGCTGAAGCAAGAGCCTTGCCCTGAGAGGACATGTGATGTTGGAGAGAGTATAAGTAGGACTGCAGACAGTGAGGGTGTGCTGGCTATCTCCATTGGCCGCTCTGCTTCCCTCATCTTCTCTTCATTGAGAGAGTCAGGCCAGAGAATTTCTCATGGCATCCCTGGTAATTCTGACTTCTTTTGCTGACTTGTGCCAATGCAGGCAGAGGCCTGGCTGTTTCTGCTGGATGGTGCCACCACTGCTGATTCATGTTTGGTGTCCTGACACTACTGAACTGGATGGCTGGTATCCTGACAATGGGGATTAAAATCGCCCCAAAGAACTACTAAGCCACTCCACATGCCCTTGTCCTACTTATCATCTTTTCTCCCCTACCTTTGGGTAGTGGGCTAGAAGGGGGATCAAAGCATTTGAGAACCCTTATTAAAGCAGGTTTTGAAAAGTCTAAGCCAGGACTAGGGAAATGGCTCAGCAGTTAAGAGCATTGACTGTTCTTCTAGGAGTTCTGAGTTCAATTTCCAGCAGCCACATGGTGGCTCATAACCATCTGTAATGGGATCTGATGCCCTCTTCTGGTGTGTCTGAAGACAGCTACAGTGTACTCACAAATAAACATTAAAAAAAAAAAAAGAGGGCCAGGCATGGTAGCGCACGCCTTTAATCCCAGCACTCGGGAGGCAGAGGCAGGCAGATTTCTGAGTTCGAGGCCAGCCTGGTCTACAAAGTGAGTTCCAGGACAGCCAGGACTATACAGAGAAACCCTGTCTCAAAAAAACCAAAAAAAAAAAAAAAAAAAGTCACTAATTTATTTTCAAGAGGGAAACTGCCACAGCACTAGTATCAGAGAACAAAGTAGGAAAGATGTTTATCTCCACCATGCACGCTCTGGCGATCAAACAGGTTGCCAGGGTTGGCAACAAGCACATTTACCTGTGTAGCCATCTCACCAGCCAGAATTTCCCAATTTAAAAAAAAAAGATTTATTTATTTATGTAAGTACACTGTAGCTGTCCTCAGATATTCCAGAAGAGGGCATCAGATTTCATTACGAATGGTTGTGAGCCACCATGTGGTTGCTGGGATTTGAACTCGGGACCTTCGGAAGAGCAGTCGGCGCTCTTAACCACTGAGCCATCTTGAATTTCCCAATTTTATCCAACATCCACTTCTATGGATACATAAATATCACCCCCAAAATATCCTGAAACTAACCCCCAAAATATCCTGAAACTCACCCCCAAAATATCCTGAAACTCACCCCCAAAATAGCCCTAATACATTATTCTCAGGATAGGGGGTTGACTGCCTCTGCCTCATCTGTGCTGAGTTTAAAGGCCTCTGCCACCATGCCCACCTGTCACATTGCTCTATTGGGATGGGATTAGGAATGGCTCCTAGCTCTGCCTGGCTGGTGGGCTTGTGGAGACCCTGAACTGAGGGGCTAATATGACTTGTGGCTCCTCCCTTCTTTCTCTGAGCAATGTGACATGTGGTTGCGGCCTCTAAGGGTAAAGATGGAAGGTTTTGAAAGAGTAGTACTTAACCAAAGACAAAATGGAGTCCCTTGTGTCAGGAGGGAAGGTGAACTTTTGAACTAATATAAGGAACTGAACCTTTGGCCCTAGCTACGAGGCAAGCTTTTCCTGGAACAATCACAGAATGGTCCAACGCCCTCTGACCATAGAATGTTCCAACGCCCTCTGTGGAATGTTTCAATGCCCCAGGAGGTTGCCTAAGGTAGCACATGACTTAACTGTTAGGTAAATTTATGGTTTTTCCTCCCCCTTTCCCCCCCTGAGTTTGTGGGTTTTGCCTTTATAAGCTTTGTAAAATTTCAGGTCGTGGTCGACTCCCCTGTCTCCTGCGTGGGATACGGATCGTCCAGGAGCTCCGATTAAAAATCCTCTTGCGGGGGGGGGGGGGGGGGGGGGGGGGGGGGGGGGGCTGGTGAGATGGCTCAGCGGGTAAGAGCACCCGACTGCTCTTCCGAAGGTGATAAGTTCAAATCCCAGCATCCACATGGTGGCTCACAACCATCCGTAACGAGATCTGGCACCCTCTTCTGGAGTGTCTGAAGACAGCTACAGTGTACTTGCATATAATAAATAAAATAAATCTTTAAAAAAAAATGTTTAAAAAAAATCCTCTTGCAGTTTGCATCAAGACGGTCTCTCGTGATTCTTGGGGTGCGCGAACAGCCCGTGTTTGGAGTAGGGGTCTTTCTGTTTTGATCTTACAGTTTAAGGTCAGAGTTCACATCCAGAGCTGAAACTACAGATTTGGGCAGACACCCAGGGGCCAGACCCAAAGCCTTTGCTAACAATGCTGGGGAGACTATGCTAGGGAAAACTGTAATCTCAGGGTTTGGGAGATGGAGAAGCATCAGGGTTTCAAAGTCATCCTTCAGTTATATAACCAGTTCAAGGCCAACCTGAGCTACATGAGACCTCAGATCCAAAGAGAAGAGGGGAGGAGGAGGGGGAGGGAGATGGGGAGGGGGAGAGAGACATGGGAATGCAGAAGATGTGGCTCGGGCACTAAAAGCACTTGAGGCTCTCAGAGGATCCAGTTTTGGGTTTCCAGCTCCCATATGTTCCTTTACAACCACTTGTAATTTCAGCTCCAAGGGATCCAGTGTGGCCACCCAGAGCCACATGAACTGGGTCCTCCTGAAAAGCAGGCTGGGTCTAAAAGAGAATAAAAGGCAAGAAAGAGACAAGGCCAAGACAACTGCTGATCAAAGCCCAAAGCGGACTGAAATTCTGTGCTTATAAAGGGGGAAAGCCCATCTCCTGCAGATCCAGTCTTTTTTCTTTCTTTCCTTTTTTTTGTTTTTTTTTGTTTTGTTTTGTTTTGTTTTTGAGACAGGGTTTTGCTATATAGCCCTGGCTGTCCTGGAACTCACTTTGTAGACCAGGCTGGCCTCAAACTCAGAAATCCACCTGCCTCTGCCTCCCAAGTGCTGGGATTAAAGGCGTGCATTACAGATCCACTCTTTTTTTTGTTTTGTTTTGTTTTTGTTTTTGTTTTTCGAGACAGGGTTTCTCTATATAGCCCTGGTTGTCCTAGAACTCACTCTGTAGACCAGGCTGGCCTCGAACTAAGAAATCCACCTGCCATGGGGGCTGGTGAGATGGCTCAGTGGGTTAGAGCACCCAACGGCTCTTCCGAAGGTGATGAGTTCAAATCCCAGCAACCACATGGTGGCTTACAACCACCTGTAACAAGATCTGACGCCCTCCTCTGGTGCGTCTGAAGTCAGCTACAGCGTACTTATGAAGAATAATAAGAAATGAATCCTTCATAATCATATTATTATGAAGAATAATAAGAAATGAATCCTTGGACCAGAGAGACCAACCAGAGCAAGCTAGGCTGTCGGGAGTGGGAGCGAGCCGAGCTGAACGGGGACGGCTGGAGCTAGCGGGGGCCATATGGGGGGGTGGTGGCAGGGAGCGAGTGGGGCTGGCCGGAGCGAGTGGAGCCGGTGGGAGTGAGCAGGGGGGGGGGTGTCTCACGGAGCGAGCAGGGTTGACTGGAACAAGGAAAAAGAAAGAAAGAAAGAAAGAAAGAAAGAAAGAAAGAAAGGAAGGAAGGAAGGAAGGAAGGAAGGAAGGAAGGAAGGAAGGAAGGAATCCACCTGCCTCTGCCTTCTGAGTGCTCAGATCCACTCTTGATGCCCTTAGCCAGCCTGTAAGCAATCTGTCTGACCTCACTAGTTTGGCAAGAAGGTGTCAATGACTGGGTTGCCTGCTGTCTTAGGAATCTCTCAGGGATCTCTAAGCCTCTCAGCAGGTAGCAGTGTCTTGGAGATGAACCGTATACCTTGACAGAACAATAGAACCATCTAGGTCAGAAGGCTCCACCCCAGGTGGTCTCATTCTCAGTGGCAGCAAGGTCTGAGCCAGCCTGCTCAAGGCTGGGGGTGGGGCTACAATCCAGTACCTTTTTCCCTGTCTCCAGTGGTACCAGGCACCCATGTGATGCACATAAACAGGTAAGTACTCACACATAAAAAAAAATATATTAAAAAAGACAGGTTGGAGGAAAAGAAACCACAAAAGCCTGGCTCATGGGCATATGTTTGGAATTTCATCATGCTTAAAGCAGAGACCAAAGAATCTCTGCAGGTTTAAGGGCATCTTGGCCTACTGTTGCTCTGCTATGTGGCTATCTCTGCTACATGGAAAGACTTAAAAAAGAGGAAGAAAGAAGAGGAGAAGGAAGAAAAGAGGAAAAAGAAGGAAAGGAGGAGGAGAAGAAAAGGAGGAAGAGGAAGAAGGGAGAAGGAGGGGGAGAAAGGGGAGGAGGGGGAGGAGGAAGAGAAGTGAAAAAGTGAAATATAAAAACTAGGCCTTTAGGCCCAGGCTTGAGAATGTGACTTTGTGACTTATAGCTCTAAGGTATTCTAATCATAAAACAGATAGCTTCCTGGGTTCAGGGAGTGTTTGTTCAAAGAAAGTCACCCTGACCCACCTTGACCATTGCTGAAAACCTCTATGCAAATGTGCTATTGTTAGAAGTTCATAGAAACTGTCTTGACTTTCCACTTCCTCCCAACTCTTAACTGATATTTTTTGTTATTTTCCAACAACGCCCTCCCCACCCCCTTGAGTTGTGGTTTCTCCCTTTAAATACCCCCTTACCCAGCTACTCAGGGCGCCACAGTCCTCTTGCCCCGCATGGTGTATGACCGTGAGCTCTTGAAATAAAAATCCTCTTGCTGTTTGCATCAAGACCCTTTCTCGTGAGTGATTTGGGGTGTCACCTCTCCTGAGTCAGAACGTGGGGAAGTCCTCACATGTGGGTCTTTCAGGAGGAGGAGGAGGAGGAGGAGGAGGAAAGGGGCCATTGAGATTGCTCCTGTGGTAAGCTTGAGATGTAATTCTAGAGCTCAAATGATAAATCTATTATTGAGTTGTTCTCTGACCTCCCCATGCATGTTGTGGCATGTATGCCCACCCCCTGCCCCAAACACACAAATAAATGAATGTAATGAAAAAAATCAACCACAACATCATAAATGATCACTTCTGTGTAGAATACTCTAGCCCTGGGTTGACTGTAGCTTTTACAAAACTCTTTCATTGTCCATGAGCCACTAGATAGTCACTGGTAGTTATAGTCAGGGAACCAGATAATTACAACATGATGCTGGTCACAGACAGCACCCAGAGAGTAGAGAGAATGTCGTGGCATGAGAGGAGCTCAGCTGCTGGGGTGGGTACTCAGGTAAACCTGAGAATAGCCATCTGGAATGATGGCAGCCATAACTGCCTGTTCTATAGCGACTCTGAATAGTTGAGTGGAAATCAAAGCTTGAAGTAGAACTTTCTGGTTTCTTTGGAGATGCGGTTGTGTCATGTGATGCTTTTCTGGAAACTGTCTTATGGGAGCATGTTTTCCTGAAGCAGACATGAGGGAGGACGTTTTGCTGAGAACAGACACATGTTTTTCTGGAAGCAGCCTAGAAAAAATGGCGTGTAATGTTTTGCTAGAGTGGACACCTAAGAGAACCTGTGATGCTTGGAAAGGGTGTAACGCAGCAGACTGTGAGTAGCACTGTGGCATTGGCTCACCTTCCACTCTTTGCTGATACTGCTCAGCTTGCCTTATTTACTGATCATAGAGAGAAATACACCAAAGAACTTCTCATGAGATTCCAGCAGCTTCTTGCAGCATTTGCAGCATCGGGCCAGTTGGCAGAGCCTGGCGGTTTCTTCTGGATTGAACTGTGGTTACTGATTCATGCATGGTGTTTGTGAGTAGATGGAGCTTCCATGGCTGATTTATGTGAACTGAACTGCTGATATCCTGATAATGAGGATTGGAATCACCCAAAAGAACTTTCAAAACAGATCCATATCTCCCTTTACCCTATCAACCTTTCCTTTCTACTACCTCTGGTGGGTGGTGAGCTAGAAGGGAGATTAAACCATTTAAGAACCCTTATTAAAGTAGATTTTGAAAAACCTAAACCTACAAAAGCTTTAGAACTGCTTCCAAGCAGCTGTAACAACAATACACTTAATTTTTTTTTGTTTTGTTTTTGTTTTCCAAGACAGGGTTTCTCTGTAGAGTCCTGGCTGTCCTGGAACTCACTTTGTAGACCAGGCTAGCCTCGAACTCAGAAATCCGCCTGCCTCTGCCTCCCAAGTGCTGGGATTTAAGGCATGTGCCACCATGCCTGGCCACACTTAACTTTTTTTTTTCTTTGTTCCAGTTGACCCCACTCGCTCCTCTCAACCCCTGCTCACTCCAGCTGGCTCCACTCGCTCTGGCCAGCCCCGCTCGCTCGCTCGCTCTGGCCGCCCCATACGGTCCCGCTCGCTCCGGCCGGCCCCACTCGCTCCAGCCATCCCCATTCCGCTCCGTTTGCTCGGACAGCCCAGCTTGCTCCGGTTGGTCTCTCCAGTCCAAGGATTCATTTTCTTATTATTCTTCATAAGTACGCTGTAGCTGACTTCAGAAACACCAGAGGAGGGCGTCAGATCTCATTATGGGTGGTTGTAAGCCACCATGTGGTTGCTGGGATTTGAACTCATCACTTTCAGAAGAGCAGTTGGGTGCTTTTTGTTTTGTTTTGTTTTGTTTTGTTTTCGAGACAGGGTTTCTCTGTATAGCCCTGGCTCTCCTGGAACTCACTTTGTAGACCAGGCTGGCCTCGAACTCAGAAATTCGCCTGCCTCTGCCTCCCGAGTGCTGGGATTAAAGGCGTGCGCCACCACGCCCGGCCCAGTTGGGTGCTTTTTTTTTGTTTTGTTTTGGGTTTGTTTTTTGTTTTTTGTTTTTTGTTTTTTTTCGAGACAGGGTTTCTCTGTTTAGCCCTGGCTGTCCTGGAACTCACCTTGTAGACCAGGCTGGCCTCGAACTCAGAAATCCGCCTGCCTCTGCCTCCCGAGTGCTGGGATTAAAGGCGTGCGCCACCACGCCCGGCTCAGTCGGGTGCTCTTACCTGCTGAGCCATCTCACCAGCCCCACACTTGACTTTTTTTTTTTAATATTTATTTTATTTATTATATGTAAGTACAATGTAGCTGTCTTCAGACACTCCAGAAGAGGGCGCCAGATCTCGTTACGGATGGTTGTGAGCCACCATGTGGATGCTGGGATCTGAACATATCACCTTCGGAAGAGCAGTCGGGTGCTCTTACTCGCTGAGCCATCTCACCAGCCCCCACACTTGACTTTTAAAAAAGCTTTTTATTTTATGTGCATTGGTATTTCGCCTGCATGTTTGAAGGTGTCAGATACCCTAGAATTGGAGCTACAGACAGTTGTGAGCTGCCATGTGGATGCTGGGAATTGAAACCAGATCCTCTGGAAGTGCAGCCAATATTCTTAATCGTAGAGCCATCTCTCCAGCCCCTAAGATTTATTTTCTATGTATGAGTAATCTATTTGGGGTTGGAGAGATGGCTTTAGTGATTAACAGTACTGACTGATCTTCCTGAGGTCCTGGGTTCAATGTTCAATTCCCAGCAAAAACACGGTGGCTCAAAACCATCTTTAATGGGAATCCAATGCCCTCTTCTGGTGTGTCTGAAGACAGCGACAGTGTATGCACATACATGAACTAAATAAATCTTAAAAACAAAACAAAACAAAACAAAACAAAACAAAACAAAACAAAACAAAACAAAACAAAACAGTACTCTATCTGCATGTACATATACAAGTCAGAAGAGGGCACCAGAACTCATTGTAAATGCTTCCTGGGAACTCAGGACTCTTAACCACTGAGCCATCTCTCCAACCTTGACTTTTAAAATCATTGATGGTTTAATGGATCTTTCTTTTGGTTAGTCCATGATAGCCTGGAAGTCACTAAATAACTCAGACTGGCTTCAAACTCAGATTATTTATGTTCTTTCAGCCTCCTAGGTGGTCAGATGACAGTCTGAGCCACCACACTAGCTAGATAGCATCATTTTGTTGTTTGTTCTGATGGATATTGTTGTTGTGATTTGTTTGTTTTCAGACAGGGTCTATATAGATCTGGATGGCCTGGAACTTGCTGAGTAGACAAGCTGACCTCAAACTCAGAGCTCTATCTGCCTCTGCTTCCCTGGCTGGTATTAAAGGCATGTGCCTGGCTTAACATAAAATACTATGTTAGTTAGTTTGCATGAGTGTGTGTGTGTGTGTGTGTGTGTGTGTGTGTCTGTGTGTGTCTGTGCCCATCTTGATGTCAGAGGACAGCTTCACAGAGTCAGCTCTCTCTTTAGATCTCATGAGGCGTGGGGATCAAACCCAGGTTGTCAGGCTTGGGAGCAAGCTCCTTTATCTGCTGTGCCATCTTGAAAATATAAGATTCTGATATTTTGACAGTTAACTACAGCTGTGCTAGTACAAACCAAGCAGACATGGGCCTTTCTGAGGACTCAGGACTGATTCTGAAATGAGGCTTTATTAGGGTCTGAATGAAACATGAACATTCTAGCAAACCAGAAAGTCCTGGGTAGATGGCAGGCCGCATTCCCATGAAAAGAGGCCTAAGGATTTATGAGGAAGAGTACAGACCAGGGACTCAGGCCATGTATGCTTTCTTAGCGTGAACATTGTCCTTTTTGGTAGCTGGTGTGGAGGGACCCTCAAAACTTCCCTCTGAGCTGTGAGAATGGAGGGTGAAGCCCCCAGAAGAGGAGGAATATGAATAATAGGTCTCTGGTGCCATCATGTTGGTAATCTTCCAGCGTAAGGAGACCCAGGCCTTTGCTATGTGAGTCCACAGAAGGCAGAACAGGATGTAGAAGACAACCAGGGCTATAAAGAAGCTGCTAGACACCTGCAAGCCCAGTACAACAGTCACAAGGGGTTGGGGTGGGGGTATAGTAGTGGGTAAACCCCCTGCCCATCCAGTAAGGAAGCCTTTGGCTGCCACTCACTAGAACAATGTAGGAGGACCGCTTGCTGCTGAGTGGTAGCCCATGGATGTGCACTATAAAGGTGAGCTGGTAGTCACAGTATGTGCTATTGTCTACACCTCTGGAGAAGGAATGGAGTCCAGGATTGAGTAAATTAAATTAGTGAGGCATCATATCAAGGAACAATCTCAGCACACTGCATCCCTACCCTTAACACACACCTAGGCTATATGCCTGGCTTACCTATTGCTCACTAACAACTTGAAGAAGAACTCAGGTGGGTAGATGCTTTGGGGGATGATGTCATAACAAGGGGAATTCTCCAAACACAGCCACCTACAAGTCCAAGAGTAGACAGCTGTAGCACCTACACGCCAGGGGAAACACTAGTTTCTCAGATCTGCCTGCTGCTTGGTGACTATGGTGCTTCAGACTGAACTTGGGGCCCCATGAGAGTTAGGCAAGCATTCTACTGCTGGGCCAAGTCTCAACCCATGGCAGTACTGCAGGCAAGTGTCCTCCAACAGAGCCCTATTTCTACTCTCTAGTCTCTGCCTTCAAAAGCCTACTCCATTCACTCAGAGAGTAAGACTGTCTGAGCACCAGCCATCAAGCAGGCTGGCTACTCAGTTGCTGCCTGCTGCCTCCACATGCCAACTGAACCAGATGTTGTATGTTGAACCCACTGTGTGCCACCTTCATCCCACAAGTACAGTCTGGACACCAGCTAAGTACAGACTCACATCTTTTCTAATTCCCTCTTGACCATTATTCAATAAACCTAGACTGAACATGGTCTTGGATGCACTTGGTTAATTTGTCCATTTTGAAGTAGAAGTTTCTGGCTATATCATATGATGCTGAAGCATTTGAGAACCCTGATTAAATGTATATTAAAAAAAAAAAAAAAAGAACCGGGCGTGGTGGCGCATGCCTTTAATCCCAGCACTCGGGAGGCAGAGGCAGGCGGATTTCTGAGTTCGAAGCCAGCCTGGTCTACAAAGCGAGTTCCAGGACAGCCAGGACTATACAGAGAAACCCTGTCTCGAAAAACCAAAAAAAAAAAAAAAAAAAAATCTAGCCGGGCGGTGTTGGCGCACGCCTTTAATCCCAGCACTTGGGAGGCAGAGACAGGCATATTTCTGAGTTCCAGGCCAGCCTGGTCTACAGAGTGAGTTCCAGTACAGACAGGGCTATACAGAGAAACCCTGTCTCAAAAAAAAAAAAAAATCTAAGGCTTTGGCTGTTGAGATGGCTCAGCGGGTAAGAGCACTGACTACTCTACTGAAGGACCTGAGTTCAAATCCAGAAACCACATGGTGGCTCACAACCATCTGTAATAAGATCTGACTCCCTCGGCTGTGGTGGCCATCTTCTAGTAACTCGCCAAAGGGAGGAACACAAAGGGAAAGTGGACAGGCACCCGGTATATGTTCTCTAGGCCTTTTAGGAAACATGGTGTTGTTCCTTTGGCCACATACATGGGAATCTACAAGAAGAGTGATATTGTAGACAGCAAGGGAATGGGCATTGTTCAAAAAGGAATGCCCCGGGCTAGAAAGATGGCTCAGTGAGTAAGGGCATTGACTGCTCTTCCAGAGGTCCTGATTTCAATACCCAGCAACCACATGGTGGCTCACAACCATCTCTACTGGGATCTGATGTCCTTTTCTGGTGTGTCTGAAGACAGCTACAGTGTGTTTATGTACATACAATAAATAGAATCTTAAATTTAAAAAATCTAAGCCCAAAACTGGAGAGATGGTTCAGCAGTTAATAGCACTGACTGCTCTTCCAGAGGTCCTGAGTTCAATTTCTGAGCAAACACAAGGTGTCTCACAACTATCTGTAATGGGATCTGATGCCCCCCTTCTGGTGTGCCTGAAGACAGGGACAGTGTACTCATATACATAAAATAAATAAATCCAAGAAAGAAAGAAAGAAAGAAAGAAAGAAAGAAAGAAAGAAAGAAAGAAAGAAAGAAAGAGAGAAGAAGAAATCTAAGCCTACACATTTGGTGTCTTATGTTTTTCTTTCATTGAGTTGGAAATGGTTTTCAAGCCCCTGCATACTAATGAGGTCTTTTATAGTTTCTTTGTTAACATCTCCACTTAGCTGTAAATGAATGATAACAATGCATTAACTTGTTCCTTCTTCATTTTTAAAATGTTATTTTGTGTCTATTCAAATTGTGCTATAGAGAGACAGGTCCCCCAGGAGACAGGGACAGGTTCTGAGTGGCCAGGACCAAAATGTGAGGATATAGATATGCAGGCAGAGGGTCAGGGAAGGTTGTGGAGGTTCAGGGAAAGGTTCAGGGTGGGAAAGGCATGTGAGAGTTCAGAGTGATTGACTGTCCATCTTGGGGAAAAAAGGGCATGGCTAAGCCCTCTGAAAGAAGGAGCATGTGATCTAAGGCCTGAAGGCAGAGTAAAGGGCCCCAGACTTGCAGGAGAGCCTCTCTCTACAAAGGAGAGCCCTCGGGCTAGTGAGATGGTTCAGTGGGTAAGAGCACCCGATTACTCTTCCGAAGGTAATGAGTTCAAATCCCAGCAACCACATGGTGGCTTACAACCACCCGAAATGAGATCTGACGCCCTCCCCTGGTGCGTCTGAAGTCAGCTATAGTGTACTTATGAATAATAATAAATAAATCCTTGGACCGGGGAGAGCAGGGACTGAGCAAGTGGGACTGACTGGAGTGAGCAGGGCCAACCGGAAAGCAGACCAGATCGAGCAGGGTTGACAGGAACAAGGAAAAAAAAAAGAGCCCTCCTTTAGAAACACAAATACTGTTAAGGTGACAATCTGGGAAGCCTCTAGAGACAAGCATAATGGGCCAAAAGGATGGGGTGGGGAAAAGCTTGGACAAAGGGCAGATCTATAATCCCCACATTTCAGAAGTAGGACAATCATAATTTTGAGGATAGGCAGAGCCATATACTGAGACTCTGTGTAAAACAAAAATACCAGGGTTGGGGAGCAGGGGATGTAGTTCAGTAGGTAGAAGGCTTGCCTGGCATACAGCAAACCCTGGGGTGGAAACTCAGACACCTATAAACCTGTGTGGGAGACTCAGAGGAACAAGGTCATCCTCAAAAACACAGTGGATTTAAGGCTAGTCTGCGGGGTGGAGCTCTCAGGACTTGCACTCACTGGACTCCAGGGCTTTCATGGGACATTATGTAGAACTTTTTGTCCTCAGTAGTCCTTTCGACCTTTGTTTTCCAGATGAGGCTATTCGTTCTATGCAGGCCCATATAAAGTCAAAGTGGGTTGAGAGCAGAAATAGTTCTCAGCACCTAAGGGTGGGGACCTAGTGGGCAGGGCAGGATTGTGGAACCCTAGGCATTACTGTCTGAGGAACCTTGAGTGTAGCTTGCAGAAAGAGACCCCTGCTTAAGTGGAATTGGGAGGGGTGACCCTATAGACCAGACCCAACAACTGTGGACAGGGGCCCCCAAGGGATTACGTGTCCAGCGGGCTGTTGTAACGGAAGATTTCTTCCTCCGTGTAGTCTCTGATGGTGTCCAGTGTGCGACCACCACCCACCACCTTCAGCACGTAACTAAAGAATGCAGAGGTAAACATGGATCAAGTAGAGTCTTAAACATCTCCCTCTCCCACTGCCAAGTACCCCAAACCAGCAACCAGTCTCTCCTCACCTGCCCAAGAAACTGCCAGAGTCTCCAGTCACCATGTCTTGGACTAAGAAGAAGGGCTGGAATACTGTGCATTGGGAAGAAGAGCAGGGGAGGAAGACATTAGCTTTGTCCAAAGAGGAAGGGAAGAAGAGAGGAGGGGGACTCCAGGTTAGAGCAAAAAGGGGTGGTGCTGTGGTGGGAGGGGACAAGTGAGGGAAGGCAAATGGCCAGGACAGGAGGACAGTAAATCTGAGAGAAGGGATGGAACACACAGTCACGAAAGAGGAAGCATGGCATCTCGGCGTCTTTATTCACACAGTCGAAATAGTGCTTGTTTGTCTCCTCGGAATGCGTAATCGTGTAGGAGACATCGAAGGCCAAGCGCTTGCCAGGTGGACAGCCGATGAATACTGGTACCAGCCTGATACCCTGGGTGAGAAAAAGATCTCCTGCTGAGGAGTGGCCAGATTGCTTTGAAGGAGCAGAGAGAAAAACACCCCTCCAAAAACACACAGTGGCTCACTCCCCACCCCACCCCATTGGCATGGTTGGTTGGCCACACTGCAGTCTATTACCAATTCTTACTACCTGCCTGCTTCTCCTTTCCAGTGCTAAGCTTGGAGCCAGGGCCTCCTCCAAGTGCTAAGCCAGCACACTACCCCTGAGCTACATTTCCAGCCCTTGTTTGACTTTGTCTGTTTGCTTTCATTTTTTGTTGTGGTGGTGGTTGGTGGTTGTTTAAATGTATGACTGCTCTGTCTGTCTGTACTCCTCCATGCCAGAAGAGGGCAACAGATCTCTTCATAGATGGTGTGAGCCACAATGTAGGTGCTGGGAATTGAACTCAGGACCTCTGTATCAGCAGCCATGGCTCCAGCCCTGTGGTGGTAGTTGTTGTTGCTGTTGTTTTTGTTTGTTTGTCTGTTTGTTTTGGGTTGTTTTGTTTTGTTTTGTTTTTTGAGACAGGGTTTCTCTGTATAGCCTTGGCTGTCCTGGAACTCACTTTGTAGACCAGGCTGGCCTCAAATTCAGAAATCTGCCTGCCTCTGCCTCCCGAGTGCTGGGATTAAAGGCGTGCGCCACCACGCCCAGCTTTTTTTTCCCCCTTGTTCCGGTCAACCCCCGCTCGCTCTGGCCAGCTCTGCTCTCTCTGGTTGTCCCCGCTCACTCCGGCCATCCCCGTTAGGCCAGCTCTGGACAGCCCTGCTCGCTCCGGTCGGCCCTGCTCGCTCCGGTTGGTCTCTCCAGTCCAAGGATTCGTTTCTTATTATTCTTCATAAGTATGGTGTAGCTGACTTCAGACGCACCAGAGGAGGGCGTCAGATCTCATTACTGGTGGTTGTAAGCCACCATGTGGTTGCTGGAATTTGAACTCATCACCTTCAGAAGAGCAGTCAGGTGCTCTTACCCACTGAGCCATCTCACCAGCCCTGTTTTGGTTTTTTGAGACAGGGTTTCTCTGTATAGCCCTGGCTCTCCTGGAACTCACTTTGTAGACCAGGCTGGCCTCAAACTCAGAAATCTGTCTGCCTCTGCCTCCCAAGTGCTGGGATTAAAGATGTGTGCCACCACGCCTGGCCCAGTTGCTGTTGTTTTTAATAAGCATTTTCTTAACTTTTAAAATTTCATACAATATACTTTGGTCATATTCACTTTCCTTCCTCCCCTTAACTCCCCCAGACCCAAACACACTTTTCTCTTTCCTCAACTTCAAGTTCTCTGCTGCTGCTGGAGGAAGAGTTTCCTTGTGAAGCCCTGGTTGGTCTGGAAATTGCTACTAGACCAACCTGGTCTCCAAGTCACAGAAATCACCCTGCCTCTGCCTCCCAAGGTCTGGACACATTAAAGGTATTACATCACCAGGTCCTGTTTCCTTGGTTTATGAGATAGACTCTTTTGTGGCCCAGGCTGACCTATTTTCTTGTTTGTTTGTTTGTTTGTTTGTTTAGACAGCAATTCATTATGTAGCTCTGCTGGCCTGGTACTCATAGATACTCCTGCCTCTGCCTCCCAAGTACTGGGGTCAAAGTTCTTTCCCACCGCTGCCTGGTACATTTTATTAATTAAACCTGTGTGAATTGTATGAGCTCTGTATGGTACAGGTCATTAGTGTGCCCCATTTTGTTGAGCACTGAGATTAGAGATGTGTAGAGTCACCCTAGGCAGTGTCCTCCACAGTAGAGATGTGGAGCCACATGCGATGGCAAGTACCTGATATTCCAGCCCTGAGGAGGGTGAGGCAGGAGGATCTGGCATTGGAGGCCAAATCCCAGTGTTATAGCAAGACCCTGTCTCAAACAACAGCAACCAAAACAGATGACAAAGGGGAGGGACAGCCAGCTGTGGTGGCTCATGCTAGAATCCCAGCATTTGGGAAAACAATGCAGACCTGAAGCTGAGAGTTGAAGGCCAGCCTGGACTATGTAGTGAGTTCAGGCTAGCCTGGGTTACAGACTGAGGCCCTGTCCAGGAATAGGCAGTAGGTTTGGTATGGCAGCTCACACTAGTAATCTCAGCCTTTGGAGGATGAGGCTAGGAAGGTCAGGGAATTCAAGGTCATCCTGAGCTACCAAGCAAGCCTTGGCTATTTGAAACCCTGTCTGAAAAAAACAAATGGACTATTAGACACAGAAAGGCCAAACTGGAGCTGAAACAGGTAGGATTCATATACTGCTGTGTGGGAACTAAAAAGGGGCCTAGGGGAGGGGGGGGGGAGATAGCCCATGTCCGGCCAGAGTTCCACCTATGCTCCAGACAGGCTGACCCAGAAGGGCTACCAGATACTTTCCACTCAGCCCCAGGTGGGCATCCAAGCCTCTGACCCACTCAACGGGGGTGGGCAAGGGGCAGCCCCCAAAACCAAAAGGGGCCCCCTGGGGTTATGGGAGAGAGGGCTGAGGTGAGAGAGGTTCCCACACAGGTGAGAGTCTGCACAGCTGAACAGAGACAGTCCATGATTTTAGAACTTTATTATAGAAAGTCAGGGGGAGAGAAAGTAAGAGAAGAAAGGCTAGAGAGAATGAGAGTAAGAAACGGAGAGGAGAGGAGAGGAGAGGAGAGGAGAGGAGAGGAGAGGGGAGGGGAGGGGAGGAAGAGAACAAAGGAATGAGAGTGAGAGGGTTGAGAGAGAGCAAGGAGGGGTCAAACAGCCCTTTTTATGGTATGCTGCTATCTTTTCTGTTGCTAGGTAACTAGGAAGGAGTTTAGCCTGAAGGTGAGACACTTGAGATATTGCCTACTTGACTTCTAGCCATGCTTCTCTTGTGGGGGCTGGGGGGGGGCAGTAACTTAGACAGGAGCCAGAGTTTCAGGAGCTTGAGGGAACTCCTTCTGTCCCATGCAGGTGAATTATCACCACTGGGGTTCAGACCTCAGCTTGACTGGAGACCAGCCTGTCTGTGCATAGCCCAATGCCCCACACTGCTGGGAAGCAATAGCAAAGCCACTGGCACCTGCACATCCCTGGCTCCAGCTCCTACCCACATCTCAGAGGTCTGACTTTGGACTGTAATCACTAGAAGGAACCTATGATAGCCAAAGGAAATAGAGCCCAGAAAGAGTATCATAGGTCAGGACATCTCCCCCCGCCCCATTACATTGTCTTCAGAATGAAAACTCTCTCTAGGACCATCTAGGTCTAGGTCATGACATCCAGAGACTGTGTGTGCCCTGAGCTTGGTGGCTGCTGAGTAAGCACCTTCCATGCCAGGCCTGCCTTAGTCACATCACCCATCAGTCAGCACTCACTAGGAGACCCCATAGGCATCTAAGATTCGGCCTATACCCAACTCATCTTAGTTCACGGACTTCCATTTCTCCCAGATGTTCAGGTGAAAACCTTTGGGTCCTAGGCTGTGAATGTGCTTAACCCTATAGAGCACAGGCCTATAATGCACAGTGAGGTGCTAAGGTGTAGCTGAGCCTCTCTGCCTGCTCAGTGTTGGCATGCAGGCATGTCTTCACTATGCCTGCCCAGCTTCCTGTCTTTAGCCTTCCAAATCCATCCAGAAGGCTGGCACGTGGATCATCCTACAGTAATGAGTAGCATTCCACCTCTAGCAACACAAAAAGGGATCCAGCTAAGGAGGCTGAATCATTGCATGTTTGAAGCAAGTCTACAGAGCAGAGTGAGACCCTGTCTAAGAAAGAAAGAGAAAGATGACACCAAAAACTTATCTATTTTCTCCTCTAAACCTCCTCCTTTAGCTTTCTAGAGCACACACACACATACACACACACACACACACACACACACACACACACACACTTATTTTACCCAGCATACACCCAGATGTGAACAGCCCAATCTCTCCCCTTCCTTACTCATCCTGACTCAGTTAAGCTTGTGCCTTGTTACTTTAGCCCAATACATGCCATCTAATGAGTCTGTCCAAATGACAACTTCTACGTCCTGGGTCATTCTAGATCAGGAAGGAGNCACACACACACACACACACACACACACACGCAAAATACTCAGACACGTATGTTTAAAATCTGAATAGATTTACGGTAATCCCAGGACAGCAACAGGAACCAGCCCTCTGGGGACTTGAGCCAACCCTCCACCCGCAGTACCAGACCCAGTACCCAAACTCCAGTACTCGAATGTAATTCCCAAGATATGTGCTCCGGATGCAATTCCCAGCAGCGCCCAAGATCTATGAGGAAGAATCAGTGATTGGAGATCCCAAGGGCCAGTGTCCTATCTCTATGTTCCTCCCCAAAACTTGGACCACACCTTGATCAACATGGAAGTCTTCTTGATGTTATGTCCAACCATGCCCTGTTCAGAGCATGTCTTTTTGTCTGTGACTTTAATCTGAGGAAGAGAGAAAGGAGCGACTGAAATAAAAGGAATATCCAAATCTGTCCTAATCCAGAGACATTCAAAGGCTGGATAACTGGGAATCAGAGTGGAGGTATAAGAGCTGTGGATTTCCACTTACTGTGCAGAGGACCAGAGGGAGAGCATCCAAGACCCTGTACCTCTCTCTGGCGTCCTCACCTTGGTGATCACTGCGTTGCGATTAAGAAGGACCTCCCGAGTCGCAGTTACTGAAAGGCACTCAGGATCCGCCATTGCTATAGACAATGACAGCTTCTTGTCGACATTAATAGTGGGTCCTGCAGGGTTGGGGTCGGGGATCGATGTATGATACCTACATCCCACCCCACCCCTCCCCCTCCCCCAGAGTACTCAGGCCTTGTCCCTTGGTGGCTAAGTAGGCCCCAACCATAGACCTTTGGTGTCAGAGCTTGTGAAGGTGTCCTCATGTGACAATAAGACCACAGTGAAGCTAAACCAGTTGCCCTTGTCTAGGAAGACAAGATCATGTATCCCAGAGTCGTCCGACATGTTGTAGGCTTTTTGGTAGGCGTTCATGTTGATGTATATGCCTTCTGCCGCCAGCCGGTTGCTGAACAGGTAAAAGAAGTAATCCTGGATGCACAGGATGGTCAGCTAGTGGGAGACTGCCAGGAGGCACGTACCTCAGTGCTGTCCTCCACCACCTCCCAACATGTCCACCTACCTTGTCCTTTGTTTTGTGTTGCCACCAGCGCCAGGTAGGATCGTGCACTGGGTCTGCATAGGCCTGTGGGAACCGTCAGACACCACGAGGTGACAGGGAAGAAGGAGGCAGACAACTCTAGGATTGCGTTTAGCTCAAAGACCAAAGAAGATGATCACCCAGACCGCCCCAAAACTCGGCTTCGTGGACCTGTGTGGGGTGTGGGAGCTTGTGGAAGCCAGAGGAGGACCTTGTTTGTGTTTCCAAAGAAGCTGCCCAGGGAGTTCACACCAAACCCTTGCCTGACCCGACTATTCTGGCTGGTGAGTCTCACACTTCTGCCTGTCTCTGCCTCCCCAGTGCTGGGATTCCAAGCCCAGCCCTCATAAGCAGCTTTTTCTGTGGGTGCTGTGATTCATACTCAGGTGCTCATGTTTTGTGTATCAAGTAGGGCCTTAAATTCAAGAGTGTTGTGTGTCTCTGCCTCTGGGATAACAGCATGCATTGTTATACAAAGTTCTTTATTTTTTATTTTTTTATATTTTCTGGAGCGGGCAAGTTCTCACGAAGCCCAGTCTAGTCCTGAACTGCTATCTTCCTGCCGTGCACCTCTCAAGTGTGGACCTTACAGGTACACATTAGCATGTGTAATCTAAAGATGCCTTCCTAGTTCTCACTCCAAGGGCCTCATGCCTAAGGACCAGTTCAAACCTGTCCTGCCTCCTGCCCTGCACCGTCCTCACATATTTGAACTTCATTCAGGTTCTGCTCTGGCTTCACTAACCCCTCATATCACCCCTACAGAACAGCCCCCTCTTCAGTGCCTCCAGGTGCCCACCTTTTGATACTTGGAGTGCAGCCACAGCAGGTAATAGACGAGGCCTTGATAGACAGCAAGTGTGTTATTGTTGTGTAAGCCGAAGGATTCAGAGACTAGAGGTGGCAGAGCAACATAGATCTCTGTGCGTGATACATGCTGTTTTTTGGGCAGATCAAGTAAATGAATGGCCTTAAAAGGGCAAGTGTGGGTGAAGGTGATCTTCTTGTAGTTCCTAGGCAGCCAGGGACAACAACATGGAAGGGGAGATAAGCTGACAGTTCTTCAGGAACATCCCCAGTCTGCATTTCCCACTTCTGAGTTCCTGATTCCCCAAAATTTAACCTGGCCTATATCACACTCAGTTCAGTGCCCTTGTTCTCAGCAGCCTCTAGACACACTCAGCTGGCTGTCCCTCAGACCAGAGCTCACTCCCTTCCACCATCAGTCCCCACATGCTCTCTGATTGATCCCTTCTCCCTCCACCCCAGCTCGGTTGATACCTTGATTCTACCCACCCAAGCTGCCTTCCTGGTGGCACATCTGCAGATACCTGGAAGCTTCCCCCTTCCTCCATACACTCTCACTATATAGTCCTGACTGGCTCACATATTTGAATTCCAAATTCTTCAGCCTTAACCTCACAAGTGCAGAGACCACAGAGCTGGGCCATTTCTGAATTCTGTCAATTACAATTAAGGCTCCCATGTCTCAAAACCCTCGGACTTCCTCCTTACCATCTGTATGGTTTGTATATGCTCAGCCCAGGGAGTGACACTATTAGAAGGTGTGGTCCTGTTGGAGTAGGTATGTCACTGTGGGGTAGAGATTTAAAACCCTCATCCTTGCTGCCTGGAAGTTGGTAGCAGGGACGTCAGTATTGCTGTGATAGGCCTGACCAGGCTTTTGTTTGGAATGTGGTGTCTGGACTTTGGATTTGGAGGCAGTAGATGCCTTTAGTGGAGTTTAGTGGGCCATCCTAGTAGGAATATGCAAGACTTTGTTTCTGAGGGTGATTTGTTGTGGAGGCCTAGCTCTACAGGTTTCAGAGGAGAAGAATTTTAATATGTGGCCAAGATACTGTTTTTGTGACATTTTGATGATGAATATGGCTGCTTTTACCCTAGTCTGAAGAATCTACCTAAGCTAAGGTAAAGAGATTTACATTAACTGCATTCATAAAGGAAGTCTCAGAAATGCCGAACATAGACTTTGTTTTCTATTTAAGTTTCATGAAGACTAATTTGAACAAGCATAGCAAGCTTAGGAAAAATATAAAATATATGGTTTACATATTAGAGGGGAACCAGGAAGTAGAATGGAGCTGAGTCCTATGTTCTAGAGCATAGCAGATTAAGAGAGGAGGATTTGGGGGCAAGATCCTACCCAGCAAAACTAAGATCCAGGCATGGTGGTACACACCTTTAATCCCTGGAAAAAAAGCCTAACAGATCGCTGAGTTCAAGGCCAGCCCAGGACTGGGCAAGTTCTAGGTGGAAAAGAGCTTAAGTCCTGTGTGGTACACACCTTTAATCCCAGAACTGAGAAAGTTGAATGGGGGGAAATGAGGGGGAGCAGGCATGTTCAGAACCATAAAGCAGCAGAACTCAGCAGTTTAGGCCATTTGGCTGTGGACTTAGTCAGGAATAGAAGGGACTACTGGGACAATTGATGCTGGGTAACTGGAGCTAAGGTATTAGCCTTTGTCCCTTGTGGTGGCACACGCGGGTAGGATTTGCTGAAGGAGGCAGAGGCAGGAGTTTGAGGCCAGCCTGGCCTACACATTTTTTTAAAAAAAGAAAAGATAAAAGAAATTCTGGGAAGTGTTTTCTGAGAGCACAAAGAAGCTGTGTTCCAGAGAGAGCCAAGGGTGTATCTCATGCTGTAGCTAGACTTGGTAATGTGTAAGAACCTCTCAGGTGGTGTGTGTTTTGAAGGCATGAAGGCAACATGAAGAACAGCTGGAGCTTGGCACTGTGAGAGGCCATGGATGGACATTGGTGAAGGTGTATCCCCAGTTGCAGTAGACAGCCCAGGACTGAAGGGGTCACGCAAAGGAGTTGAGCCTTTCACCATGAAGAGAGCCTCTGAGAGGCTATTAGTGAAGCCTAGTTGCAGTGGAAGAACCCAGCATATTAGAAATGCGAGTATCATGGGATGGTCACCAAGAACAGCAGTGGCAATGGAGGGGATCAATCTGAGGTAAGGCTGCTACAGAGGGCAAAGCAGGAGAAGTGAGGCCAGCCTTTTGTAGGAGCCCAGAAGATCATGTGTGGATCCCAGACATTGGAAAAAGAACCTGTACATTGAACTTGCCTTGCAGATCCCAACATGTGGAGATTCCAGAGCTGTGGGCTTTCTGCTGAGGAAAGCTGTTAACAGGGAGTGGAGCCAGCCCAGGACAAAGAAGGTTGTTGCAGCCAACAAAGACGAAAAAGGAGTTGAAGATCTGAAGACCACATTGACACAGACACAGAGATGCAGAGTCTGGAGATTGCCAGCTGGCTTCCTGCCTTGCTTTGGGAACTACAGTAAGTATTGGATGAATGTCAGAGGAGACTTTCAACTTTGGATTTTAACACTGTTGAGACTGCTAAATACTATGGGGACTTTTGAAGTATTTTGCATTATGCTTTCTTTAGTCTATGTTTTACCCCCCATAGACTCATATGTTTGAACAAGCCTATGGGGCCAGGCAGTGGAATGTGATGGTTTGTACATTCTTGGTCCAGGGAGTGGCACTATTAGAGGGTATGGCCCTGTGGAATAGATGTGTCACTGTGGGTGTGGGATTTAAGATCTTCATCCTAGCTGCCTGGAAGCCAGTATTCTGCTAGCAGCTTTCAGATGAAGATTTAGAACTCTCAGCTCCTTCTGAACCATGCCTGCCTGGATGCTGCCATGTTCCCAGTTTGATGATAATGGACTGAACCTCTGAACATGTAAGTCAACCCCTATTAAATGTCATTTTAAGAGTTGCCTTTGGTCAAGGAGTTTGCTCACAGTAGCAAAACCCTAACCAATACAGCCTCTAACACCCTTCCATTTCCTCCTCACCCTCGGGTAATAGCTTAGCTCCTCCCTGATGCCCCAAGCCCTCCAGCTGCCTGCACTCTTCCTCTGATCTGTGTTCCATGTTTTACACCAATCCATCCCCACCACCAGGTTGTCCTTAGGGTGGCTCCAGGTCCTACCCTGGGTGGGACCTCTGAGACACCTTTGTGGGCCCAATCTTCTCACCCTTGGTTCACCACTGTGAAGGGTTTGGGCAGGTTGTAATCCAGCAACGTTCCCACAGGCAGGAGCCTCTTGACCAAACATTCTTTTCCAACGTCAAAAAGATAGACCAGCTGAAGCCAGAAGCGGGTATGTAAGGGTGTGGAAAACTGCTTGTAGCTCCCAACCTGCTCCCCATGTCCACCCTACCAAACCCTTCTGACACCTGGAAAAGATCTTCATCCTGATAGAAAAGGGAGACCAAGGACTCATTTTCAGAATAGAGGGGAGACTTTTGCATCTTCTGCAGGTTACGGTAGGTGCGCCAGCCTTGGGAAGGGACCACCTGGTATACATCATAGCCACCCTCCAGAAAGTACCAGATCTGTGGATCCAGCAACATATATATGACTCTTCAGGAACAAAAGAAGCCTTCCTACTCTCCCACCCCACTGTATGCTTCCAAAGATTCGCACTCTTCGCAAAAGTCCCCCATCCCCTCTGAGTTCCAGGACCCTGTTATAGGTAGGGCCTTCTACTGACCTTTTATCTTGGGGTCCTTGAAGGGTGTTCACCCTGACAGGGCAGGAAGATTTGGAGGTGAACAAGGAGGGCTTAGGGAGAAAGAAAGGGTATCTCACCTCTTCATTTTCTGTGACAACAGCCATTTGTCCTTTGAAAGAGTTGACCATGTATTTGATGGTGGACTCCTTGGGGAAGTCCGCCAGAAAAATGAATTCTTGCCTATTGTAGCTGCAGGGGCAGAGAGAGTGCGCTCTGAGCATGGACACATCTGGTGTTCTGGACACCTATTTTTCCCATTGCATCCATAATACTGCAAGTAATCAGACTGCTTGTTCTCTGACATTGTAAACACTAGCAAAGGACCCTGTGACTGTGGCTCTAGCTTCCACTGTGCAAGAGAGTGTTCTTGTGCTCTAGGATCTCTATCTCCACATCTCTGCTTTTTGGGGGACCCCAGGCCTCAGCTCTCTGGCCTAGGACAGTAATGGGGTTGTAGTGGCAAGCCCTTGAACCCTGGATCCAGTCATGCCTGAAGCTAGACCTTCATCTTTCCATGCATCAGTCAGCAGATTCTTTGTGCTTAAATGATTTTTGAGTTGGGTTTCTTTCTTTAAACCAAATGCATCATGAAAATGCAGACGCCAACTGTCCATGAAGATGACACAGGGCCTCGTGTTCCTGCAGGATAAGATAGTAGATCCCAGAAAACACTTTCTATTTCTCACGTGTACAATCCAGGAAAGTATTATTTTACAAAAGGGCCCCCCACAGCTGGAGTGGTAGGATTCTGATCAGAGTCCTCATTAGAGTCCACTAGTGAGGGACCAGGGGCAGGGCTTACCAGACGAGGACTTTCCTAACCTAAGAAAGACCTTCAGCTCCAGCCCCAGCCTGTGTTAATTCCAGCCCCAGGGTTTCCTACATGCTCTTCTAGAGTCCACAGACACCTATACTCCTATGTGTGTACCACGAGCACCACACACACACACACACACACACACACACACACACACACACACACACACAATTTAATAAAATAAAACTTTACTGGGAGTTATGGCATAGGCCTTTAGTTTCAGCATTAGGGAGGCAGAGCCAGACAGAACTTTGTGTTTGTGGCCAGCCTGGTAACAGAGTGAGTTCCGGGACAACCAGGGCTACATAGGTGAGATCTGTCTCAAAAACAGATTAAAATTATTTATGTAAACAAATATGTATGTGTTTGCAGGTCCACTTGTGCCTGGATCCCTGGGGAGATGGCTTACACCTACCTTTGCAGGATGAAATTGCCCCAGATGTACAGAATGTTGTTCAACGTGTTGAAGAACATGCCCTTGGGTGTCATAGGAGTGTTGGTGTAGGTCACTGTATCAAGGAGCACCAAGAAGTCCAGTCCCTTAGCTGACCACAACAGAGGAGATGAGGAGACAGGGGAGAGGAGAAGAGTGCTCACCTGGTCTCTTCCTGATCACTGTCCACCCTGGAAATCACCCTTGCCCTTTGGCCCTACCTTCCGGTATAAACTTTGGTATTTTGTAGACGATATTCAGAGTCTTGAACTCTAGAGATAGGAAAACACCACAGGAAACCTGAAACCCTAATCTCACAATATCTGTAAGCCAAGTCAGAGTTAATATTCTCCAAGCCTCATATTTGACTCTGCTGGCAACTGAGCATGGTGACCATTTAATCCCAGCACTCAGGAAACAGGGGCATGTGAATCTTTTGAGAGTTTGAAGACAGCTTGGTTTACATGGGGAGTTCTAGGCCAGCAAGGGCTACACAATACAACCTTGTCTCAAAACAGAAAAACAAACAAACAAAAACCAATAAAAACCATTCCCACCCACCCCAAAGGACCTAGTGGTTTTCCATTCAACATCGAATATTTTCCTTGACTTATTATATATTCTCTATGAGAATATGTATGTGTATGCCTGCATTCACATGCACAATCTTCAGCAACAGAGGACTGCTTTTGGGGGTCTTCCTCTTTCCACCATGTGGGTCTTGAGAATTAAGCTTAGGTTATCAGGTTTGGTGGCAAGTGCATGTACCCACTGAGCCATCTTGCTGACCTAGAATATCAAAATGCAACTATGTGTATACACAAACTGGGTGTCCACTTGCGGATTCCTTCTCTATTGTCGTTTTTGAGAATGTTTTTATCTCAAAGGGAACATAAAACTGAATGTCCCTGATGTAGTTCTGTTCGGCCTGCAGGCTTCCACCTTGTCATCTTCTCTCTATCCTAGACACACTGGCTTCACCAGCACACTCCACACCTTATCTAAGAGTGGCATGTGTGGGGTGGGCCTATGGTGACAGTCTCCAGCCTGCATGTTCCCTCCTGACCTCCAGGCAACCTGATTTACCTGTATTAAAGTTGACTAGGTAAAATTGCCCAGACTCAATTTTCACTAACAACAGCAGGTTCCTCTCATCAGCGATGTATGTAGCCCAGTCAATGCTGCAGTTTTTACCTGTAGGGGAAGAGAAGAATCTACAGCAGTCTAGGATCCAGCTGTCCCCATATCCTTTCACACCCTTTCTCAGAGGCCTACCACCCTCCTATTCCAGATCCCACCAAAAACATGAGTACCTGGTAACTTTTCACATACTGACCAGCCATCCGGCACCATCTGGAAGGACACGAGGCCATCTGTGGATCAAGTCAGATGCCACGCTCAGGCCCTTTCTAGTCCACCAGCACCTCCAGGCCATGCTACCCAACCAGCACTCCATCGGGGTCCTCCACAACTTGAACCTCTTAGTCCTGGAATTCTAGGGGTAGGCTGACTCCCGGCATTCTCATCTTTACACTTGACCTACACTTAACCCAATGTCTCAAAAACCGTTTTAGATATGCAGGTGTGACCAATACAAGCCAGTCAGAGTGCATCCTGTGTCTGGGTGTTACTACTGATGTAGTGAGGTGTGGTGGTGCACAATGGGTGACCTAGCATTTACTGGTAGATTCCATACAAACTGTCTAATGCTTAGCCACACTCTGGCCCTGCGTTTGTCCTTTTTAGTTCAAGACGGCTTCTAGCTCTTGGTCCTTCGGCCTTAGACTTCCAAGGGTTATGACTACCATCTGTGCACCACCATGTCCAGAGAAATTATTTAATCTTTATATTATAATGCCCCCCCCAATACTACAGTACTGTCATCTGGTCCCATTTTACAGATGGGAAAATGTGTGAAAGCAACAGATCTAGAGTTCCACGGAGCAGGCAGGTGGCAGTGGGAGTACCTGTGTTACATATGGTTGGTCACTATGTGATTTGTTTACAGGGACTCATCAACTACTCTTTTTCATTTGTTTTTCCAGACAGGGTTTCTCTGTAGATCCCTGGCTTTCCTGGAACACACTTTGTCCACCAGGCTGGCCTCTAAATCAGAGATGGGTCTGTCCCTGCCTCCTGAGTGTTGAGATTAAAGGTGTGCACCAACACTGCCCAGCTTATCAACTTTGTTTGCTCTTTTAAAAAAACTCAACCAACCAACCAACCAAACAAACAAACAAATGCTCTATCTTTTAAGCTGGGCCTGGCAGATCCCTGGTGGGAAACTGAGGATCTTGGTGGGATCCCTGACTGTTGGTGCAGGCCTTTAGTTAAACAAGCAGAGGCTGGGAGAGTATTATAGATTTGAAGCTAGCTTGCTAAACATAGTGAGTTCCAAGACAGTAAGTTACACGCTAAGATCCTGTTTCAAAAACAACCAAGTAAATGATGTGGAATGAGAACATGGAATGAGGAAGGCCAAGCCTCTGTTGTATGACCTCTTGACTACCAAGAAATGTGGTCATCCTGACTAACACTGCGTGTGAGCACACAAATAGCATTGTTATGATCCCCATGTTGTGTGTGTGTGTGTATTTCTGCATGTCTATATGTACTACCTGAGTGCCTGGTGCTGGAAGAGGCCAGTGGAGACCTTCAGATCCCCTGGAATGTGTTTAGGAACTGAAGAGCAGCCAGTGCCCTCAGTCTATGAGCCATCTCTCTGGTCCTTCACCCATTTTTTTTTTTTTTTTGAGGGAAGGTCTCACTATGTAACCCTAGCTATCCTGGAATTCCCTACATAGACCAGGATGGCCCCAAATCCCTACATGCTGTGCATATACATATGTGTGGGTTAGAGGAACACCCTGTGGGATTTGGTTCTTTTCTTTCTTCATGTGAGTCCCAGGGACTGAATGCAAGTCCTCAGGCTTAGCAGCAAGCATACCCATTTCCATACCTACAGAACAACCTTGAGCCTGCCACCTCTCCTGAGGACACATGGTAAGGAATAGGAGCGCTAGGTGAGTGTAGAAAATTCTCTCTTGAGTATTCAGAAGACACAGGCTTTACCTGTGATGGTCCCGATGTGGATATAACCCTCATTCTTGCCAGTGGTGAGGGCTATGACGTACTCAGAACCATTGCCACTGACATACACCGGGCACAGTTTCTTGATGCACTCGCTAGGCAGGACACGAACCCATCTGCCTGTGGGGACAAGCATGGGAACTCAAAACCAGGTTGGTCAAAATGGGGCCCGGATCACAACCCTTCCCTTCTGGTGTTACAGAGCCTGCTACCTGTTCTCTTAGCCTGGAGCAACATGTCTTTGTGGAGCTGGGGAGACTTGAGAGCAACACCTGTCACTTTTGTAACAACACCCTACCCCATTCCATTCTCTACCCTTGAATTCTAGCGTGCTATGATTGGCTTTGGTTTTATGAGACAGGGTTTTAACACTGTAGCTCTGGCTGCCGTCAAACTCCATCTATAGCCCAGGCTGCTCTCATATAGGACAACTTCCAGCTGCTGCCTTCCTCAATGCTGCAGTGTCGGTGGCGGGTATGTGTGGGGCAGTGGCCTGGGCACAGACAGCCTGGCCTCCAGTTGAGTAAATATCTAGAACCCTGGGGTACCGGATGGGAGGTGATTTCCACCTATATGGGACGGAAGGTGTTCAATCATGTCTCCATGGACCCCTGGATCCTGTCGAAGTTACCTTCCCCATAGCTCCCCACAGGAGAGATGCATGACTATCAGTTACTCAGACAATGTCCTAAGCTCCGGGCATTCTGGCTCTACACCATTCCCACAGTTACCTGAATATAGCCAGGTATGCTCCTCTCCATAGTTACATGTCAACAGCAAGATAGTTCAGCCTACTATAAAAGGATCTGCTTGACCTCTCCTTGCTCTCTTAAACTCTCACCTTTCTTACTCTCTAGCACTCCTTCTCTCTTCTCTCTCCTTTCCCCCCTCTCACCACGTGGCCATGCCTGGCCTCTCTCCCTCTTTTTACCTTCTCACTTTCTCCCTGTCGCTCTACAATATCGCTCTAAAAACCATAGATTGTCTCTGCTCATCAATGCCTGCTGTGCTTGAGCAATGGGATAGGCTTTCCCCTAAGGAGCTGCGTCTAACCTCCAGCTGGAAGGCCTTCCTATGCTCCAGCCACAGACTGGACCAAGGACTCTTGCCCAGGGAGGACCCACACTGCGCCCCTCCCCCTCCCCCGCTCCTCCCTTTGGCTCTGGGGGTGACTGAGCCATCCTGGGGCCCCCATTCTGTTCTCAGCTCTTCCACGGTATCCAGTGTGGGATGCCTGAGACTGAGAACGTGATACCTGGGGCTACCCCTTGTCTACCACCAGCCAAGCTGGGATTTAGTGGCTTCACACAGGCAGACACCAACCCAGGGCTGCGTGGAAAGCGTGCTGCAGTCCTTCTGCATCTGCCTGCCCAGAGCACCAGAACTCTGGCAGAACACAGTTTTCCCCCTCTCCCTCTTTTCCCACACCCACTACACCCCAGGTATGTACCACACTTTTGGGGCTGTTGTGAGGTCTAGATGGGCTACCCCTTCTTTTGTTCCCTCAGTTCTGAACTGTGTGTTGGACAGACTAAGGCAAAACAGAGGCCCTGCCATCATGCAGCCACTAGCCAAAGGATGTGTGGCTCCCTGGGTCTGGGTGTGGGTAGGAATCACCAAGCTTAGCAAGGAGACCAAGAGTTACAGTGAGTACCTGGATATACCTCTGTCTGAAGCCAAGTGCTCATGGGCTTCTGGGTCAGGTAAGCCAACCCACAGGTGTGACCCAGTTCTCCTGGTTTGTTTGCCCTCTCCTCCATCCCAGAGGGAGTAGCTTGAAGCAGTTCTCACTCAGTATATCTTAGGCTCTCTGGGAGCTAATACATACATACATGCCCCACGATTGCCCTGAAGTAGATCATCTCAAGTGCTAGGATGAGAGGTTGGCAACATCCCTACCCATGTGTGTGCTCCCGCCTCTCCATGGTCTCATGTACCCAGATTCACCTCAAACAGGTTATGTAGCTAAGGGTGACCATAAGCTCCTGATGCCCCTGCCTCTTTCTCCCAGGTTTTGGGATGGACAGTGTACACCATGGTAATGCCTGGACGTTTTCCTTTCTGGTCAATATCCTTCTTGGATTTGTTTCTCTGACACCCACATGCCTCCTACCCCCTACCCCCAGCCCAGTGTACTCACTGCTGCCATGGCTTTTGTCATAGAGCGTGCTATAGGTGCCTGTGAAATAGTAGACGAGCTGGTTCTGTCGAATGAAGAGCGTGCTCTCGGTGGCAATGGCATCATGGATGGTGGCTGAGAAGCCAAGAATGGGACAGTAGTAGGAGCCGACCCAGCAACTGTCAATACTCAGCTGGAGGGAACAACGTGTGAGACAGTGTGAGACCTCACCCTCTGAGTTCTGCCTTGGCTATCCATGCGGTTCTAACTGCTCAGATAGGCACACTACCCAAGTCTGAGCATTGTACACAACCTGGAGCTAAACAGTGTACAATGTGTTCAACAGTCCCTCTGCCCATGTCAGAGTTCTGCTCCCATGGATAAAAATTAGTCCATGTTGAATCTGGAGAGATGGCTTAGTGGATAAGAGCACTGGTTGTTCTTCAAGAGGACCCAGGTTTGATACCTAACATCTACCTGGGGGCTCACAACTCATTCTAACTCCAGTTAGAGGGGATCCAGTGCCCTCTTCTGGCCTCTGTAGGCACCATGCCAGCCAGTGCTCTTAACTGTAGAGCCACCTTTCCAGCCCTTTGTCTGTTTGTGTGTGTGTGTGTGTGTGTGTGTGTGTGTGTGCGCGTGCGCTCACGCAAGCACACGGGGGTATGTATTTTTTAGAAAAAGCTTTACTATGTTGCCTTGGTTAGCCTTGAACTTTTTTTTTTTTTTTTTTTTTTTTTTTTTAATGTAAGTACACTGTAGCTGTCTTCAGACACTCCAGAAGAGGGAGCCAGATCTTGTTACGGATGGTTGTGAGACACCATGTGGTTGCTGGGATTTGAACTTATCACCTTCGGAAGAGCAGTCGGGTGCTCTTACCCGCTGAGCCATCTCACCAGCCCCCAGCCTTGAACTTTTCATGTAGATCTAGATCAAGCTGCTCTCAAATTCACAGAGATCTGCCTGCCTCTACCTCTTGAGTGCTGGAATCAAAAGTGTGCACCACTATCCTTGGCTCTCCTCTGTCTCTGTCTCTGCCTGTCTTCCTGACTCTCTCATATATATGTGTATACATGCACATATATGTGCATTTACATATATATTTCATTTTTTGTAGGTATAGGTGGACTCCCTGATGTATTTAAGTCTGGTGCCTGGGGTAGTCACAGGGGGGCTTTTGATTCTTAGGAACTGGAGTTACAGACAGGTATAAGCCATCATGGGGGGCTAGGAATTGAACCCATGTCCTCTACAAGAGAAGTCAGTACCCTTAATTTTTCAATCATCTCTCCATCCCATATCTGAATATGTAATATTTATCTATGTATTAAATGTCAAGACCAGGCATGATGGAGAACCAACTTTAATCCCAGCACTGGGGAGGCAGAGGCAGGCAGATCTCCATGAGATCTAAGTCAGCCTGATCTATATATCAGGCTCTAGGCTAGCCATGGTTGCATAGTAAGATCTGGGCAGTTTTTGTTGTTGTCGTTTTTTCGAGACAGGGTTTCTCTTTGTAGTTCTGGCTGCCCTGGAACTCACTCTGTAGACCAGGATGGCCTCGAACTCAGAAATTCACCTGCCTCTGCCTCCCAAGTGCTGGGATTAAAGGTGCATGCCACCACACCAGGCTCATTTTGTGTTTTGTTTGTTTGAGACAGGGTTTCTCTGTATAGCCCTGGCTGTTCTGGAACTCACTTTATAGACCAGGTTGGCCTCGAACTCAGGGATCTGCCTGCTTCTGCCTCCCAAGGGACGTCAAGGTGTTTACCACCACTGCCTGACATATGACCCTGTCTTAACAAAATAAAACAATAACAAAAAATATAATTGACCAATACATTTATTTATTTATTTATTTTTGGTTTTTCGAGACAGGGTTTCTCTGTGTAGCCCTGCCTGTCCTAGAACTCACTCTGTAGAGCACGCTGGACTCGAACTTAGAAATCTACAAATCTGCCTGCCTCTGCCTTCCAAGTTCTGCGATTAAAGGTTTATGCCACCACTGCCCTATAACCAATACCTTTTTTTTTTTTTTTTTTTTTTTGGCTTTTCAAAACAGGGTTTCTCTGTATACTCCTGGCTGTCCTGAAACTCACTTTGAAGACCATGCTGGCCTTGAACTCAGAAATCTGCCTGCCTCTGCTTCCTGAGTGCTGGGATTAAAGGTGTGTGCCACCAGACCCGGCTAACCAATAACTTTTAAAAATATATTTCATGGTATTGGTGAGATGGCTCAACGGGTAAAAGCACTGACTACACCGGGCGTGGTGGTGCATACCTTTAATCCCAGCACTCGGGAGGCAGAGGCAGGCAGATTTCTGAGGTCGAGACCAGCCTGGTCTACAGAGTGAGTTCCAGGACAGCCAGGGCTACTCAGAGAAACCCTGTCTTGAAAACGAAAACAAAACAAACAAAACAAAACAAAACAAAAAAGCACTGACTGCTCTTCCGAAGGTCCTCAGTTCAAAACCCAGCAACCACCTGGTGGCATACAACTATCCGTCATGAGATCTGATGCCCTCTTTTGGCATGTCTGAAGACAGCTACAGTGTACTTATGTATAATAATAAATCTGTGGGCCAGAGCGAGCAGGGACTTACTTAGCAAGTGGAGATGACCAGAGCGAGCGGGACTGACCAGAGTGAACAGGATTGACTGGAGCTAGCAGAGGTCCTAAAAATTCAATTTCCAACAACCACATGAAGACTCTCATCTGTATAGCTATAGTGTACTCATAGACATTGAAATAATTAAACCTTTATATATATATATATATATATATATATATATATATATATATATATATTGATTTAAACTATGTATCTCTGTGTGTGTATATGAGAGAGAGAGAGAGAGAGAGAGAGAGTTTGTGTAGGAGTTGCAGTGCCTGGTGGAGGCCAGAGGCACCAGATTCCCTGTAGCTTGAGTTACAGGAGGTTGTGAGCTGCCATGTGGGTGCTGGGACTTGAACCCAGATCATCTGGAAAAAACAGCCAGTGATCTCAGCCTCCTACCCATCCCTCCAGCCCATGCCCCCAAGAAGTGTCTTTTTTTTTTTTTTTAATATTTGAACCTATGCTTCTTAGCAGTACAATTTTTCTTCAAGCCCTGTTGCTATAGACTGGCATATCTTTGAAGTCCCATTCTGTAGTCCCAGACCCCCATCAGGGTCTAAGACCAGCACTGCTCAGAAGGCCAAGCCTCCATCTGCCTGCTATCACTTACGTCCAAGAAAACATAGTCCTGGAAATTAGAATCTGAAAACAGGATGGCCTTTTCATCATAAAAGCCCCCAAGGATGAACACGGGGGCATGGTTCACAGTGTACCACAGGGGTCTTGATTTCGCAAACCGAAAGTGCCTCGAAGTCAGGACAAGGCTCTGTCAGGAAAACAGAAATGCCATTCAGCCCTCACTTACCTGACTGTACCTCCATCTCTGTCACAGCCAAAGTTCTCATCCTGACTACAAAGCCTGTTTGTACTGCTTGCTGTCGCCTCTCTAACCCCACTCGCCTCCACTCCATGGCTCCTCTCTAACCCAATCCCAGCCTCTTCCTTACATTCAGCTCACACCAGGGGCTTTACAGCAGTGGCCTCTTCATCCCCTTTCCATCTTTCATGCCCCCCCCCCACTTCTGAAGTGAGGTGCATTAAGCCCTAGCAAGTCCTCTGAGCTCCATCCCCATGATGGGGAAGCATTTGCTAGCTGGGTGAATGCATAGCATGCTCAGAACATGGCTGCAGGGCTCTGGATATAGCTCAGCGGTGATGTGGCTGGTCTAGCATGTATGAGGACCTGAGTTCAATCCCCAACACATGTACACACACACACACACATGGTCCCCCTCTCTCTCCTTTGCACAAACACACGCACACTCTCATACAACACACTCACACTGGAATATGGGTATGGGAACCATGAAGAATGGTTTGAGGACTCTTTCTCTGTGATCTCTCTGACAGGAGGTAGGGAATTGGAGCCTCAGTGTTCTTCCCTTTGAAGTGCATATACACAGCATGGGAGCTGGCTTGGTGGGTAAAAGACACTTGCCACCAAGCTTGATGTCCTGAGTTTAATGACAGAAGCAGAGAATCAACTCCTGAAAGTTGTTTTCCGACTTCTGTGTATGTGTCCATGTGTGTTCTCCACCACAAAACAGAGAAATGAATTAGAAAAGTTAAAATGGATCTGTAGGCCTGGCTTGGTGCCCCACATCTAGGACTAGTACTTGGGAGGCTGAGGCAGGAGTCTCACAAAGCTTGCCTGGTCTGTATAATGAGTTCTAGACCACTGCCAGGTTTACTGACACCTTGTTACAAAACACTACACAGGAACCTGAGAGATGGACTGGCAGGCAATGGCTCCTGCTGCCAAGTCTAAGGTCTTTGAGTTCAATCCCAGGCAATTTCACATGGTGGAAAGAAAACAGGCTTCTAAAAGCTATCCTTTGATCTCTATGTGCATACCATGGTATAAGCACATACAAAATAATGTAATAAAAAAAATCTATGCCGGGCAGTGGTGGCGCACGCCTTTAATCCCAGCACTTGGGAGGCAGAGGCAGGCAGATTTCTGAGTTCAAGGCCAGCCTGGTCTACAGAGTGAGTTCCAGGACAGCCAGGGCTATGCAGAGAAACCCTGTCTCAAAAAACAAAAAAAAAAAAAAAAAAAAAAAAAAAAAAAAAAAAAAAAAAAAAAAAAAAAAAAAAAAAAAAAAAAAAAAAAAAAAAAATCTACACAAAATCCAGTGAGGCAATGGGGATCGGCTATCTATCACCCTGTGTATGCCTGGAAAGCACTCTTCAGACTCTAGCACAGAGGAGGCTGTGTGTGTGTGTGTGTGTGTGTGTGTGTGTATGTGTGTGTGTGTAAGCTCCTCTCCCTCTCCAGATATACCCTGAAAGAGGAACTCCAAGGTACTGTTGGAACAAATGGAACCTGGGGCCCAGAGATCAAGAAAGTGCTCTGCAAATGAGATGGATCTGTGTTGGTTTGGAGGTTTGAAGACAACGTGTGTCCACTTCGTGTATTATCCCAGTTGGAAGCCCTCACCTCATATCCTATGGCGAACAAGGATTTACCACTTGCATCTCTCTTCAAGAAGCCATTCATATTCACATAGAACCTGTAAGCAGGTTCAAGTGAGGAATGCCATCTCGGGGGACGCTCCCAGCTCACAGTCACCTTCCCCTGCCACCTCCCTTTTGCTTCCCCTGCTTCCTTTGGGATTCTGGGGACTGCCTTTTCTCTGAGTGTGCACACTACCAGAAACAGCACCTTTTCTTGGGAATGAAGGGCCCTATACCGTTGGTATAGATGTCCACTGAGGATACCACGGAGCCGTTTTTAAAGGGCATGGGTGTGTACCAGTTCAGGATGCACATGAGCTCTGCCGAGCAGTACCCTGATGGGAAACAGGCAAGAGAGAGGTATTAGGAGACTGCCAGAAGCCCAGGTGGGCTCAGAGCACTCCCAGACTACCCACCCCCACCCCCCACCGTCAAGCAGTTTGGCCCACCTGTGCTGCGCATTGGAGCAGCCTCCATCACAATCTGTACATTTTCCATCTTCCAACGGTAGAAATTGACTGAGTACATGTAGCTGATCCGGACCATGGGCTTCATCCCCATCAGGTGGCCCTTTCGGGCAAGCTCCTCGCTATTCTGAGGGGGAGAGGACATAACTTAGTATCAGGGTCCATTGCCTGGAGACCCCTGGAGTAATGTCCTACACCTGGACCTGGGTGAACACAGCAGGTTCTCCCCACCATGGAAGGGTCAGAGATCGTGGCTGTGCAGCCTGCTCTGATGGCACACACTTGTTCCCTGTGCTCCAGAGAGTGAGACAGCAGGCTCTTTTGTTCAAGGTTAGTCCAGGAGGGCATATAAGGAGTTTGAAGTCAGCCTGGACTATAAATAAAGTAAGGCTGTCTCAAACGTAAGCAAATCAATAAAATCCAGAGGCTGGGTATAGTAACATTCACCTTCCACCCCTCCAACCCCAGGAGAGGGAAACAGGAGGATCACCACAAGTTTGAGACCAGTTTGTTCTATACAGAGAGTTCTAAGTGAACGAGGACTGTGTACCTGTCTCCTGGGTTTATGTTCTTCTCTCTTTTAGAATCTGTAAGTACCAGGTACGCATGCAGGCAAAACAGTCATAGATATAAATAAAATGTTTTTAAAACAAAATCTCTTTTAAGTCAAGGGTGGTGACTTATATCTGTGATCCCAGCACTCAGATAACAGAAGCAGGAGAATCAATGCAAGTTCAAGGCTACCCTGATCCAAGTAGTGAGTTCTAGACCAGCGCGGGCTCCATACTAAGACATTGTCTCAAAAAACACACAAAAAAGGCTGGGCTTGGTTGTACACACCTATAACCCCAGTACTTGGGAGAAGGAAGCAGGGGGACCCTGAGTTAAGGACAGCCTGCAACACATATGACCCTCGTTCAAACCAACATGGAAAGCAAATGGTACTTGGGTGACTGACCGCCCAGCCCCTTGGTTCTTGGAGCATAGTCAACCAGTTTCTCTAGGACCAAATTATCACTGTTGTGGTGTTTTATATTGAGGGAGTTATAGGTCAGTACACTTAAAACTTTTTGGTGGTATCTTGAGAAAGGATCTTTATAAATCACCCAGGCTAGACTCCTTTCTTCTGTAAACAGAGACACACACCGACACTTTGTTTTTTACTTCCTTTCTTTAGATTTACTTATTTTACTTAATGTGTATCAATATTTTGTGTGAATAACCTGTATGTGTACCATGTGCATGCCTGTTGAATCCCCTGGAACTGGGGTTATATGTGTGGTTGTGAACACCAGATGGGTGCTAGGAATCAAACTCGGGTTGTCTGCAACAGCAACAAGTACTCTTAACCAATGAGCTCCTCCTTTCTGGTCCTGCAGTGAGACTGCTTCCCTAGTAAGGCTAGGAGCTAAGCTCTATTCTCATCACGAAATAAAAACAAGTGTGGTGGTCCAATGGGCTTTCAGAATCCCAGCAAGCTCCCACGGAGCCTGGAGAGGGAAGGCGATCAAAAGTCTGAAGTGATTCTTTGCTATACCAGTCAGTCAGCCTGGGTTTCATGAGTATCTGCTTCAAAAACACTAATAAAAGAATCAGGTGGTGATGGCACACACCTTGAATCCCAACACTAAGGAGGCAGAGGCAGGTAGATCTTTATGAGTTTGAGACCAGTCTGGTCTACATAGCAAGACCCTGTCTTCAGAGAAAGACCCTACAGAAAGGGCACAATGTTTGCAAATCATCTGTATGGCATTATTCAAACCATTATTCAAAATATATAAATAATTTTCACAGGCTGGAGAGATGGCTCAGCGGTTATGAGCACTGACTCTCCTTCCTGGGGTCTCAAGTTCAATTCCCAGCAACCACATGGTGGCTCACAACCATCTGTAATGGGATCTGATGCCCTCTTCTGGTGCCTCTGAAGACAGCTGCAGTGTACTCATATACATAAGATAAATAAAATCTCTAAAAATTAATAATAATTTTCACAAATCAATCATTAAAAGTAAACAAAACAAAACAAAACAACAACAAACCCTTCATTTTAAAATGAGCAGGGAGGCTGCAATGACGACTTAGAGGTTAAGAGCACCAACTCCTCTTCCAGAGGACCCAGGTTTAGTTCCCAGTAAACATACAGTGGCTCACAACTGTCTGTAACTGCAGTTCAGGACACTTGACACCCTCCCATAGACATGCATTCAGGCAAAACACCAATGCACACAAGATGAAAAGAAATAAATCATTTTTAAAAAATAATAAAATAAGTAGCCGGGCGTGGTGGTGCACGCCTTTAATCCCAGCACTCGGGAGGCAGAGGCAGGCGGATTTCTGAGTTCGAGGCCAGCCTGGTCTACAAAGTGAGTTCCAGGACAGCCAGGGCTATACAGAGAAACCCTGTCTCAAAAAGACCAAAAAAAAAAATAATAATAATAATAAAATAAGCAAAGGAAGGCCAATCCAGATGGCACATTCCACCTTTGATCCTGATAGAGGCAGGCAGATCTCTGTGAGTTCCAAGATAGCCAGGACTCTGTAGAAACACCCTGTCCAAAAGAAACAACCAACCAACCAACCAACCAACCTAAATGGGCAAAGGAAGGTTGGCATGCTGGCTCATACCTATAATCCCAGTACTTGAGAGACAGGGACACAAGAACTGTTGTGACTTCAAGGCCAGTGAAGGTCAAATAACACAATATATCATGAAAGGAAGAGGGTGGGGCCAGAGAGATGGCTGACTCAATGGTTAGTGTATTGTTCTTCTAGATGACCAAAGCATGATTCCCAGCATCTATGTCAAGCCACAATAGCTTGTAACTCCAATCCCAGGAATTCATCACCCTCTTCCGACCTCTACAGGCAACTGCATGCACATGTATAGACCTATTAAAAATAGGATGAATGCTTTTTTTAAAGAGAGAATAACTGTTAGTAGACACGGAGTTCTTATTGGAAGATAGTAGGAACATTCCGGAGAAAGAGAATGAGGGTAGTGTGATTGTTTGAGTGAGGGATTGTTTGAGCCCCTTAGGCTCTTGTGTTTGAATGTTTAGTCCCTAGCTGTGAGTCTGACAGTAGGATTGCATATGGCCTTCTTGGAAGAGGTGTGTCCCCAGGGGTGGTAGGCCTTGAGGTCTCCAAAGTCTGCACCATTCCCAGTTCCCTTTCTCTGCCTCCTGCTTGTGGGTGGAGGTATAAGCTCTCAGCTGCTGTTCCAGCACATACCTACCTGCCATGGTGGTCCCCACCGGGTTCCCTACTGTGCTGCTCATGGACTTTTGATTTATAAGCTGCCTTGATCAGCTTGGTGTTTCTGTCATGGCAAAATGTAGCTGAGACAGTTGCCTGACTCTGTAGATACACTAAAATGTAATGATGTGTATACTTTAGAAAGGCACCTTTAAGGACTGAGAGCCCAGTGGTAGCAGGTAGCAGTGGTAGCATGTACAAAGCCTTGGATTCTGTCCCTAGGCCCCTAAACAAAACAAAAAATGAGCTACATCTCAATTTTAAAATGGGTGCCGGGGAGGGGGTGCTCACTTTTTGTCCCTACTGTGTTCTTGTACCTAGTGGGAGACGGAATCTCTAAGGCCTTCAGGGTTGGTGGAGGCTACTATTACTGCTCAAAATGAGGGGAAATTGGAGACTTACAGAAATCAGCCTACTCACACTGTAAACTCTCACCTGTCCCAAACAGGAAAAGTTGATTTGCAGGTAGTAAGGAAAGCTCAAATAGTTCTGTAAGGAAAGGTGGGGGAAATCTCTAGTCACTTGATGTACTGACTCAAGATCCCTCCTCTATTTACTGACCCCAAATCTCTTTTATACTCTTGATCTCACTTCCCTCACCTCTGACGGATCGATCGGCGAGTCTGTCAACTTTTGGAACACCTTGGCCACTGTATCAATGGGCTCATGATCCTGAAATCGAGCCTTGGAGAGATGCAAGCCTACCTTCTCAAACTTGTTCAGGACAACAAGCCAGGTACAATGCTGTAAGAAATCTTCTGCCCATGACTTCAAAGACAGCAATAGCACTAGCTGCAGTACCCAGGATGCCCATACGTTTGGTTTTCTTGGCCACACAGGGCTGACAGGCGACATGGCTTGCCGGGACATCATGTAGCTAGAACCTGGAGAACGTGGGGATTAACACCCACTTGGCTAGCTGAGGCTGATCTCTAGGAAATCGCTCAGTTCCTGCCCCTTTTTCCAATCTTCTTCCTAGCTCCACCTTTGATCAGGCTTCGGGGGCCCCTTACTCTCTGCCCGGGCCCTGCTCTTAGGCCTTGCCACGCCCTTATACTCGGCCGCTCCCCTACTAATACTTCTCGCCCCTCTCCTTCTCTTACTCTTGGCTCCTCCCCTACTAACACTCCTCGCCCCGCCCCTGCTCTTACTACGGTCCCTACCCCTGCGGCTCTTTTCACCCTGCTTCCTAGTTGCTCTCTCTCCCTTTGCCCTGGCCTTGCTCTTCTCTGCTCCACTTCTTGGAACTCCTAACCTACTCTTCGCCAAGTCTCTTTTTTTTTTTCTAGCCTTGCCCGAGCCCTTCCTCTTTTCCCTACCACTGTGCCCCTCAGGGGACTTGGCTCCGCCCTCACAAGGTTCCCCGCCCTCACACTGCTCCTCGTCAGGCCCCTTTCTTTTCGCTCGTGCCCTGCTCAAGAACCGGCTTCTAGTCTTCTTGTTCTTTCGTGAATCCTCGCCCACACCTCCGTACTCGCTAGACCCTTTGCCTTGGCTCAAGGTCTGAGTCGTTCTGGAAATCAGATCCTCGCTCCGCCTTCTCTCCTGGCCATGCCCCTGGTCCTGGCTCCAGTCTGGAGAGTCGTTGTAGAGCAGATCTTCACTCTGCCTTCTCTCTTGGCCACGCCCCTGGTACCGGTTCAGGCCACAAGTGTTGCAGTAGTTCAAATCCTCGCTCTGTCTCCTCTCTTGGCCACGCCCCTGGTCCCGGTTCAGGCCCTGAGTGTTCAAGTAGTTCAAATGCTCACTATGTCTCCTCTCTTGGCCACGCCCCTGGTCCTGGTGTCGCGGTGGTTCGGATCCTGGCTCCCTCTCCTCTCTTGGCCACGTCCCTGGTACCGGTTCAGGCCACAAGTGTTGCAGTAGTTCAAATCCTCGCTCCGTCTCTTCTCTTGGCCACGCCCCTGGTACCAGTTCAGGCCACAAGTGTTGCAGTAGTTCAAATCCTCGCTCTGTCTCCTCTCTTGGCCACACCCCTGGTCCCGGTTCAGGCCACAAGCGTTGCAGTAGTTCAAATCCTCGCTCCGTCTCCTCTCTTGGCCACGCCCCTGGTACCGGTTCAGGCCACAAGTGTTGCAGTAGTTCAAATCCTCGCTCTGTCTCCTCTCTTGGCCACGCCCCTGGTCCCGGTTCAGGCCCCAAGTATTGCAGTAGTTCAAATCCTCGCTCTGTCTCCTCTCTTGGCCACGCCCCTGGTCCCGGTTCAGGCCTTGAGTGTTCAAGTAGTTCAAATGCTCACTATGTCTCCTCTCTTGGCCACGCCCCTGGTCCTGGCTCAGACCCTGAGTGTCGCGGTGGTTCGGATCCTGGCTCCCTCTCCTCTCTTGGCCACGCCCCTGGTCCCGGTTCAGGCCCCAGGTCTTGCAATAGTTCAAATGCTCACTATGTCTTCTCTCTTGGCCACGCCCCTGGTCCTGGCTCAAGTGCTGAGTTTTGCTGTAGACTGGATCCTTGCTCCCCTTTCTCTCCTGGCCACGTCCCTGGTACTGGCCACTTCTCCCTGGATCCAGGTAAACCTGGCCCTCCTGCTCGTCGCACCCCTTCTCTTTAAAGCCCTTCTCCCGCCCTGGTGGTTTCTCATAAACAGCTTGCCCCTCTGGTTTCTCTTTAGGGAAACTTTCCTGGTCGTGGGGTCTTTCCTCGCCTCCGGTTGTTTCTTCGCAGGGTAGTCGATCGTCACTCCAGTCCTTTCTCTCTCTACTAGACCTGTTCTCCCATTTGGCTCTCTCTTCGCCAAACCCCCTCTCATAAATAATTCTCTCCTTGCCCCAGTTTGTGTCTCTGCCTGGACTTTGCTCCTGATCTCTGGGTCGCTCCTGGGTAAAGATTGTCCTCTGGCTGCAAGACCTCCCGTCGTTCCACACCCACGCTGACTTTGAGATCCTCACTGTCTCCACTGACACCTTTTCCCTCCACTTTCTCTCATCTCTCCTGTCCATTCCCTGACCGTCCACCTGGCCTATGCCCCGCCTCTTCTAGCCACGCCCATACCCATCCTTCAGCCTTCAGATCTTAACCGGGCCCTGGCCTTCACCCCGCCCTCTCTTTGCCTGGTCCTGCTCTTTTCCCAGCCTTTCCTGGCCTTGCCTTCCCACCCATCCCCTCTCCTTCTCAACTCCCTCCCTCCCCCCTCATCCCCTAGGATGGCACCGCCCTCTTCTCCCCTCCCGCCCCGCCGTACCAGTCACTTGGTTAAAACCGGTAGTCAACCGTTGCTTGGCAGCGCCTGTTCAACCCCTCTTTCCAGCTCCTAAAATGGCCGCTTGGACTTCCACCTTGCACGCGGCCTGCCTGCGTGAATTGCGCGTTTCCATGGTAACGCGAATTTCCCAACACGCACCCAAGGGCTTGAGAGCAGGGCTCTAGCAAGTCAGGCTCTGAGATGTGTGGCGGGCAATAAAAAACTTGACCAAGCCCCCTCTACTGGCTAGTTTTGTGTCAACAGAGCTGGAGTTATCACAGAGAAAGGAGCTTCAGTTGAGCAAATGCCTCCATGAGATCCAACTGTAAGGCATTTTCTCAATTAGTGATCAAGGGGAAAAGGCCCCTTGTGGGTGAGACCATCTCTGGGCTGGTAGTCTTGGGTTCTATAAGAGAGCAGGCTGAGGAAGCCAGGGGAGGCAAGCCTGTAAAGAACATCCCTCCGTGGCCTCTGCATCAGCTCCTGCTTCCTGACCTGCTTGAGTTCCAGTCTTGACTTTCTTGGTGATGAACAGCAGTATGGAAGTGTAAGCTGAATAAACCCTTTCCTCCCCAACTTGCTTCTTGGTCATGATGTTCGTGCAGAAATAGAAACCCTGACTAAGACACCCACTCACTCATTCAACAGGCTCTCTAGCACAGGAGTGAGGATTAAAAAGAAAAAAAAAAAAAAACAGACAACATTGTAGCATGACCCCAGTCAATTCTGAGACTGAAGGCAAATTTAATTTTCCCAATCTACTTTTTATAGCATTTTAATGACATGCAAGCATTCAGGGTGAGCAGTACAGTAAGGAACTAACAAGGTAGTCAGCAAAGTGATTACTCCTGTGACAGCTGTTTAAATGGGCTTTGCATAATGACCAAAATACTTGAGCCCACTTTCTTCTCCAAGCCCAAAATCTTGCCTGAAGCCTACTTCTATATTCCATCCTACGATTAAAATTCCTGCCTTACCGTACTATTATAGCCTAAAGTTAGATTCTTGCCAAAACTTACTTCCTTATCATGCACTAATGTCAGATTCCTGTCTGAAGCCCATTTCCTTGTCCTAGGCCAATGTCAGACTCCTCCCAAGCCCTCCACAAAAATGCTCAAGCCTAAGTTGGCTAATATTTAACTACCCTCCTAATTGAATATGATCTGCCCACTTCCAGATCATATTAGCTCAAACCCACAAAGGTTCAGGAAAATCTTTGCTACTCAGGAAAATTTCTGATCTAGAGGTCAAGCATGCCCAGTGCCTCTGTTCAGAACAACCATTATAAATTCCTCTGTTTCCTTCTGAGAACAAAGCTACTGGTTTCCAGCATTTTTAGCCTGTCACACATCTCAAAGCCTGACTTGCTAGAGCCCTGCTCTCAAGCCCTTGGGCGCTAGCAGAATACTGGTTTCCAGGCAGCTAGGATGAAGATCTTAAATCCCACACCCACAGTGACACATCTATTCCACAGGGCCATACCCTCTAATAGTGCCACTCCCTGGTCCAAGAATGTACAAACCATCACATTCCACTCCCTGGCCCCATGGGCTTGTTCAAACATGAGTCTATGGGGTGGTCAAACACAGACTAAAGAAAGCATAATGCAAAATACTTCAAAAGTCCCCATAGTATTTAGCAGTCTCAACAGTGTTAAAATCCAAAGTTCAAAATCTCTTCTGACATTCATCCAATACTTACTGTAGTTCCCAAAGCAAGGCAGGAAGCCAGCTGGCAATCTCCTTGTATAACAGTGCATGCTGTTATCCCAGAGGCAGAGACACACAACACTCTTGAATTTAAGGCCCTACTTGATACACAAAACATGAGCACCTGAGTATGAATCACAGCACCCACAGAAAAAGCTGCTTATAAGGGCTGGGCTTGGAATCTCAGCACTGGGGAGGCAGAGACAGGCAGAAGTGTGAGAAGCACCAGCCAGAATAGTAGGGTCAGGCAAGGGTTTGGTGTGAATTCCCTGGGCAGCTTCTTTGGAAACACAAACAAGGTCCTCCTCTGGCCTCCACAAGCTCCCACACCCCACACAGGTCCACGAAGCCGAGTTTTGGGGCGGTCTGGGTGATCATCTTCTTTGGTCTTTGAGCTAAACGCAATCCTAGAGTTGTCTGCCTCCTTCTTCCCTGTCACCTCGTGGTGTCTGACGGTTCCCACAGGCCTATGCAGACCCAGTGCACGATCCCACCTGGCACTGGTGGCAAAACAAAACAAAGGACAAGGTAGGTGGACATGTTGGGAGTTGGTGGAGGACAGCACTGAGGTACGTGCCTCCTGGCAGTCTCCCACTAGCTGACCATCCTGTGCATCCAGGATTACTTCTTTTACCAGTTCAGCAACCAGCTGGCGCCAGAAGGCATATACATCAACACGAACACCTACCAAAGCTCTACAATATGTTGGACGACTATGACATGCCTAGTCTTGTCTTCCTAGACAAGGGCAACTGGTTTAGCTTCGCTGTGGTCTTATTGTCACATGAGGACACCTTCACAAGCTCTGATAGCCAAGGTCTATGGTTGGGGCCTACTTAACAACTTAGAGAGGAGGACTGAATAATCAGGGGGTGCGGTGTAGATATCAGGCATCAAGCCCCACATCCCAACCCTGCAGTACCCAGTATTGATGTGGATAAGAAGCTAGCAGTAGCTGTGGTGAAGGGGGATCCTGAGTGCCCCTCAGTAACTGTGACTCGGGAGGTCCTTCTTAATCGCAACGCAGTGATCACCAAGGTGAGGACGCCAGAGAGAGGTACAGGGTCTTGGATGCTCTCCCTCTGGTCCTCTGCACAGTAAGTGGAAATCCACAGCTCTTACACCTCCACTCTGATTCCCAGTTATCCAGCCTTTGAATGTCTCTGGATTAGGACAGATTTGGATATTCCTTTTATTTCAGTCGCTCCTTTCTCTCTTCCTCAGATTACAGTCATAGACAAAAAGACATGCTCTGAACAGGGCATGGTTGGACATAACATCAAGAAGACTTCCATGTTGATCAAGGTGTGGTCCAAGTTTTGGGGAGGAACATAGAGATAGGACACTGGCCCTTGGGATCTCCAATCACTGATTCTTCCTCATAGATCTTGGGCGCTGCTGGGAATTGCATCCGGAGCACATATCTTGGGAATTACATTCGAGTACTGGAGTTTGGGTACTGGGTCTGGTACTGCGGGTGGAGGGTTGGCTCAAGTCCCCAGAGGGCTGGTTCCTGTTGCTGTCCTGGGATTACCGTAAATCTATTCAGATTTTAAACATACGTGTCTGAGTATTTTGCGTGTGTGTGTGTGTGTGTGTGTGTGTGGCTATTCACCATTTGTGTGCCTGGTGCCATAAGAGGCCAGGACAGAAGAGGCCTTTTGATGCCATGGAACTAAAATTACCAATGCTTGTGATCTGTCATGTGGGTGCTGGGGATCAAACCCCAGGCCCTCTCCAATTGCAATTACACACTGCTACAGACTAATTTTATTTATNAGATGGTCCTAGAGAGAGTTTTCATTCTGAAGTCAATGTAATGGGGGGCAGGATGTCCTGACCTATGATACTCTTTCTGGGCTCTATTTCCTTTAGCTATAGTAGGTTCCTTCTAGTGATTACAGTCCAAAGTCAGACCTCTGAGATGTGGGTAGGAGCTGGAGCCAGGGATGTGCAGGTGCCAGTGGCTTTGCTATTGCTTGCCAGCAGTATATGAATCCTATCTGTTTCAGCTCCATTTTGGCCTTTCTGTGCCTAGTTGTTCATTTGATTTTCAGACAGGGTCTCAAATAGCCAAGGCTTGCTTGGTAGCTCAGGATGACCTTGAATTCCCTGACCTTCCTTGCCTCATCCTCCAAAGGCTGAGATTAGTAGTGTGAGCTGCCATACCAAACCTACTGCCTATTCCTGGACAGGGCCTCAGTCTGTAACCCAGGCTAGCCTGAACTCACTACATAGTCCAGGCTGGCCTTCAACTCTCAGCTTCAGGTCTGCATTGTTTTCCCAAATGCTGGGATTCTAGCATGAGCCACCACAGCTGGCTGTCCCTCCCCTTTGTCATCTGTTTTGGTTGCTGTTGTTTGAGACAGGGTCTTGCTATAACACTGGGATTTGGCCTCCAATGCCAGATCCTCCTGCCTCACCCTCCTCAGTGCTGGAATATCAGGTACTTGCCATCGCATGTGGCTCCACATCTCTACTGTGGAGGACACTGCCTAGGGTGACTCTACACATCTCTAATCTCAGTGCTCAACAAAATGGGGCACACTAATGACCTGTACCATACAGAGCTCATACAATTCACACAGGTTTAATTAATAAAATGTACCAGGCAGCGGTGGGAAACAAATTTGATCCCAGTACTTGGGAGGCAGAGGCAGGAGGATATCTATGAGTACCAGGCCAGCAGAGCTACATAATGAATTGCTGTCTAAACAAACAAACAAACAAACAAAGAAAAAATATGTTAAGCTCTTAGAACATTACCCAGTGCCTGAACATTTATCAAAAATACTGTCTTAATTGGGCATTATGAGACATACCTCTAACTCATAGGGAGGCGGATATATTCAAGTTCAGCCTGGGCCACAGAAGAGTCTATCTCATAAACCAAGGAAACAGGACCTGGTGATGTAATACCTTTAATGTGTCCAGATCTTGGGAGGCAGAGGCAGGGTGATTTCTGTGATTTGGAGACCAGGTTGGTCTAGTAGCAATTTCCAGACCAACCAGGGCTTCACAAGGAAACTCTTCCTCCAGCAGCTGAAGAGAACTTGAAGTTGAGGGAAGAGAAAAGTGTGATTGGGTCTGGGGGAGTTAAGGGGAGGAAGGAAAGTGAATATGACCAAAGTATATTGTATGAAATTTTAAAAGTTAAGAAAATGCTTATTAAAAACAACAGCAACAAGCCGGGCTTGGTGGCGCACGCCTTTAATCCCAGCACTTGGGAGGCAGAGGCAGGCGGATTTCTGAATTCGAGGCCAGCCTGGTCTACAGAGTGAGTTCCAGGACAGCCAGGGCTACACAGAGAAACCCTGTCTCAAAAAACAAAACAAAACAAAACAAACAAACAAACAAAAAAAAACAACAGCAACAACAACTACCACCACAGGGATGGAGCGATGGCTGCTGATACAGAGGTCCTGAGTTCAATTCCCAGCACCTACATGGTGGCTCACCCCATCTATGAAGAGATCTGTTGCCCTCTTCTTGCATGGAGGAGTACAGACAGACAGAGCAGTCATACATTTAAACAACCACCAACCACCACCACAACAAAAAATGAAAGCAAACAGACAAAGTCAAACAAGGGCTGGAAATGTAGCTCAGGGGTAGTGTGCTGGCTTAGCACTTGGAGGAGGCCCTGGCTCCAAGCTTAGCACTGGAAAGGAGAAGCAGGCAGGTGGTAAGAATTGGTAATAGACTGCAGTGTGGCCAACCAACCATGCTGATAGGTGTTGGGGTGTGCCACTGTGTGTTTTTGGAGGGGTGTTTTTCTCTCTGCTCCTTCAAAGCAATCTGGCCACTCCTCAGCAGGAGATCTTTTTCTCACCCAGGGTATCAGGCTGGTACCAGTATTCATCGGCTGTCCACCTGGCAAGCGCTTGGCCTTCGATGTCTCCTACAGGATTACGCATTCCGAGGAGACAAACAAGCACTATTTCGACTGTGTGAATAAAGACGCCGAGATGCCATGCTTCCTCTTTCGTGACTGTGTGTTCCATCCCTTTACTGTCATCCTGTCCTGGCCATTTGCCTTCCCTCACTTGTCCCCTCCCACCACAGCACCACCCCTTTTTGCTCTAACCTGGAGTCCCCCTCCTCTCTTCTTCCCTTCCTCTTTGGACAAAGCTAATGTCTTCCTCCCCTGCTCTCCTTCCCAATGCACAGTATTCCAGCCCTTCTTCTTAGTCCAAGACATGGTGACTGGAGACTCTGGCAGTTTCTTGGGCAGGTGAGCAGAGACTGGTTGCTGGTTTGGGTTCTTGGCAGTGGGAGAGGGAGATGTTCAAGACTCTATTTGATCCATATTTACCTCTGCATTCTTTTTTGTTTTTTTTGTTTTTTGTTTTTTGTTTTTTTTCCTTGTTCAGGTCAACCCTGCTCGCTCTGCTCGGCCCCGCTCGCTCCGGCTAGCCCCACTTGCTCCCAGCCGCCCCCGTACGGCCCCCGCTTGTTCCAGCCAGCCCCGCTCTCTCCGATCAGCTCCGCTTGCTCCGGTTTGGCCCCGCTCTTTCCGGCCGTCCACGTTCAGCCCCACTCGCTCCGGCCCTGCTAGCTCCGGCGTCCCCACTCCGGCCATCCCCGTTCGGCTCTGCTCACTCCGGACAGCCTGGCTTGCTCCGGTTGGTCTCTCGGGTCCAAGGATTCATTTCTTATTATTCTTCATAAGTACGCTGTAGCTGACTTCAGACGCACCAGAGGAGGGCGTCAGATCTTGTTATGGGTGGTTGTAAGCCACCATGTGGTTGCTGGGATTTGAACTCATCACCTTCGGAGGAGCAGTCGGGTGCTCTAACCCGCTGAGCCATCTCGCCAGCCCCCTTGTTTTTTGTTTTTTTGAGACAGGGTTTCTCTGTGTAGCACTGGCTGTCCTGAATCTCACTTTGTAGAACAGGCTCGCCTAGAACTCAGAAATCCACCTGCCTCTGCCTCCCTACCTCTGCATTCTTAAGTTACATGCTGAAGGTGGTCGGCGGTGGTCGCACACTGGACACCATCAGAGACTACACGGAGGAAGAAATCTTCCGTTACAACAGCCAGCTGGACACGTAATCCCTTGGGGGGCCCAGTCCACAGTTGTTGGGTCTGGTCTGTAGGGTCACCCCTTCAATTCCACTTAAGCAGGGGTCTCTTTCTGCAAGCTGCACTCAAGGTGCCTCAGACAGTAATGCCTAGGGTTCCACAATCCTGCCCCTCCCACTAGGTCCCCACCCTTAGGTGCTGAGAACTATTTCTGCTCTCAACCCACTTTGACTTTATGTGGGCCTGCATAGAACGAATAGCCTCATCTGGAAAACAAAGGTCGAAAGGACTACCGAGGACATAAAGTTCTACATAATGTCCCATGAGAGCCCTGGAGTCGAGTGAGTGCAAGTCCTGAGAGCTCCACCCCGCAGGCTAGCCTTGAATCCACTGTGTATTTGAGGATGACCTTGTTCCTCTGAGTCTCCCACACAGGTTTATGGGGGTCTAAGTTTCCAACCCAGGGTTTGCTGTATGCCAGGCAAGCCTTCTACCTACTGAACTACATCCCCTGCTCCCCAACCCTGGTATTTTTGTTTTACACAGTGTCTTATTTTATGGCTCTGACTATCCTCAAAATTATGATTGTCCTAATTCTGAAATGTGGGGATTACAGATCTGCCCTTTGCCCAAGCTTTTCCCCACCCCATCCTTCTGGCCCATTATGCTTGTCTCTAGAGGCTTCCAAGATTGTCACCTTAACCATATTGGTGTTTCCAAAGGAGTGCTCTCCTTTGTAGAGAGAGGCTCTCCTGGAAGTCTGGGCCCTTTTACTCTGCCTTCAGGCCTTAGATCACATGCTCTTTCCTTCAGGAGGGCTTAGCCATGCCCTTTTTTCCCCAAGATGGACAGTCAATCGCTCTGAACTCCACATGCCTTTCCCACCCTGAACCTCCACAATCTTCCCTGACCCTCTGCCTGCATGTCTATATCCTCACATTTTGGTCCTGGCCACTCAGAGCCTGTCCATGTCTCCTGGGGGACCTGTCTCTCAATACACAATTTGAATAGACACAAAATAGCATTTGAAAAGTGAAGAAGGAACAAGTTAACTCATGGTCAGCATTCACTGACAGCTAAGTGGAGATGTTAACAAATGAAGAAAGTATAAAAGACCTCATTAGTATGCAGGGGTTTGAAAACCATTTCTAACTCAATGAAAGAAAATCATAGGGCAGCATATGTGTAGGCTTAGATTTTGTTCTTTCTCTCTCTCTCTCTCTCTCTCTCTCTCTCTCTCTCATTTTTAGGGTTTATTTATTTTATGTATGTGAGTACACTGTTGCTGTCTTCAGGCACACCAGAGTGGAGCATCGCATCCCCAGTACAGATGGTTGTGAGGCACCATGTGTTTGCTGGGAAATTGAACTCAGGACTGCTTGAAAAGCATTCAGTGCTCTTACCGGCTAAGCCATCTCGACAGTTCAAGACTTAGATTTCTTTTTTTTAACCTACTTTTAATCAGGGTTCTCAAATGCTTCAGCATCATATGATATAGCCAGCAACTTCCACTTCAAAATGGACAAATTAACCAACTGCACCCAAGACCATGTTCAGTCTGGGTTTATTGAATAATGGTCAAGAGGGAATTAGTGAGAAAAGATGTGAGTCTGTACTTAGCTGGTGTCCAGACTGTTCTTGTGGGATGAAGGTGGCACACAGTAGGTCCACCATCCAACATCTGGTTCAGTTGGCATGTGGAGGCAGCAGGCAGCAACTGAGTAGCCAGCCTGCTTGATGGCTGGTGCTCAGACAGTCTTACTCTCTGAGTGAATGGAGTAGGCTGTTGAAGGCAGAGACTAGAGAGTAGAAGTAGGGCTCTGTTGGAGGACACTTGCCTGCAGTACTGCCATGGGTTGAGACTTGGCCCAGCAGTAGAATGCTTGCCTAACTCTCATGAGGCCCCAAGTTCAGTCTGAAGCACCATAGTCACCAAGCAGCAGGCAGATCTGAGAAACTAGTGTTTTCCCTGGCGTGTAGGTGCTACAGCTGTCTACTCTTGGATTTATAGGTGGCTGTGTTTGGAGAATTCCCCTTGTTATGACATCATTCCCCAAAGCATCTACCTACCTGAGTTCTTCTTCAAGTTGTTAGTGAGCAATAGGTAAGCCAGGCATATAGCCTAAGTGTATGTTGAGGGTAGGGATGCAGTGTGCTAAGATTCTTCTTTGACATGATGCCCCACTAATTTAATTAACTCAATCCTGGACTCCATTCCCTCACCAGAGGTGTAGACAATAGCACATACTGTAACTACCAGTTTACCTTTATAGTGCACATCCATGGGCTACCACTCAGCAGCAAGCGGTCCTCCTTCATTGTTATGGTGAGTGGCAACCTAAGGCTTCCTTACTGGGTGGGCAGGGGTTTACCTACTACTATACCCCCCACCTCAACTCCTTGTGACTGTTGTACTGGGCTTGCAGGTGTCTAGCAGCTTCTTTATAGCCCTGGTTGTCTTCTACATCCTGTTCTGCCTCCTGTGGCCTCACATAGTGAATGCCTGGGTCACATTACGCTGGAGGATTAACAACATCATGGCGTCAGAGTCCTATTATACATATGCATCCTCCACTGCGGGCTTCAGCCTCCAGTCTTACAGCTTAGAGGGAAGTTTCAAGGGTCCCTCCAGAGCTGGTTCCAAAGAGGACAATGTTCAAGCTAAGAGAGCATAGGTGGCCTGAGTCCCTGGTCTGTACTCTTCCTCATAAACCCTTAGGCCTCTCCTCATGAGAATGCAGCCTGCCACCTACCCAGGACTTTCTGGTTTGCTAAAATGTTCATGTCTCATTCAGACCTTAATAAAGCCTCATTTCAGAATCAGTCCTGAGTCCTCAGAAAGGCTCATGTCTGCTTAGTTTATACCAGCATAGGTGTAGTTAACTGTCAAAATATCAGAATCTTATATTTTCAAGATGGCACAGCAGATAAAGGAGCTTGCTCCCAAGCCTGACAACCCAGGTTTGATCCCCAGGCCTCATGAGATCTAAAGAGAGAGCTGACTCTGTGAAGCTGTCCTCTGACATCAATATTGGCCTTGAGGGACTAATTGAAGGTGGACCCTGACATGCTGGAAAATAGACCTCTTGCTTCTGTCATCTCTCTGGGTCTTGGTGTCTCACTCAGGGGGCATCTCAATCTGACAGAGGGTTGTAGGTGGTGATGGTGGTGGGGTTTCCTACATTTGGAGGCTTGTTTGGGTTTCGAGGAGACACCCCCGCACCCCCAAGCGACCACCAACTATACTGATGGGAGGGAAGAAGACTGAGCTCAGCAATGGCAAAAGGCACCTCCTTGTCAGTGTTTGTCTCTGTCTTCTGCTTTTACTTTTGGCTCTCGAGCAAGGTGTTGGCTAGAAAACCTCTGGTCTGGTGCCATCAATTGCTACAAGCAAATGTGCCTTAATGCTGTGACTTTGGAGGAGTCTGGAGGATGCTTCAGGCCCCACCTACCTCCCTCGAGGGAGATGGGAGGACTTGGCTCCTTTTGGAAAAGGCAAGACACAGTATTGGGAGGAGTCAACTGAGTCTTGCTATAACCTGGTTTCTGCACCCGTTGCAAGGGGCAACTAACTGTCTGTATGTTGAATCTCTTTATTCAAAGGTTGTGTGTTTGAGTCGTGCCACAGTCGAAACAGCAAGACACAGTGTCGGCAGGAGCCGACTGAGTTTTGCTATAACCTGGTTTCTGTGCCTGTGGCAGGGGTGAACTGTGTGTTGACTGTCTTTCTCTGTGTTCTTGGACTTGGACTGTTGTTATTTTTGGAGATGGGACAGACTGAATCTACCCCATTAAACATCCTAGTTAGCCACTGGAGGGAAGTTAGGGAAAGAGGAGAAAACTTGTCAGTTGTAGTAAAGAAGTGAAAGTTAATTGCTCTCGGCTCCTCTGAATGGCCCCCTTTCGCAGTTGGGTGGCCACCTGTAGGGACCTTCGACTTGCAGGTGATCAAAGCAGTAGAGGAGTCTTTAGGCCAGGATCCCCCTGGGACCCAGACCAAGTGCCCTGTATAGTTAGTTACCCAGAAGGATCTAGTAGAGGATCCCCCTCTTGGATAAAAACCTTTTATCTCTGAGACACTCACAGGGCCTGGCCATGAAGGAGAAGAATATTGTAGAGAACAATGAGTTTGTAAAGAAGAACATCCTCAGCCTGGTGTAGTGGTGCACACCTTTAATCCCAGCACTCAGGAGGCAGAGGCAGGCGGATTTCTGAGTTCGAGGCCAGCCTGGTCTACAAAGTGAGTTCCAGGACAGCCAGGGCTATACAGAGAAACCCTGTCTTCAAAACAAAACAAAACAAAACAAAACAAAACAAAAAAAGAAGAACATCCTCCAGGATCCTTCCACAGTGAATCTGCTACTGATGGATCTCCACCTCCTTACTCCTCTACCCAATTCCCATGGCCCCTCCTCAAGGATCTCCCTTGAGACCTCGTCCAGCATCCATTTTCCCCTCCCTTTCCAGCCCCAGCAAGGGGCGAGGGTGGGGAAGAACCCTTGGAACCCGGACCTGCCATGGGGACCCAGAACAAAAGGGCCCCTTCACCTGATACAACAGTGGCCCTCCCCCTCCCAGCCTATGGGTTCATAGATGAGGATGTAAATCAGGCCATGCAATATTGGCCTTCTCTTTGGCTAATTATATAGCTGGAAGGTCCAGCACCCCTCCCCTTTTCAGATAACCCCAAGGGGCTAATTAATCGCTTGAGACTGTTTTATTTACTCATCAGCCCACCTGGGATGATATCCAACAACTCATGAGAGTGTTTTCATGACCAAAGTGTTAGTGCAGGTTGCTGAGAAAGTCTACCATAACAGGGAGATGGAGGAGGAGGAGCAAAGAAAGAAAAAGGAAGAAAATGAAAGGGAGATGAAAAAAAAGAAAAGTGACAGGAAAGGAATTTACAGAGAACCTTGACTACAGTAATTAGGAAAAGCAGAGAAGAGAGACTCCAACCAAAGAGAGACAGAAAATCCCTTGAAAAGGACCAGTGCACACATCGCAAGGAGAGGGGCCACTGAGTCCTAGAGTACCCCCAAGAAACAGAAGCCAGGGCAGAAAATTCCAGGCCTTGGGAAAAGAACCCCCAAAGAGTGAAGATGTTAGCCCCGCGTGAAGACAGTGATTAGGGAAAATGGGGTTCATACCCCCTCCCCAAACCCAGGGTAACTCTGAGAGTGGAGGGGAAGCCCACTTAATTCCTGATAGACACAGGGGCTCAACACTCAGTCCTCCTCCAAGCCTATGGCCCCGTTTTCAAGAAAAACAATCTTGGGTCCATGGAACCACACACAACAAAATGTATTCATAGACCATTTGTGGACCTAGGCATGGGTCGGGTATCCCATTCATTTATGGTCATCCCAGACTGTTTCTACCCTCTGTTGGGGTGAGACTTATTCTCCAAAATGAGGGCCCAGATACACTTCCTGCCCAATGGGCTGCAACTAATGGCCCAGCAGGAGAGCCCATACACTACTAGACTAGATGATGAGTGAAAATTATTTGAAACCATCTTTACTCAGGGCCAGGACTTGACTTGATGGTTGGAAACATTCCCGTCAGCCTGGGCAGAAGTGTCAGGGATGGGCAAAGCAAAATGTCATCCCCTCATAGTGGTTAAATCAAGGAGCAGGCTACCCCAGTGTCTCTCAGCCTGTGTCTTGAGAGACACGAGAAGGAATTAAGCCACACATCTCCAGGCTCCTCAAGCTTGAGGTTGCATAAGTGCCATTCAGCCTGGAACACGCTGCTCCTGCCAGTTAAGAAGCCAGGCACTAACGATTACTGCCCAGTCCAGGACTTATGAGAGGTAAACCTGTGAGTGGATGACATGTACCCTACTGTGCCTAACCCCACGCTCTGCTCAGTTCTTTGCCACCTTCCAGAACCTGGTACATGGTCTTAGACTTGAAAGATGCTTTCTTCTGTCTGTCCTTGGCACCCCAAAGTCAAGAATACTTTGCCTTTGAATGGAAAGACCTCCTTGATCTACCCCTGGTTTACAGATGGTAGCAGTTTTCTCCATCAAGGTCAGAGACGAGCAGGTGCTGCCATGGTGGATAGCGGCACAAATGTCATCTTGGCTAAACCTCTGCCCCTGGTACATTGACAAAGAAAGCAGAGCTAATTGTCCTCACCAAAGCCATGGAACTTAGGGCTGGCAAGAAAATTAACATCTACATGGATAGCAGGTATGCCTTTGCCACAGCCCATGTCCATGGGGTTATATACCAAGAGAGGAGTGCTCACATCAGAGGGAAAAGAAATAAAAAACAAGCAGGAAATATCTCTTGGATACCCTGATAAAGCCAGCAACTGTGAGTATTATTCATTGCCTAGGACATCAGAAGGGAAGAGACTCAGTGGACCAAGGCAATAACCAGGCAGATCAAGTGACTCAAGAAGTGTCTATGCAGGAACCTATCCTGATTATGGACCTACAAGAGACACCTGCTGGTGAATGGGACTAGACTAAGGGATGGCCTCACTTAAAATATATGGAAGAAGAAAGGATTCCGATTGCTAGGTACCCTACCAGCTATTACCTAGAGAAGGAAGGGCAGTGGCACACACCAGAAGGAAAAACTACACTCCCCAGAAAGCAATCAAATGACTTACTAGGCCCAGTGCACAGATGGACTCATTTAGGGGATAAAAGCTTGTCCAAGCAAGGGATCTAAAGTATATATAATGGACCTCAGGTTTTTGGGCCAGAGAGATAGTAGAACAGTGTAAGGTATGCCAGCAAGTGAAAGCTTATGCGGCCAAGAGTAAACAGGGCAAAAGACCTAGGGAGGAACGGCCTGGAGTATATTGGGAGGTCAATTTTACAGAAGTTAAGCCAGGAAAACATAGTTACAAATACCTTCTAGTGTTTGTGGATACTTTCTCTGAATGGGTTGAGGCTTTCCCCACCAAGCAGGAAATGGCTATCATGGTAGTCAAGAAGATATTAGAGGAAATTTTCCTGAGGTTCAGAGTGCCCAAGGTAATTGGATTAGACAACGGTCCTGCTTTTGTCTCTAAGGTAATTCAGGGATTGGCAGAGATATTGGGCATTAATTGGAAGCTCCGCATACTGCCCCAGAGTTCAGGGCAGGTAGAGAGAATGAACAGAACCCTAAAGGAGACCTTAACTAAATTGTCCTTGGAGACTGGGGCTGACTAGGTGGTGGTCCTTCCTCTTGGCCTTGTTCTAAGCCTGTTTAACTTGACCTCTTCTGAGATCCTGTATGGGAACCCCACTCCACTGACCCCAGCTCTTGACCCCCTCGCACCGAGTGACTTTTCAGGCTGGCAGGATCTTGTGGCTCGATTGCAAGCTTTCCAGATCAGCCACCAGGAACTGTGGCCTAAACTTAGTGCCCTGTATAACCCACGTACCTCAGAGGTTCCACACGAGTGCCAAGTTGGAGATTGGGTATATGTTAAGAGGCATCGTGCTAAATAAACACTTGGAAGCAAAGTAGAAAGGGCCATTCCTGGTGTCGTGGACTACCCCGACCTCCATTAAAGTGGATGGAGTAACAACCTGGGTTCATGTAACTCACATGTGCCCCTAAAAGGTAAAAAAACTGCTTGTCATAGCCATTCAGAGTCACCTTCTAGTCACTCACCTTGAGGGACTGATTGAAGGTCGACCCTGACATGCTGGAAAATAAACCTTTTGCTTTTACATCAATCTGCATCTCAGTGTCACTGGCCAAGGTCCAGGATCTTACAGTAGCAGCTATAAGATGGGTCTAGTATAGAATAGAGTTTATTTGGGAACATGGAAGGAGGGTTGAGAAAGGAGTAGAGGCAGAGAAAGAGAGGGGACATAGGACAGAGAGAGAGAAAGAGAAGGTAAGAGGCTGGCTGGGAACATGGGGAGAGAGAGGGGGAGGAGAGAGGAAGAAAGTGTGGGAGGGAAGGAGTCCTTTTATAGCCAGCCAAGCCTACCTGGCCTCTGCTAGGTAACTGTTGAGTGAAGCCAAGAAGGAATGCTAACAGGCTGGGGCTGGCAGAGGGTGGAGATGTGAGAGAAGGGTGGGTAGGAGCCTTCTCTGAAGATATTTAATAAAGCCGCTCTCTGAGGTGATCTTAGCTTGTTTGTATTTCTTTATTGGGAGTGGGTTTGAGTGCAGATACTTTATTGGGTTGAACCAAGGGTTATATAGTTTTTTCGAAAAGGTCATAAGAATATCCAGGGAGGAAAGGCTGGAGGCTAAGGCTACTGAGATGCTTCATTAGCACGGAGAGGCAGTCCATTTGCTGACTGTCCTTGACCACTTGGTTGGGGGTCACCTGGTGACAGCTCCAAGGCAGGCATGGAAACAGGGAGGGAGTTAACCCTACTTTTGTCAGTCTCAGGATGAGATTCTAATCTCAATTTTTGAGATTTCCAGCACTTGGGCATGCTCTGCCTCTTCCGTTCCATTGTAGGCACTGTCTATGTGCCAGAAAATGTTTGCTTTCAGTTTCTGAGGCAGGGTTTCTCTATGTAGCCTTGGCTGTCCTGGAACTCACTCTGTAGACCAGGCTGGCCTCGAATTCAGTCCACCTGCCCCTGCTGTGTGAGTGCTGGGATGAAAGGCGTGCACTATCACCACTATGCTCTTTTTCTTTTTTTCTTCTTCTTTTCTTTTTTTGGTATGAATTTACTCTTTGCCATCCTGGAGGTGGAGCTCAGGACTCTGTGTGTGCTAGGCAAGTGACATTCTGCTGAAGTTTATTCTTAAGCTTAATGAGTATTTTTAAAAAGTAACTACATTTATTTATTTACTTATTTACTCATTGTGTGTGCGAGCATGTGTGCGGGCATGCGCGTGCATGTCTAGGTGTCAGAGGACAGCCTGCAGGATGACTTAGTGGTTAGCTGCTCTTTCCCAGGACCTGAGTTCTATTCCCAGTACCCACTCAGGCAGCTCACAAGTGACTAGAGTGACTAGAGCTTCCTGGGGCAAGTGGAACTGTGTCACCAGAAAAAAATTTGGTAAGTAAAGGTCAAGTGGATTCAGAAACCCCAGTACCCTTATACCTGAGGATGGTAGGAGTTTCATCTACTCCCGACCAGGGTCCGTCCTGGAACATGTGACCATGACACCTCATGGAGTGGACTGTGACAATCAGTCACGTAGGGGCAACACATGAAGCCCCTCCACATGCAGATGAGACATCCTTAACATCTCAGACCAAGCCAATAGAAAGCATCTGCTCTTAGACCTCAACCCACCCCAAAATATATATAAGACTCTGTCCATAAGGAATAAGAGACGCAGCCGGGCGTGGTGGCGCATGCCTTTAATCCCAGCACTCGGGAGGCAGAGGCAGGCGGATTTCTGAGTTCGAGGCCAGCCTGGTCTACAAAGTGAGTTCCAGGACAGCCAGGGCTATACAGAGAAACCCTGTCTCGAAAAACCAAAAAAAAAAAAAGAGATGCATGAGTTACTTCATCAAAGACCATCTGTCTAAGAGGGCTGTAACACTGGGGAAGAGAAATTCTCTCCCAAAGCTGAGCTGCTCCAGCCACAGAAGAGACCCTGCAGCTTGTCTAGATCTCTCTCTCTCTCTCTCTCTCTCTCTCTCTCTCTCACACACACACACACACACACACACACACACACACACACACAATTAAGCATTTTTTTGTTTGGGTTTTTTGTTTTTGTTTTTCTCTGTATAGCCCTAGCTGTCCTGGAACTAACTCTGTAGACCAGGCTGGCCTCGAACTCAGAAATCCACCTGCCTCTGCCTCCCGAGTGCTGGGATTAAAGGCATGTGCCACCACTGCCTGGCGTGATTAAGCATTTCTATTTTACCTTCCTTGTTAAGAAAGAGTTCAGAAATGAGGGAAGGGTTAGGCACTTTATTGACTCCCTGATGGTGCTGTATGATAAGAGTTACAAGCAGTAGCCTGCTGGGTGTTCCGGTCCACGAGGTCCTGCTGTACAAACACCCTTTCATACACAAGCAATCTCAGGCACAAATGAAATACAAGGACAAGGGTTCAAACTCACAGAGTTCTACCTTCAGAACCAGGAATAATCACCACTTCCCATTGCTGGTAACATTTGTGTAGGGTGGAAGATATCGAGACTCACACATATGTACATCCACATACTGCTAGTTCCTGCATGGCCAATATGCAGATAAAGACTTGAGAATTCAGTTGTACTTGGGTGGAGTGGTTTTGGACCCTGGGACAATGGATTGAGGTGCGTATTTTACATATCAGAGCAGACCTGGCCTCTAGGTTTTCCCAGCATCCCTCAGTCCCTACCTGGCATATCCTGACCCCAACCTTGAACTTTTTAGCCCAGGGGCTTCCCCCAGAGGCTCCTCCCCATATAATTCAGACATCTGTCTCTCCGTGTGTGTGTGTGTGTGTGTGTGTGTGTGTGTGTGTGTGTGTGTGTGCACATGTGTCTTTTCTCCCCACCCCACCTCCAATGGCAATTCCCCTGGGCTCAATCCTTGGGGCCATGAACTCGACCAAGACCAGCTTCCCAATGAACCTGCCTTCATCTGGTTTGAACTGACTCATTTCACTGACAGAGAAGTGACTTATTATGGAGGTCAAAAGGGGAATAAAATTTGGAGAGTTGGTTCTTTCCTTCCACTGTGGGTTCCGAGGATCCGTCAGGATTACATAGCAGCTCGTCAGGCTTACATAGCAAGCACTGTTCCTTGATGAGCTATTTTGCTGCCTCAGACTTTTGAGTGTGTGTGTGAGTCTACACAGGGAAGCTAGAGTTTAATACCCACCTTTTCCCTTAATCACTTGCCACACTATTTTTAGTTTCTAGTTCTTTTGTGCACGCAGGGTCTTACTATGTAGCCCTAATTATCCTCAAACTCACTAGGTAGACCATGCTGGCCTTGAACTCGCAGAAGTTCTACCAACTTCTGCCTCCAGATGCTGGGATTACAGGGCTGCACCGTGACATCTAGCACTTTTTATGTAGGGACTGGGGAGAAACTCAGGTCTCTGAGCCTGCCTGGCTAAGCCATCTTCCCAGCACCTATAATTGTAAATTGTTTTCCTTAGCACCTGAGGCAGACGTGTTCCACCACTGTGAACATCCCTAGCTCCCTTTGGAGTTTTGTGGTGTCATTATCTGTTGCCCAGGCTAGCCTAGCCTCAGGACTCTCCAGGCACACTCTCCACAGTGCTAGGGTCAGTGTATGCCAACACACCCAGTTCCCCCGTGTGACTTTCTACAGTGGTTTGGTACTGAGCCAGCCTTCCTTAAAGTTCTCAGACTACTGCTTGAAGTTTCTATTGCTTGCACTAGAAATAACATGTCTGGTTTCGATGCCTGGGTCTCTGGCAGCCATTAGACACCAGGAGGAGAACACCACATATGAGAGCTAAGTCCTCTGTGGAGAGAAGAGAAACTGAACCCAGGGCCACCATGCTTTCTGTAGCTGTGCAGAATATCAAACTCAGGGTTCTCCCCATGGGTGTTCTGTCCAGTTACAGTTTAACAATCAGGTTGTTTCAGTCTGGGTTTTGTTAGTTGCAGTCAAAATCCTTAAGTGATATAATTGTATAAGTAAGTCCCAACCCCAAGATTGTATGTCCTGTAGCCTACTCCCCTTTAGCTTGGCACTATATTCCTGTGATGATGATGATGATGATGATGATGATTCTATTGCTTAACTTATTTTATCACCTGGCTCCTGCTGTGTATCCCATCCTGCCTTTGAACTCTCAAGCATCCTGCTTCAGCTCAGGTTACTGGTACCCGCGACTGCACCTGGTTGATGCCATCTTTTGGAGTAGCATTATGGTCACCTTTTAGCAGACACAGAGTCCCAAAGGTAGAGTGACTGTCCAAATGCATTGGCAAAACATGGCCCAGTTACAGGGCATGCTCAGGAAGGCCATCATCAGTCAGTGAGCGCCCCGGTACACAGAGCACCACAGTGGGGCTATGCTAAGTTACCCGTCTCGTGCCACTTGGATCTGGGCTCATATCCTGGGTCAGTTCCTTGCCTGTTAAGTCACTGAGGGGGATGCTGGCCCCTTGCAGGCCTCTTCCCACAGGCCCTATGGCCCATAGACACCTGAGAAGAAGGGAGAATTTCTCTTCTTGACTGGCAAGTCTTGGGTTCGTTCTTGTCCCGTTTTCCAGGAAAGCCCCCTGGACATTCCAGGTCCACTCCTCAGTCCTGACCACTCTACCTCTTCCAGTGCCCACTGAAGTTTGTCACCGTCAAGGGACAAGTCAGTCAGTTTACCTCACTGGCTGGTCACCCCAATAACAGCAAGCCACATCTACTATTACTGTGTGCCCAGCACAGAAAAGCATGGCAGAAGCGAAGGTCTGTGGATGAGTTTGAATATTCTTCGCATCTTATGGCTGAGGATATCAAGGTTCAGAATGGGGAAAACATTTGGCCAAGACAAAGCCACTAATACAGAGGCTGGAGTGGAGTCCAGGCCCAGAGCCCAGAAGAACTGGGTGTGCAGGATGAGCTATGCGAGAGAGTGAGAGATAGAAAAACAACAAGAACAAAACAAAACAAAATTGTATAAACCACCACTCTCACCAACAAAGTCAGAAAGCCCAAGTAGCCAGAGTCTGAGAAGAAATGGGAGAAAAGGAAGGAAGAGAAAATGACTGTGTCAATGCCCTGAAGAGCGGAGGACATAGGAGCAGAGCGGCTACTCCTCGTCTCCCAGTGGAGCTATGTGAAAAGACAGGAGAGTGTGCAGTGTGTGTGGCCATTCCAGTTGATCTAGTCACATGGGGCCCAAATCCCAGGCCAGGTGTGCCCAGGTCCACAGCTACCTGGGGATGGAGGCGTAGTTAGCGTGGGAGGCGGCAGAGAGGTGCTGATGCAGATCTGTCTGAGCATCCAGAACGTCCACCTGATCATCCTCATCCTGGCTGAGGCTGGCGGGGTCCGGATCCGGCAGCAAGATGAGTTCAGTGAGGCCATGGAGGTCGGAAACACGGCGGAAAGTCTGCAACACGAGCACCATGGCAACCAGGCCAAGGAAGAGATATGCTGCAGACATGGGGGAGGGGAGACGGGGAAGTTGATGGCTCAGCTTTCAGCTCAAGCTCCAGGGCAGCAAGGATGTGGTCCTAGCGGTGACTCTCCTTTGGGGCAGCTGGGTTGTTCTTGGAACCCCTTCAACACCTCCTAGAACAGGGCCGTTTCTCTGCCCTCCCCCAGCCCCCACTGCCAGCCCACAGGTGCCCAGACAGCTTTCCAGCTCACCTGTGACAAGCACCTTGTAGAGGGCCCGGTAAGGCTGGCCCGGGGCTTCCCCAGGCACATAGTCCCCCAGGCCAATGGTAGACAGAGAGATGAAGCAGAAATAGAAAGCATCCAGAAAGCTCCAGGCCTCCTCAAGGTAGGCAAAGACCGCAGCTGGTACCAGGAAGAATATAGTCACTATGACCATCAGCAGGGCCACCAGGTGCCAGCGGGCTGCCCGCTGCGGGGGCCAGCCCCAGTGCAGGCTCAGCCAGGACAGGGGTGCGTGGGTGAGCAGCAGTGACAGGCGCTGGGCTGAGGCAGTCAGAAGTAGCATGGTGATAGGCACGCCCAGGAGTGCAAAGATGATGGAGAAGGCTTTGCCGGCATCTGTCAGTGGGGTTGTGTAGCCATAGCCTGTGGGAAGAAGAGTCCTCCTGTACACTGGCACCTCCACAGCCTGAGCCTAAGCTTCCCCCAACTCTACTGCTTCCCCCCACCTCCCACCCTCCCTAATTTCAGTCGTGACACCTCCATCCAAGAGTTGTGGTTTCTTCTGATGCCCAGGGAAAAATCCTATAAATAAACCTTCTGGACTTGCTGGACTTGCTTTGAGTTATTCACATTAAAAAAACACTTTTTCCCCAAATTCTGGGACATCAAACCCATAGACCGGTGAGGCTAAGTAAGCACTCTATGTGCCCCCAGCCCCTCACTGGGAGATTCTAGGCAGGGACTCTACCACTGAGCCACGCCCCCAGCCCCTCACTGGGGGATTCTAGGCAGGAGCTCTACCACTGAGCCACGCCCCCAGCCCCTCACTGGGAGATTCTAGGCAGGGGCTCTACCACTGAGCCACGCCCCCAGCCCCTCACTGGGGGATCCTAGGCAGGGGCTCTACCACTGAGCCACGCCCCCAGCCCCTCACTGGGGGATTCTAGGCAGGGGCTCTACCACTGAGCCACGCCCCCAGATCCTCACTGGGGGATCCTAGGCAGGGGTTCTACCACTGAGCCACGCCCCCAGGCACTCACTGGGGGATTCTAGGCAGGGGTTCTACCACTGAGCCACGCCCCCAGCTCCTCANCTCTACCACTGAGCCACGTCCCCAGCCCCTCACTGGGGAATTCTAGGCAGGGGTTCTACCACTGAGCCACGCCCCCAGCCCCTCGCTGGGGGATTCTAGACAGGGGCTCTACCACTGAGCCACGCCCCCAGCCCCTCACTGGGGGATTCTAGGCAGGGGCTCTACCACTGAGCCACGCCCCCAGGCACTCACTGGGGGATTCTAGGCAGGGGTTCTACCACTGAGCCACGCCCCCAGCTCCTCACTGGGGGATCCTAGGCAGGGGCTCTACCACTGAGCCACGCCCCCAGCCCCTCACTGGGATTCTAGGCAGATTCTCTACTACTGAGCAACACACCCAGCTAGCTACAAGGACTGTAACCTTCTATGTTTCCCTGGTAGGACTGCTCCTTATCACCCATTTCCTGCCTTTAGCAGCACTGAGACTGCCCATATCAACAGCAGGTTCCAGGTCTTTGAAATCCTTGCCTTCTGATTAAGTACAGTACGGGAAGGGGTTTTAAGGATGTTGAATTTATTTTATTTCTCCAGGTAGTTAGGACTCCCAGCTTGACTCACTGTGATAATGTTACCTGGGGCACTGTAGACATTCACAACGACTACCGACTATTCCCATGGACCGATCCACCAGTGTAGTCCTCAGAGCCCTGTTCTCCTGTGATGTCACACACAAGGGATCTGTCATCTATCCCCAGTGAACAGGAAGACTCCTTGGGAAGCCACGCATGGTGCTCCATCTCTGTAAGCTCAGGACACAGGAAACTAGGGTGGACTACACGGACAGACCCTAACTCAAAAAGAAGAAGAATTTTGTGGGCGTAGAGCATGAAGCAGTGGTAGTGGTAGAGTCTCTGTGTAGCATGACTGAAGCCCCAGGCTTCAGGGAGGGGGAGGGGAAGAGGAGAACCTGCATGAGCCCTATTTAGTATTATTGCTGTTGCTGTCGTTGGATATATTTGGGGGTATGTAGAGACGGCTCACTGGTTAAGAGTACTTGTTGCTCTACCAGAGGGTCCCAAGTTGGATTCCCAGCACCTACACGGCGATTCACAACCCTCTGTAACTCCAATTCTAGGGAGTCATAGCCTCAAACTCAGGGACCTGCCTGCCTCTGCCTCCTGAGTGATGGAATTAAAGGCCTTCTGACATCCCTGAGCACCAGGCATGCATGTGATACAGACATACATTCAGACAAATACTCTCCTCCTTAAGGGCTAGGATTACAGGCATGCAAACACATCTGGGACTTTTTGTAACCTTTCGATTAGCATGTATTAATTGTATAAAATAATGGGTTTTATTATAACCTTTTCTTAAATCTATTTAACAACAACAACAGAAACTTTTTTAGTTTTGTCTTTTGGGGGCTGGGTCTCATTCTGGATGGCCTTAACTCATAGCAATCCACCTGCTCTAGATTCTTTTTAATTTTAATGTTTATCTCTGAGTATATGTATATACACCACATGTGTGTAAGAGTCTGCGGAAGTCAGAAGAGAGACCAGATCCCCGGGAACAGGAGTTACAGTTGAGCTATCATGAGGGTGCTCAGAACTGAACCTGGGACCTCTGCAAGGTCAGAAAGTGCCCTTAACCACATGGCTTCAGCCCACGCATCAGTCTTCTGGATGCTGAGATGGCCCATGTGAGCAGCTATACCCAGCTTTATTCACCCAGGCATCCTTTCCTGTGCCCTACTCCCAGAAATCCTCTCCTTTATCTTGGTGTTTTATTTTAGCAATCTTCCATCAATGGTCTTGAGGTGTGCTGTTTTGATATATTCAGGCGTTGAGTTTTTAGGGGACACACACACACACACACACCCACACCACGTCCTTTACTAGTGATTTCTCTGAAGAATCTACTGCTGGCTGAGTCAAGCCCCAGGTTCCCCTGGTGTGTTCTAGGCAGGTGTTGAACCCCGAGGCTTCTTTTTACTTCATATTTTAAGACAGCATCTCACTAAACCTCCCAGGCAGGCCTTGAGATCGGGATCCTCCTCCTTCAGCCTTCTGATAGCTGGGACTACGAGCCTGCACCACCAGGCCTGGCCACGTCATCTTTTTTTGCATGCTAAGCTATAAGAACCAGCTCTAAGAAGGCACTTCCCTGTTCCCTCTAACTGTACAGGCTGGCTTTCAGAACTGACCTCAAGAAGCCCTGCACAGTTTGGTGGAACCAAAAATCTCAGAGGAGCAGAACATAAGGAGCAAAACAGAGCCCTGTGTTCTGGATTTGAAGCCAGAGGTGCCACCCACAGTAGCAGATGGGATCAGATTTATCCACAAGCTCCATCAGGACCAAAGTACCTGGTGTAGACCATTTCACCAAGTCATGGCTAGAATCACTCAGCTTTCCATTTCCCCCAGCTCCCCTGCCTCTGTCAGCAGCTTCACTAATGTTATTCTGTTTTGTTTGTTTTGTTTTGAGTCAGGCTCTCACTCTATAATCCAGGCTGGCCTTGAACTTGTAACAGTCTCGATGCTTCTGCCTCCGGAGTGCTAGGACTAAAAACATGTGCCACAATGTTCTATACTATCCTATCTGTGTGACTATGCCCAAGTTGGCCAATTTTACTGGGCCTTAGCTTTATAGACAGACAGACAGACAGACAGACAGACAGACAGACAGATGATAAGTGGCAGCTACCTCACAAGGCTGTTGCATTGCCTGAATTAAAACCCGGATGTGGTGGAGCCCTGCCATGCTATGGCTGAGGAACTGTGATCTCACTTCACAGATGTGGATGCAGCTGCTCAGCCAGGCTGAGCCTGTCCCACGTCCCACTCCCCTCACCTGTCCCTCTACCAGCACCAGGGACAACCTGCCAGAAGTGAGAAATCTGAGGAGAGAGACTATGACATAAGGACTTCTGGGAGCAGGTCAAGCCAGCCCAGGAAGCTTGGGGGAGAGCTAGCCTCAGGGGAGACCAGTTCGTTGTTTTCTTTGAAGAGACACCCAGCTCTGTTGCCAAGGACCTCAGTTTGCTGGTCACATGCAATGAGCGCCTCAAGTAGGGGACAAAAGCCATCTACGACTCTAATGCTGCTGCCAGCCAGAGAGCACTTGATTGTGACTCAGTCTCCTCCCTGTCTCAAGTCCCTAAAAGAAGTCACCTCAGGGAGCTGGGGAACAGCAGAACCTGGCCTCCGAGCGGGCAAGCGAGGGGTTTCCCAGGTCTGTGGTAGGAGGACAGAAGGGACTTTCTGAGAGGAATTTCCCAGAGTTCTTAAGGGCTGGGGGGGGGTGGAGGTAGAGAGGGTCCTACCTGAATGGGCCTCAAAGAAAGCTCTGCAGAGTGCTAATATTTGTGTGTAGGTAGTGTTTTTTATTTTATTTGTGTGTGTGTGTTTGTGTGTGGTGCGTGAATGTATGTGCATAGGTGTGCACAGAGGCCAGAGGGGCACATCAGCTGTACTGCTCATTCCCTCCTCGGCTTATTCCCTCAGGCAGGGGGTCTCGTACTGAACCAGAAGCTTGCAGACTCAAGTCGCAAGGCAGTGCCTGTCTCTACACCAACACTGGAGTAACAGGTTTGCGTAGCTACGCTCAGCATCTGCGTGACTGCTGGGATTTTGAATCCAGTTTCTCATAAGCATCTTCCCCCATGGCTTCTCCCTTGTCCTGTTTTGTCATGTTGAAACAGGGTCTCATGTAGTTCTGGCTGACCCTCTTGCTTCCACCTCCTGAGTACCGAGGTGTATCCCACTATGCCCAGCTGGGGAGTCCATAACCTTACATCAAGACCAGGATCCCGGTTATAAATGAGATCTTGGGTCCCTGGCTTCATAGGAGGCACCAGCAGGTATCATCTGGATTGTGTGAGTTCTCGGGCAGCCAGAGCTCCTGAGCCCAGGGCATCTGAAGGAAGGAGTGAGGTAGACATTGCTAAGGTGCCTTCCGGGTGTCAAGTGGAGTGAGTAATGCTTTTAGGGGCCAGGGGGGCTCTGTCATAGAGGACCCTGAGTGTTCCAAGTAGAGAGGATGTCATATCTCAGGAAGTCGCAGCTGTGGGGTGTGAAGGAGGTCCAATTCCAGGACATCCCCCCCCTGTTTGGGGAATCCTCAGTGAGCATGTTGGTCACCTGGGTGGTATAGTGACAATTTTAGAATTTTTTTTCTTTTTTTAATTAATTAATTTAGAATATTCTTTTTATAAAATCACAGAAATAGTATAAGAATATGTTTTTGTTTTAATCCCAGGTATAGGGATATGGGGCTGCTTCAGACAGTCCACAGCAGCTGACTATGATTTGTCTCGTGCTCTAGCAGGGGTGTGATTTTGCCAGCTGCAGGTAGTTTCTGTGATTGTGTGACATTTGGAATTCTGGGGACTTTTAAAAGGGTATATATAAATGCTAGGGCCCTGAGAGGTGTGCTGAGCTGTTTGTTGGTCACTGTTGGCTGTGGTTTGTTAAAGTAGTCGTGTGCAAAGAAGAAACAAGAAGAAAGTAGATATCCTGACTGTGAAGATCAAACTTGCTCCAAGGAACTCGACAGCAGGAAGCAGTCTAACAATAACACTGCCCCCTTTCTGACCTCAGTCCGGGATCTCTTTCCTCTCTATCCCTTCTTTGTCCTTATCTAGTGCTAGAGGGTGGAAAAAAGAACCCACAAAATAGCCAAAGACAACTACATGGTGAGGAAGAGCAGAGAGAGAATGAAGTCTTTGTCTGGACTGTGTCCTGGAGTGAGGATTTGTTCTCACTGAGTAGGATCACAGTCTAGAGAAGATAGGAGTCCCATTCATGAGTTTAGGTGTTTTGTATTTTGAAGTACTAATGGTTGAACTCAGGACCTCACGCATGCTAGGCTACCATCGAGCTACACCTCAGCCCTCCTCACTTGAGCTGAAAGAGACCCTCACTCCCAGTCCTTGGTGTGAAAAGGGCAAGAGAAAAATCAAATTAAAAAAAAAGAAAAAGAAAAAAAGGAAAGGGCAAGAGGTTTTGCTGGAGGTAGTTTGGGGTAGGAGTCTCAACTTGAAGGATTTCAAGATGGACAGCCGATGGTTCTTCCTTGAGGATGCTCTGGGTTTGCGTCGTTCTTACAACCAGCTGTTGGAGCTGCTGATCCAGGAATCTGAGTCTAGAGTGGAAAACATTGGGAGAATCCAAACAATGCAGAGGAGGTGGAAAGATGGGTGGAGGAGCCCTGTGTTAGAATAGGAAGTCTGGGAGCAGGAGGGGGAATGGGCCCGTCCGTCTGTCTGTCTGTCTGTCCGTCCGGGGCTCTTGCTGGAGAGTGCCCAAAGCGGAAGGGATCCTAGAACCGGTCTCAGGTCTGGCTAAGGTCTCTTCCTAGAAGACAGGCCTCCAGTAATGTTGCCCTGCGATTACTGACTAGCAGGCATAGAGGCCTGAGTTCAACTCACAGTTCACTGGGGCACTGAGTTCAGGAGGAAGCTAAAGTGGGTTGTTCCAGGAAGGACCTATCTGGAGCCAGAAGACAAGGCTGGAAGAGATGGTGTGCCAGCCCAATTGTAACACAGCCCCCGAAGGTTAGACATCCAAGGAAAGCCCTACCAAGGCCCTTACCAATCATCTATGATAATCCTAGGATTAAGACAAGAGTGAGCCAGGCTGGTGGCCCACACCTGTAATCCCAACATTTAGGAGGCTGAGACAGGAGGATGAAATTCCAGCCGGGCATGGTGGCACATGCCTTTAATCCCAGCATTTGGGAGGCAGAGGCAGGCGGATTTCTGAGTTCGAGGCCAGCCCGGTCTACAAAGTGAGTTCCAGGTCAGCCAGGCTATTCAGAGAAACCCTGTCTCGAAAAACCAAAAACCACCCCCCCCTCAAAAAAAAAAAAAAAAAAAAAAACCAGAAAGAAAGAAATTCCAAGCCAACCTGCGCCTAAAGGTACATTCTATCTCAAAACCAAACAAAAAGGCACCAGAGGGGATGCTGTCTGAGAAAGTATTATGGGGGGATTCCTATTCCGAGGGAATTGGGGTGTGTAGTAAGAGGACTCTCCAAATGAGGCAGCTGTGGCCAGTGTGGGTCAGTTGGGAATGAAGGTTGTTTCGAGAGAATCAAAGTGTATGTTGAGGGATCCGGACACTATCCGGGACTGGGTGATGGACAGCACTCACTTACCCACGGTGGTGACTAGCGTGCTGGCGAAGAAGAGCGCCGAAGCGAAGTCCCACGCAGGGTCTGAAGCGTTGGCGGCTCCCGAGGCGTTGGCGAGCGCTGCGCGCCCCAGCCGTCCGGCCGCCAGTACCCGCTCCACGAAGGCATCCAGGGCGTGAGCCGCCACGCACGGGCTGTGCCGCAGCAGCTGCTCCCGCAGTGTCCCCAGCTCTGCCCGCAGCCGGGCTTCGTGAGGCCGCTCCAGCCGCGCCACAAGCAGCGCGCCCAGCGCCAGGTACCCGGCGTAGGCGGCTAAGGCGCTAGCCAGGAGCGCACCCCGCCGCATGGTACCCGTACAGCCCCGCCACCTGCCACCCGCTGACGTGGCCCCCGCCGGCCCACCGCCCGAGGTCCGCTTTTAGTTCCGGGAGCTCCAGGCGCGGCCACCGACGCCCCGAAGAGGAAGAGGAAAAGGAAAAAGGGGGAGGAGCGGGGCTGGCGGAACGCCCTGACGCTGGGAAACTGAGGCACGCCCAAACACCAGGTGTAGGTATGGGGACACCGGAGGGTGGAGTTCGACGCTCTGGGATCCGGGAGTCAAATGGGATGGGAAGGGCTGAGGAGTCCTTTCCTGACTGACGTTCCTTGCAACTCTCCTCGAAACTCCTTAACTCAGATCTGAAATTCTCCTCCGAAGTGGGAGCTTTCTGTTTGTAACTTTTTTTTTTTTTTTTTTTTTTTTTTTTTGGTTTTTCGAGATAGGGTTTCTCTGTGTAGCCCTGGCTGGCCTGGAACTCAGAAATCTGCCTGCTTCTGCCTCCCAAGTGCTGGGATTAAAACCTGCGCCACCACTGCCCAGCCCTGTCTGTAATCCTAACCACCAGAGAAGCTGAGGCAGCAGGCCCTGTCTCAGCGCAGCCTCAGACAAAGCGAGACAGGCCTCTAGTGATCAGGCCTTAAAACACTTGTCTTAACATCTGCACTGTACCAGGTGTTTGCTTGAGGCACTAAGACGTGGGATAAGTTGTGGGTGGGTGGGAGGGGCCTACGATTTCGGAATAATTGACCAGGAGTCAGGGGGCATTGTTGGAAGAACTGTCTCAATAAATAAACATATAAGTAACAATACATAGTTTGCTTTCATGGTGGCGGCACCCCTTTGTTCCAGCATTCAGGCGGCAGAGGCAAATATATTTCTGAGTTCAAGCCAGCCTTGAACATAGTAAGTTCCAGGGCTACACAGTAGGACTCAGTCTCAAGAAACACAAAACACAAGCCGGGCATGGTGACACACGCCTTTAATCCCAGCACTCAGGAGGCAGAGGCAGGTGGATTTCTGAGTTCGAGGCCAGCCTGGTCTACAAAGTGAGTTCCAGGACAGCCAGGGCTATACAGAGAAACCCTGTCTCAACCCCCCTCCCCCCCCCCCAAAAAAGAAAAGAAACACAAAACACACGCACAAAAAAATGAGCAAATAAATTTTGGATGTGGTTGTGCTGGCTTACACATGATACCCTTAACATTTGAGCAATAGACTGGGCCATTACCAGCTTCAGGCCAACCTGGGCTCCCTAGTGAATACCTGTCTCAAAAGGTGCGGTAGCGTGACTGGAGAGATAGCTAAGTGGTTACGAGTATTAGCTGCTTCTGCAGATGACCTGGAGATATATATATATTCAGGGTAGGGACTCCCTCTACCTGGGAGGCTGAGATATTCCTACATACATTTGAAAAGTTAAAGGTAGAGGAGTTGGGTATATCAAAGCCCTGTCTCAAGACAAAAACCAACAACAAATTAATAAGTAGCCTAGGGGGTGGCTCACTTCTTTAATCCCAGCACTTGGGAGGCAGAGACAGAGGCAGAAGCAGATGGATCTCTCTGTGAGGGTAACTTGCTCTACAGGAGGGAATTCCAGGTCAGCCAAGGTGACAAAGTGAGACATTGTCTCAGTAGGAAATTAATAGGTAAAACTAAAAGAGGGGGTTCCTTTATTTTTCTTCTGTGCATCTCCTCACATCCTTCCATGACCTGGACTCAGTGCTCTCCTTACAGCTGTGTGGAGGGCAGACCAGAATCCTCCCCACATCCAGACCACAGCTCAGATACATGCAACAAACTCTATTTATAAAATTGTGGTAATTCTTGGGACAGAGCCCAACTTAGGGCTGGCAGTCTTTAGAAAGATGCCTGATACTAAAAACAGCATCAATAGTGACAAAGTGGCAGGGCTTAGTCAAGCGCTGTCTGTGCACATTCGCCCTTTATCAAGGCCTTCACCCTCCCACACGGTTCCCAGTAAACAAAGGGGAAATTAAAGCTGAAAACAGAATGCAGGAACCGGCCTGATGGATCAGTGGTTACAGACACACACACACACACACACACACACACACACACACACACACACCCCAAGCCTGAAGACCTGAGATCAATCTCCGGAGCATGGTGAAGGTGAGAACTGACTCCTCTAAGTATCCTTAGGTAAGTGCCCACTCTCATGCCCACACACATATGAACGTATACACACCAAACACACACAAAATGGAGTAAGTGCATGTCTGTAATCTTAGGACTCAGGAGTCAGAGAACTGAAAGTTCAAGGCCATCCATCCTCAGGTACGTAGTGAGTTCAAGAACAGCCTGGATCATGTGAGAATCTTGTCACAAACAAATATAGAAGGAAACAAAACAGACGGCCATGGTGGTGCTCACTTACAATCCTAGCGGTAAAAGAAGGGAGGAGCAGGAGAATGACAAAAGTCTCAGGTCTGCAGAGACTGCTCAGCAGCTAAGCTCACTTGCTAGGACCCAGGGTCTAGTTCCCATCCTCACATGGCCGCTCACACCCATTTTCCAGAGGATCCGGTGGCCTCTTTTGGCCTCTGAAGGCACCAGGCCCATCTGCAGGCAAACTATCTATCCGTACACACATAAAAACATATATAATATCTTTTCTGAAAAGATTAAAAGCAGAAAAGAACAAATATTGTTGAGTTCACATCATTCATGTCACATGGCTCACGACTTGCAACTCCAGTTCCAAAGGGAATCTAATGCTCTCTACAGACCACTACAAGAACTGCACCCAAGGGCTGGTGAGATGGCTCAGCGGATTAGAGCACCCGACTGCTCTTCCGAAGGTGATGAGTTCAAATCCCAGCAACCACATGGTGGCTTACAACCACCCGTAACAAGATCTGACGCCCTCCTCTGGTGCGTCTGAAGTCAGCCACAGCGTACTTATGAAAAATAATAAGAAATGAATCCTTGGACCGGAGAGACCCAACCGGAGCAAGCAAGGCTGTCCGGAGCAAGCAGAGCCGAATGGGGATGGCCGGAGCAAGCCAGGACGGCCGAAGCTAGCGGGGCTGGAGCGAGTGGGGCCGAACGGGGACAGCCGGAACGAGCGGGGCCAACCGGAGCAAGCGGAGCCAATAGGAGCGAGCAGGGCCGACTGGAGCGAGCGGGGCTGGCTGGAACAAGCGGGGGCCGTACGGGGGCGGCCGGGAGCGAGTGGGGCTGGCCAGAGCGAGCAGAGCCGGCGGGAGCAAGCCAGGTCGAGCGGAGCGAGCAGGGTTGACTGGAACGAGGAAAAAAAAAACTGCACCCAAGTGCACATTCTCCTTACATACTCACACACACATAGCTTAAAAAATAAAAATAATTTTTTTAAAAGCTCGGCCTAAGGCGGGCATGGTGGCACACGCCTTTAATCCCAGCACTCAGGAGGCAGAGGCAGGCGGATGTCACATGGCCATCCTGGTCTACAGAGTGAGTTCCAGGACAGCCAGAGGTACACAGAGAAACAAACAAACAAACACTGGGTGATGGTGCCACATACCTTTAATCCCAATTCTGAAAAGGAAGGTTCAAGACCAGCATGGTCTACAGAGCCAGTTCCAAGACACCCAGGGCTACACAGAGAAACTATGTCTTGAAAAACCAAAGAACAACAACAACAAAAGTTAAGTCAGTACTACTTCAGCACAGATTTTTTTTTCTAGTATTCACCTTTTCTTCTTTTTTTTTTTTTTTTCCATTTGTGCTGGTGGGATTTGAACTCATGGCCTCATGGTGCAGCACAAACAACCAACAGAGGTGCAGCCCTAGTTTTCATGTCAATGTTTTCTAACCGATACAGAAGTATAAGGATTTACATGGGCTTTACATTGAATGAGAGGTAAGTAATGTGGACTGACATAAGGGGCTGAGCATAGAGCTCAGTAGTTAGTGCACCTCTTGCTTGGCTCATATGGAACCCTGTTTAATCTTCAGCACCTGAAAATGAAAACAGTATATTATATGTAGACATGTATGTATGTGTGTTTGTAACATATATGTATATATAATGATTTAAAGTCTGTGGCAGGCTCACACATGTTACATACAAATACAAGCCCAATATATCCCTGACCTCTTTGTTATTTGTTTTTTTGTTTTCTAAGACAGGGTTTCTCTGTGTAGCCCTAGCTATCACAAAACGGGATCTATAGACCAGGCTGGCCTGAACTCAGAGCTCTGCCTGCCTCTGCCTCCCCAGTGCTGGGAGTAAAGGCGTGCACCAGCATTGCTACACCTACACCGCCCTGCTGCCCTGCTTTTTTCCCCCTAAATTAATTTTTATTTTTATTTCATGTGCATTGGTATTTTGCCTACATGTCTGTGTGAGACTGTTGGAGTCTTTAGAACTGGAGTCATAGACAGTTATGAGCTGCCATGTGGGAACTGGGAACTGAACCCAGGTCCTCTGGAAGAGTAGACAGTACTCTTAACTGCTGAGACATCTCTCCAGCCCCCTCCTCTTTTTTTGAGACAAGGTTTCTATGTGTATCCCTGACTGTCCTGGAAGTTGCTCTGTAAACAGAACTCAGAGATCTACCTGCTTCTGTTTCATGACTGTTGGGTTTAAAAGTGTATGCCATCATTAATGGCTCTAAACTCTTGATCCTTTTATCTCAGTGTCAGGAGTGCCACACGCCTCTTTTTTTTTTTTTTTTTTTTTCTTTTTGAGACAGGGTTTCTCTGTGTAGCCCTGGATGTCCTGGAACTCACTTTGTAGACCAGGCTGTCCTTGAACTCAGAAATCTACCTGCCTCTGCCTCCCAAGTGCTGAGATTAAAGGCGTGCGCCTCCTCCATGCCCAGCTCACACGCCTTATTTTATCTTTTTTTTTTTTTTGAGATTATTTTAAGTAGTTCACTTGAACTCAGTATATACCTAAGGATGATCTTGAACTTCTGAACCTCCTGCTACCACATCCCAAGTGCTGGGATTACAGGTGTGTGCCAACACATCTAGCTGCACTATTTATATAAAAGACATGAGCATTTGAGGATTCTGCAATAGGCAGGGATTCAATAGACACCTATATAGAGACATATATATATATATATATATATATATATATATATATATATTCATATTCACACAAGAGGCCCAAAGTAAGCTCAAAATGTCTGCCTTATTGATTTTTTATAAAGGTCACAGATAGATGGATTTAGACAAGAGGAAGGCTGAGGATAAGAAGTGGAGATAGTGCCTAGGAGTCAGACACTAACACGAAGCAAAATGATGTGTCTCAACAGAGGACTACATCTGACACAGGTCTCCTCCCTAAGAAGCCATTTCAGAAGAGGAAAGGGAAGCCACAGGAAAGGGTCACATGCTGGCCATCTCCTTCTGGAGTGCTATCACTTCCTAGAGCTATTTCCGACCTCCTCCTCCTCCTCCTCCTCCTTCTTCTTCTTCTTCTTCTTCTTCTTCTTCTTCTTCTTCTTCTTCTTCTTCTTCTTCTTCTTCTTCTTCTTCTTCTTCTTCTTCTTCTTTTTGTGTTCGCTAAGCAGAAAAAAAGGACAGAAGGGGGCCAGCCATGGGTCATGGTGGCACACAACTGTAATTCCTGGATTTGGAAGGTAGAAGCAGGAAGATCAGGGTTCAAGGACATCTTTACCTCATTAGGTTCAAAATCAACCTAGACTGTGTGAGACCCTTTCTCAAATCAAAAGAGGTAGGGGCATATTAAGGAAGAGAAAAAAAAAAGATACTGTGGGACACACAGGAGGAAGTTAGTTTTCAGGGTTCTATGCTCAAAGTTGTGCTTGTGTGCATTCAACTGTGAGGGTTGTATGCAGTACCTTTGGTGGACAAAAAGTTTGAAGGAAAAGAGCCATGTAAGAACTTTTTTTTGTTGTTGTTTTGTTTTTTTTTGTTTTTTCAAGACAGGGTTTCTCTGTACAGCTCTGGCTGTCCTGGAACTCACTTTGTAGACCAGGCTGGCCTCGAACTCAGAAATCCGCCTGCCTCTGCCTCCCAGGTGCTGGGATTAATGGCGTGTGCCACCATGCCCGGCTGTAAGAACATTTTTATGAACTTCTGGGAAATTGCCTAAAGGTACCTTCAAAGAAAGTTACTGGTTCTTCTAACCTAATATGCTGAGGGCCTCTTTTTCAATCTTTTTTTTTTTTTTTTTTTTTGAGACTAGAGCTCACTAGAGCATAGACTGGCTTTGAACTTGTGACTTTATTTTTCAGCTTCCTCAGTACTGGGAATACAGAAGTGACCCACTAAGCTAAACTTTGTTTCTCAGCCTAAATGGGTGCTGGTGCCACATTCCTTTAATCCTGAGCCAGACAGATCTCTGTGAGTTCGAGGCCAGCCTGGTCTACAGCGTGAGTTCCAAATCAGCTAAGGCTACACAGAGAAACCCTGTCTCGAAGAAACCAAACAAATAAATAAATAAATAAATAATAAAAATAAGTGCTGCTTCTGTGTAAACGATAGATGAGCCGGCATAACTGTGATAATCCATCATTCTCCCTGCCTTTCACCTTTCTTCAGCCTCCCTGTGCTCTCAGCTAACTAAAACGAGTGCCTGCCTGTAAAGAACTACATTTCCCGTCGACTTCCGCGCTCAACAATAGGAACGTTTCCTTCCTGCCTGAAGTCTTCTCCTCCTCGATCACACCAGGCTCCGCCCTGCTGCCTCTATGGTACGGCCTCTTCCCTTACGTCATTGGCCCCAGTTCCCGCCTCTTATGTAAGCGACCGCCCACTCAACCAGGCTGCACCCCCCCCAGGGTGTGGCTTTCTTGCGCTATCGTAAGACCTATTGGGTCTCTCAGTACCATTGGGGCGTGGCTACGGGAACCGGGCGGTCCCATTCCAAACTGCGGCTGTGGCGTTCGCGGCGGTGGCATCTAAGCATGCACGCGACAGGTTTGGCGGCGCCGGCGGGGACGCCCCGGCTGCGTAAGTGGCGTACGTGGCCGGCTGAGGAGATCGGGCGGGCGAGGGGTGTGGCGGGGCCGTCGCGGCGGTTGGCGAGGTCACTCCAGGTCGGACGGAGGTCACGAGATCCCGGACCTGGAGTTTCTAGGTGTGCACAGCGCAGGGATGCCACGTCCGGGTAGGGGGCACATCGCGGGTAGGTTCTTTAGAAAATTCTTTAAAAGAAAGCAAGTTGGAGGAAGATGTAGTGCGATGTTCAGAGAAACGCTACTTCCATTCATTTGCAGTCGGCGATTTGACCTGTGCTCCACACCTTTCCGAGGCTCTTCTGCCCAAGAGCTGTCACCCACGCTCCACAGTACGGCCCCTGGGGCACTCCCTGTGCGGACAGGGCTATATTTACATCCCATATAAGAACACAACCAGTACTTATTGTCCTGCTAACCTACCTTTTCCAGCTTTGTTAACCTCTTTTTCCAGATGTAAATTTGAATTCCTCTTGGTCTCTCAATATCTATGTCCTGTTTGTTTCATTTATTCATCTAACATACCTTGCTCCAGTGAACCTTGTGCCAGGCCCTGGGCTGGAATTTGGGTACACACTAGTAACCACAAAAACCCTGGTCCTTGCTTTCTTTTCTTTCTTTCTTTCTTTCTTTTTTTTTTTTTAAAGATTTATTTATTTTATGTATATGAGTACACTGTAGCTGTACAGATGGTTTTGAGCCTTCATGTGGTTTTTGGGAATTGCTCGCTCTGGCCGGCCCTACGGGTGGTTGTGAGCCACCATGGGTTGCTGGGATTTGAACTCAGGACCTTTGGAAGAGCAGTCAATGCTCTTAACTGCTGAGCCATTTTGCCAGCCCTGGTCCTTTCTTTCTTACAGCTAGAGTTCAGGAGGAAGATAGACACTTTCCAAGGAAGGATACGTGTCAAATCAGAGTGTGTGTGTGTGTAGTCCGGATTGTGACTAGGGTTTGAGGAGTCTCCATTTACCCCTTCACTCCTTAGTGTCTGGCCGGCCTGTAATGTGTGACCAGCCGGCATGTATTCCTGTCATAGAACTGCCAGTGCAGAGCAATGGAACTACTGTGATAGAAGCATAGGGGAGGGTTCGTGGTGCACACCTGTACTCCTAGCACGTGGGAGTCGGCGTTCAATGCCTGCCTGGGCAACATGTGTTTAAAGAAAACGGTGGGAGAAGTCAGGGATGGATTCCCAGAGATGGCTCCAGGAATAGTGAGAGAGAACATTTGAGCAGAGTCCCTAGTGTGCCGCAGCAGGCTCCTGGAGAAGGGTGATTCTAGGTTAATAGTACTGTGTATTAAGGCAAAGACTTTGTCAGAGTTGGGACCTGAGAGACCTTGGGGCCAGAGCTGCTGACAGGGCTGGGGAGGTGTTAGAATTTGATTCTCAGCATGGTGGTCCTTGATCTTGGGCAGAGGATGAAAAGGTTCGCGTTCACTTAAAGGGGCCATGCAGGTGATGCACCTGTAAGGCCAGGAAGGCACTTGTTGTTGTTGTTTCGAGACAGAGTTTCTCTGTGTAGCCCTGGCTGTCCTGGAACTCATTCTGTAGACCAGGCTGGCCTCGAACTCAGAAATCTGCCTGCATCTGCCTCCCAAGTGCTGGGATTAAAGGCTTGAGCCACCACGCCCGGCTCAGGAAGGCACTTGTAATTCAAGCACTAGTAATGCAGGGGCAGGAGGATTATCATGAGTTCAAAGCCAGCCTGGGTTACAGAGTGAGTCCCAGGACAGCAACAGCTACATAGTGAGGACTTGTCGCTAAAAAAACAAACAAGCCGGGCGTGGTGGTGCACTCCTTTAATCCCAGCATTTGGGAGGCAGAGGCAGGTGGATTTCTGAGTTCGAGGCCAGCCTGGTCTACAAAGTGAGTTCCAGGACAGCCAGGGCTACACAGAGAAACCTTGTCTCGAAAAACCAAAAAAAAAAAAAAAAAAAAAAAAAAAAAAAAAAAAAAAAAAAAAAAAAAAAAAAAAAAAAAAAAAAAAAAAAAAAAAAAAAAAAAAAAAAAAAAAAAATCAAAACAAAAAACAACAACAACAAAAAACCCCAAAAACAAAACCCCAAACAAAAAAACAAAAAAGATAAATGTATCAGAGGATCACAGAGTGAAGACTGGTGGTGTAAGACTGTAATCCCAGCCGCTTGGGAGGGAAAGGCCGGATCTCAGGTCTCCCTCCGAGTTAGCTGTGCCTGGGGAACTTAGTAAGATCCTGGTTTTGGTTTTTGCTTTGGTTGGTTGGTTGGTTTTTCTTTTGAGACAGGTTCCTACTGTGTAGCCCTGGCTGTCCTGGAGGTCACTATGTCACCAGGTTGCTCTCTAACCTATAGAGATCTACCCACCTCTGCCTCCTTAATGTTGGGATCAAAGACATGCACTACCACAACCCAGCGAGACACGGTCTGTAAAGTAAAAGGGCTGGAGGTGCAGCTAAGCGTTAGAATTCCCACTTAACACGCACGTACTTAAAAAATATATATCTCTGGCTACCCACTGGAGACTTCCTTCAATGGGGCTAAGAATAGGCCGGGCACCCGGTATGGTGGCGGCACACTCCTAAAATGCTTGCACTCCAGCAAACTGAGTTTGAGGGCAGCCTGAGCTACATAGCAAAGCCCTGACTCAAAAACCAGAAGGAAGGGGTTGGTGAGATGGCTCAGCGGGTAAGAGCACCCGACTGCTCTTCCGAAGGTGATAAGTTCAAATCCCAGCAACCACATGGTGGCTCACAACCATCCTTAATGAGATCTGGCGCCCTCTTCTGGAATGCCTGAAGACAGCTACAGTGTACTTACATATAATAAATAAAATAAATCTTTAAAAAAAAAAAAACAGAAGGAAAAAGAAGAATAGGTGGGAACAGGTGAGACCCGTAAGTCCAATAGGCAGCGACGGGGATGGAAGGGAAGGCGAGGCACTGTGGGAGGCTGAGGGACGGTTGGCTGGATGTCAGAGGGGAGCAGGTGGGCAGAAAGGTGAGGCCTAGAGGCAGCCTGGCAGTGAGAGCTCTCTGTGGGAGGAGAGCAAAAGTGGAGAATCAGGTCACCCATTTCTGAGAGCTGGAAAGGATCCAGCTGGGAGAATGTCTGGGAAGGCAGGAGCGTTGGTCCTCAGCAGACAGAGCCTTACTGACAGAAGCACCAGTCAGACATTTCTGGGTAAGACGGGTGAGGTGAGTCAGTAGTTTTGTGGCAACTCAGGAGCGGGGTAGGAGGTTGGCACCGACTGGGTTGAGGACCTAATAATGCTCATAGGAATGGAACAAGCTGGGTCGAAGGGATAGGACTATTGTCCTAGATACATGGAAGGCGGAAGCAGAAGGGTCTTGAGTTCAAGACCAACCTAGGCCAGCTACATAATGAGAGCCTGTTTCAAAAAAGGTGAGGGAGGGGCTGGAGAAATGACTCAGTCAAGCCAAATGCACCTTGCTCAAGTGGGAGGACCTGAGTTTGCACCCACATAAATAGCCGAGCCTGGCAGTTCATGCTGTGACCCCAGCCCTTCGAAGGCCTTGTCGTCTGGCCTGCATAGCCAGATCAGGGAGCTACAGGTGCAGTGAGAGATCTAGTCTCAGAATGTGAGTAGGAGAGTGAGAAAGACAGCTGTGGTTGGCCTTGGCACGCACGTCCATCCTGTGTGCGGCACACAAACACGTATATGTGGACGTACATGTGGCATGCGAGACACGGCCTGTTAGTTAAGAACACTTGTTGCTCGTGCAGAAGACTGGTTTTGACCCCTAGCACCCACGTGGTGGTTCAGATATAAATAAAATAAGTCTTGAGAAATAAAGTGGCACACGTTCACACATGTTCTCAGCCTCCTGAGTGCCGGGGTTGCAGATGAGAAGGCAGTCTATGGGTGTAGACTGCCAGGTTCACCATGGTCCGACTGTTCCTCCCAGTGTGCAGTCTGACATACACTTCCTGGTGCTCAACAGCCAATATCCGGGACCCTGGGACTACCTTTGCAGACACCATCTCTCACCCCTGCTTAGACCAGTCTGAAAAGGTAGGGGATTCCTCTCTCTCCCTTTCCTCAGCCCAGCTCCACACAGCTTCCATGTCTGTCCCCGCCCCAATACTTAAATGGCCACTTTCCATATCCCTACCCCAGCTCTGTCCGCCATGCTCTCTAGCCTGGCACACTCAGCAGCCTCCACTTCCCAGGTTCCCACCAGGAAGTCAGATGGAACTTTTACAGATAGCTCTGGGGTTTTGTTTTGGTTTTATGCCATGCAGGGGAGTTGAACCCTGGACCTTGTGTGTGGATGCTCGAGGTCAACCTTGGATTTCATTCCTCAGGCACTAGCTACCTTGGGTTTGGGGTTAATTTTTTGTGTGTCTCTGTGTACAGGTATTGGCCAGAAGGGCGCCTCTGGAGCTGACCGGTTCCCTGGAGGTCATGGGTGCTGGGGATTAAACTTGGGGCCTCCGGAAGAGCAGCCAGTACTCTTCACGGCTGAGCCACTTTCCCAGCCTTCCTACCTCATTGCTGGTTTTGCTTTGTTTTGGGGAGAGTTGTTTGGTTTTTGAGATGTCTTTGGCTCTCCTGGAACTTGCTGTTTAGACTAGGTTGGCCTGGGACAGAGATCCTCCTACCTCCTACTGGAATGTGAGACTTGCAACACTGTGCCTGGCCGGGGCAAGCTCTGGACGTGGGCGTGGTCTTGCATGCATGACTCTGAACCTCGGCTTCTTTGGTCTTGGTTTCCTCTGTGAAATGTGGGCAGCAGCAAGCCGCCTTGAGAAGCCCATAGCCTCCCCTAGTACATCTCACCTCCTGTGACTCTTATAGAGAAGCTCACACCCATGCCTCCGGAGGTTCTTTTCTTTCTGAGAGCCTGTCCCTTTATCCTTGTGCTGAAGTGTGAATTGGAACATCTTTATTGGTAACTTAAAGGTGGTAATCGACTCAGTTGATGTGGGCTGGCTGTGAGTACGTGAGCTTAACTGTTGTGGGGCACACATGGGGCAGGATTGATGCTCCATACTAGCCTTGGAGCTGGCTGGGTTGCTTCCCATAGCTGCCCAATAGGGTGAGTGCTCACTCTAGCCTGTTCTGGGAACTAGGGGATTCACCTATGAACAAGGGGCCATTCCCACTCCAGGGACCCTATAGCGAACAAGAGAAAAACAGCTTGTTTTCCTGTGGTTGCTCAGTGCTGTAGACATCAGTAGAGGAGGAGTTGGTGGGGGGCTGCCAAGAGAGATGCATTGCAGAGATACATGCAGCAAGACCTTAGGGCAGAGAGCAGGAAGCCATGAGAGTTGGGGGAGAGCATTGTAGACTGAGGCATGGCCAGTGTGGAGCCCTGAGCTGAGTATGTGCCGCCTGGGACCCTGAGAGGTCAACTGGTGGAGACTCAGTCAGGAAGGGGTAGGAGCAGAAGCACTGTTTGTCATGGTTGTATAGGATTTGTGTAGTGTAGACCTCAAGATGAAGAAGCTCTCATCGTTATTTGTATAGACAGAAAATAAGGGGTAAATGGTGGGTGGGTGTCAGATGGGTAAGAAAAGGATGGATGCTAGACAGGTCATGGGCAATGGGCAAAATAGATGAATGGATGATGGCTAAGTAGATGTATGAATGGATGCATAGACGAGTGGATGAATCAATGGCAGGATAGATGGACAGATGAATGGATGGTCAGATGGATGGACAGATGAATGGGTGGATGTAGGGACAGTTGGCTGGTGGATGGCTGGTGGGATGGCAGCCTATCTGATATCACAACAGAGGCTATTTGGTGACCCTTGCCCCAGCTGTGGCCAGAGAGAGTGATGGAACCTGGGCAGAATTAATGAAGTCCTTCCCTTTCTCTCCGCAGCCTCAAAGCGGAGGGTCCCAGTGTCCCAACCAGGCATGACTGACCCCCACCAGTTTTTCGATGACACAAGTTCTGCCCCGAGCCAGGGATATGGAGGCCAGCCATCTCCTGGTGGTCTGGGTTACCCCACTTCTTCATCCGATGCAGCCTTCCTGGCTGCCCCTATGTCCAACATGGCGATGGCGTACGGGAGTAGCCTGGCCGCTCAGGGCAAGGAGCTGGTAGATAAGAATGTGAGTTGACTGCCAAGTGGGCTGTGGGCTGGGAGCAGATGGCTGACAGGCGGGGTCCACAGGGCCTTAGGCTTGAGCTTTGCCCCTCCAGATTGACCGCTTCATCCCTGTCAGCAAGCTCAAGTATTACTTCGCAGTGGACACAGTGTATGTGGGCAAGAAGCTCGGACTGCTGGTCTTTCCCTACCTTCACCAGGTGAGCAGCGCCTGCTTGGTACCTGCCAGCAAGCAGGGTGGAAGGACCCCCACCCTGGGGTGCTGCCACTGCCCCAACTCTCTCCACAGGACTGGGAGGTACAGTACCAACAGGACACCCCAGTGGCCCCCCGCTTCGACATCAATGCTCCAGACCTCTACATTCCAGGTTGTCCTCTCCCAACTCCGCCTACGCATGTCTGAGATGGATGTCTGGGTGCCTGGTGCCTGGGAAGGGCTTCCCTCTGAGTGTCTGTGTCTGTCTTCCACAGCCATGGCTTTCATCACCTACATCTTGGTGGCTGGCCTTGCACTGGGGACCCAGGATAGGTAAGGATCCTGGAGCAGGGGAAGACATGGGGATATATGGAGGCCAAGAGCCATCAGAGAGGTCTCAGCTCTCCTGTCCTGGGACAGCCCCACCTTGTGGCCAGTCACCCCAGTGACATCTTTCACATGGAACCCATCAAACCCATTTGTGCTAGACCATCTTCTAAACCCAACCTTCCTTCCGGCTTCTACCCACAAATCTATTCTGTTCACAGTCCCCTAAATAAACTGCTTCCCACCTCTTTCCCTTATAATCTCATCCTAGCAGCAACTAAAAGCTCTACGAGGTGGGCCTGGGCTCCTCCCTATCCGGAAGCTGTCAATGGCTCAAAGGTCAAGCCCCTCCCTGACCCTGCTTCCCCAGCCCTGCTGCTGATGCTGTTGCTGGCGCCACCGCCGCAGCCTCAGGGCCCTTGCACATCCAGTTAGTTCCCTGACGCAGAAATGCTCTCTTTCCCTCCGTGTCCCGCACATGCTCCTTCACTGTGGTTCTCCTCCTGTGTCATTTCCTAACCCCTCAGCTGATCAGGCCCCATCTCTCCCTTACAGTCGCCTGTTCCTTCCTTTTTGTGGCATTGAAAACAACTGTCATGGAACTAGTGAATTCCTTGCTGAGGCTCCAAAATGAAGCAAGGCCCTTTTCCTACCAGTCAGTTCCTGACTTCAGCTCAGCTGTCCTTTCCTTATCGGGAGGAACCTTCCCAGTACCCCTCACAGGGCTCTGAGGTCCCCCATCTAAGTCCTTACTTGAGTGTCACTGTCTAGGGACAGACCCATATCCTTGGTGGTCTCTGGTCCATGGACACAGGGCTGCCCCAGGTGATGCTCAGGGGACATCTCTTCCGGCAGGTTCTCCCCAGACCTCCTGGGACTGCAGGCGAGTTCGGCTCTGGCCTGGCTGACTCTGGAAGTCGTAGCAATCCTGCTCAGTCTCTACCTGGTCACTGTCAACACTGACCTTACCACCATTGACCTGGTGGCCTTCTTGGGCTACAAATATGTGGGGTGAGTGCTCCCGCCCTGCCTGCCAGTCCCAGACCTCAGCCTCTTCACACTGATTCTCCCCCTCCCACCTCTCCCCTCAGGATGATTGGCGGCGTCCTCACTGGCCTGCTCTTTGGAAAGATCGGCTACTACCTGGTGCTTGCCTGGTGCTGTGTGTCCATCTTTGTGTTCATGGTGAGCGTGGCTCAGGGCAGGCAAGGCTGAAGCCCCAGGCCTCCTAGGCAGGCTTGAGGAGGTCTTTGCAGTATCCAAGTACCAAATCTGGGGGCTAGGAGGGCCTCCTGCAAGAGGGAGACTCTTATGTCTGCCCTTCTGAGAGCAAGAGCCAGCCAGGATGCTAGGCTAGGGCCAGGGTTGTCCAGTACACAGGCTCCGCTTGGGCTCTCACTCTTACTTCTGTCCCTGTATGCTGGGCTTTCTGCCAACATGCTCCTGAGTCCCTCCAGCTGGAGTAGAATACTGACTGGGGGCCATGTTTGGACCGCCGTGTACTCGGAGTGAATCACCTCCTCTACTTAAGCCTCAGTTTCTTTTGTAAAATGGGATGTCTGGTGACCGGGAGTCTGGGGAGGATGTAGACGGAGCACGAGGAGGAAGCAGAGGGCAACACTGGCACTGTCCCACAAGCATAAGCCATCATGTAACGTTAAGGGATCTGGGGAGATGGCTCCATCAGTAAGGAAGACTTGACTTCAATCCTTGAACCCTGCATTAAAAAAAAAGAGCCTAGAGTGGATCTACTCATACAATTTCAGAGCTAGGAATGTGGGGCTCATTGGTACCAACCTAGCCTACTTGGTAAAGGGTCCTCTAACTCCCACAAATATATTGACACACACACACACAAAGAAACATAGGGAACAGTGAGGTGGCTAAGCAGGTAAAGGGGGCTTGCTAACAAGCCTGACAACTTCAAGTTCTATCTCTAGAACCTGCATGGTGGAAGGGGAGAACTGGCTCCTGCAGGTTGCGCTAACATGCATATCAGAGCTCAAGTAGATCTCCAGGAGCTTGAGACCACCTTGGTCTACATGTCAAGATCCTGCCTCCCAGAGTGGGGCGGGGGGGGGGTGCGGGGGGAGGAAGGCATCTGAGCCAAACCAAAAAGGAAATAGCTCTTCTAGTTTGTCTTCTGGAGGGGCGTGTTTTGAGGGTGTTACTCTGGTAGGGCACTGGACTGGTGTCTGTGAGGATCTGCGTTGCGTGAAGGCAGGCACTGTCTCCCAGTAGGTGGAAGCTAGGCCATGCTCTTCAGGCCAGGATCTACAATTCTTTTTTTTTTTTTTTTTTTTTTTTAAAAAGACAGAGTTTCTCTGTATAGCCCTGGCTGTTCTGGAACTCACTTTGTAGACCAGGCTGGCCTCGAACTCAGAAATCCACCTGCCTCTGCCTCCCGATTGCTGGGATTAAAGGCGTGTGCCACTATGATCTACAATTCTTAGCAGAGAGCCTCATCTGGCCTTTGCCTCTGCAAAGGTTTGCTCACAGGGGACCCTTCTAGGAACACAAACTAGAGGTCACAGAGGGGTAGGGACTCATCCCGAGCTGCCTGGCACTTACGACCCACTTTCCCCTTGCTACCCAGATCCGGACACTGCGGCTCAAGATCCTGGCCCAGGCAGCGGCCGAAGGAGTGCCTGTCCGCGGGGCGCGGAACCAGCTGCGCATGTACCTGACTATGGCGGTGGCGGCTGCGCAGCCGGTACTCATGTACTGGCTCACCTTCCACCTTGTACGGTGAGCTGCGGCCTGGCCTCCAGCTCCCACACTCATCTCGCTTGACCAGGGCCCCCGCCCTCCCTCCCAGCCAAGGTGCTCATGTCGCCTACTGCACACCCTCAACAATAAACCTGATGGGCTCGGCGCGGCCTCCGCTCCTGACCGGCAGAGGGCGCTGGGGAGCAGAAAGGGCTGCAAGTTTAATAAGTCAATGGGGGGCCGCCTTCTCCTTTTCTTTCTTTTCCTTCTTCTCCTTCTTTTCCTTCTTCTCCTTCTTCACTTTGGGTTTCTTGGTCTTGTCTGAGGAGCGTTCATGCTTCTTGCAGCCAGCGGCGTACTCCTGGAGAGCCGAGGACGGTGGGTAGGAGAGGAGGTGGCCCGGTTGAAAGCTGTACTGGACCCGCCCCACTCACCTCGGCAAGGAGCCTAGCGTGGCCCTGACCACGGCAGGGCCTGGGTCTGAGGTGCGAGAGAACACCCTGGGAGAGGGACCGTCTCTTACCTTCCCCTCTGCCTCTGAGTCGCTGGAGCTGCTACTGCTGCTGGAGTCGGAGGAGCTGCCAGGGCCATGCTAGATGGGGTGGGGGGGTGTAACAGTGAGGACAGGGACCTGCTCGAGCAGCTTCCAACCCAAACTGGAAGGCTGATGTATGGCCAAGGACCAAGGACGGAAGGAAGCCAGTCCTCTTATCTCGGGCCCTCGGGACTCGATGCTGGTGGTGAAGTGACTTACCCTCGGCTTGTGAGCAGCGCCTGCCTCTGGCCCGCCCGGCGCTTTAAGAGGACAGTGTTTGGGGTCTCCCACTTGACCTGCCCCCGCTGGCTTCTTAGAATCAGGACCCAGGGCTGCGGAGGAGAGGGGAGTGACATGGGTTACGTAGGCGACGGAGCGTCCCTTCAGTAGGAATCCCAGGCTCCGAGTCCGGTCCCTTACACAGCAAATCCACCACTCCCGGGGAGCGTACCTGCGGCCAAGTCAAACTCCATGGCGGTGACCAGTCAGGATGGCCCGAAGCTTTAGGCAGAGCCTAGGGCAGGGGGTGGGATTGCACGACCTGCCCACCTCAGGAATTCCGCGAAGCCCCACCCTCCAGACCTTTGTCCCTCTCAGCTCTTAGGCCCTGACTCACTGCACTGGTGCTCCCGGCTCCACCCAGACTTTCCTAAGTGCGAAGTGGGGGTGGAAATGGCTGTAGGTTTCTGGGAGAAAGGGGGTGAGACTAGTCATCAATTGGCCTCTTTGCGGGGGTACTTGCTTCGGGAGAGCCCTTCTGTACACTGAACAAAGTTTCAGTGCATCCTGGGGGAGACAAGGTCTCGTTCCCAGCTCTTCTGACCTAAGTAGGGTCTGAGGAATTTGGTGGCCAAACTAGTGCGCCATGGCGGCAGCTGAAAGGCATCAGCAAAGTTGTACCCTGGGGTGATGGTAGCAGGCAGGGCCGATGGGTTAAATTCCTAGGCTGGTGCTTGGCAGAGTGCGTGGTGATGAAATGTATTGCGTTGTTTGGGTAAAGGCAGGTGTCTTAATTTGGGCTGTTAAACATAACAGATTAGTGCTTAAACAGCAGTTTATAGTCAGAAAGGCTGGGAGCTGGAAACTAGGCATAAGCAGGGAGAGAGCCCTAATACAGAGATGGTCTGCTTCCTGCTTCTGGTCTTGGCTCTCCATGTCTGAATGTAGGATCTCGAATTTGGGACATGGCTTCGCCATGCGACTTGGGAACACAAGCGTTAGCTCCAAGCTAGGTACTGTAAGCCCACGGCTCAGGAGACTGGGGCAGGAGGATTGAAGGTTCTATCATAGCCTGGGCTACACAGCATGACTGAGTGCTGGGCTTGGTGGCACACACCTTTTAATCCTAATACTCAGGAGGCAGAGGTAGCTGGATATCTGAATTCAAGGCCAGCCACCCAGAAGTATACCTGACTCAAGAAAATAAGGAGACTGGTGAGGTAGCCCATTGTGTAGAATTGCCAGGTTAATGAGCCGAGTCTAATCAGCTGGGAGAAGAGAACTAACACCTGCCAAACGTCGTTGGACTTCCACAGGTGCACATCTGGGCATGTGCGCACAAAACACCTACCTATATGTTCCAAAAGTGGGCGCCCGCCTCTCAACAGGAACAGGTAGCTACTTCAAGGATCAAGGTGGCCATGTTGCCACCTTGGATGCCTGCTTAATGTCCATTTGCAGAAATGCCTGCACTGGTCATGCAGGCTCCACACATGTAATTCTGTCATTCCAGCACACACTTGGTGCTTTCCATATCTGAAAAACTTTTTTTTGGAGACAGGGTTTCTCTGTATCACTGTGGCTGTCCTTTGTAGATCAGGCTGGCCTTGAACTTAGAAATTCTCCTGCCTCTGCCTCCCAAGTGCTGGGACTAAAGGCGTGCGCCACCACGCCCGGCTGAAGAACTTCATTTTTAAATGTGCTTGTGTGTGTGTGTGTGCTCTGGTGTCTGTAGAAGCCATCCTTGGGTTTGAGCCAACAAATACCCCTAACCACCTTCTAGCACCTTACCTCTTTACAGTTTAAATTTTTCCCTATGATGATGTTTGCCTATGTATGCACACCTATTCATGCCTGCTGCCTGAAGAGGCCAGAAGGTAGTACAGGGTCCCCTGGAGCTGGAGTGATCCTGTGAGCCACCATGTAAGTCCTGGGAATTGAACCCAGGTCCTCTGGAAGAGCAGGTATGCAGCACCACTGGCCAGCTGGGTTGGATTTTTAAAGTGAGAACCTCATTGGAGATGCTTGGTTGTGGTTTTGAGGCTGGGTCTCCGATAGTCCAGGCTGGCACACAGGCATGCCGCCGTGTTAGCATGCTGCATTGTTTTGCAATTTCAAGACTACAAACAAGGCTAGTCTGTACACCTTAGCAAGACCGTGTCCCAACGGAATAAAAGGGGTGGTGGTGGAGAGGTTTCTCAGCGACAGCACTTGCCCAACATACATGTAGCCCTAGGTTAAATCATTGGTAAAATGCAAATTTTAAGGCTTGGCTGGGCAGTGGTGGCTTGGCTGGGCAGTGGTGGCAAGGCAGGCAGATTTCTGAGTTTGAGGCCAGCCTGGTCTACAGAGTGAGTTACAGGACAGCCAGGGCTACACAGAGAAACCCTGTCTCAAAAAACAAAACAAAACAACAACAAAAAAAAAAAAAAAAAAAAAAAAAAAAAAAAAAAAAAAAAAAAAAAAAAAAAAAAAAGAGGAAAAAAGGTGGACTGGGCATGATGACGCAGGCTCTGGAGGCAAACACAGGCAGAGTTTAAGGCCAGTCTGGTGTACAGAGCAAGTTCTAGGACAGCCAGGGCTACCTCAAGAAACACTGTCTAGAAAGAAAGAAAGAAAGAAAGAAAGAAAGAAAGAAAGAAAGAAAGAAAGAAAGAAAGAAAGAAAGGAAGAAAGGAAGGAAGGAGAAGAGTAAATTAAGGACAGCCAGGACTGTACAGAGAAACCCTGAAAAAAGAAAAAGCTAGTGTGGTAGGTAGAAGGTTCATAGGTGCAGGCAGGGATACCACCTCCCAAGGATCTTTAAGGAAAGGGCGTAGATAAGAGGGGTGAGGCAGAGGTAAGGAGGGAGTGGGGGACCTTTGGTCTATATGATAGGGTGGGGGTGGGGCTATGTGAACAGTGCTGGCAGTTGTACCCACAGATCCTTACAGAACAGGGGAAAAGCCTGTCCAGGCAGAATATAAATTCCAGGAGGGTGGGACAAGTGACTCAGAGTGGTGTGTCGTGTGAATTGGTTTACCTCTGTCTGGGGTGTGCTCTGCTAGCAGATCATAGGGATCAAGGACAGGTACACCTCAAATTACCCTTACTAGGTAGTCAGGACCTGTTTGTCTCTGCCTGAAGATCATGCCAGCACAAGCCTATAATCCAAGCACTGGGAAAAGGAGTTAGAGGGCAGCTTGAGCCCCAGAGTAAGACCCTGTCTCAAAACACCAAGCTGGGGACTGGGGAGATGGCTCAATGGTTAGGAGCATGTGCTCTGGAAGACCCAGGTGGCTCACAACTGCATGGAACTGGAAATCTGACATCGTCTCCTGACCTCCACAGGTGCTAGCACATCCATGGCATACACTCAGACATAAATACAAATCTATTTTTAAGAAAATCCATGTTTAAGAAAACAAACTGGGGCTGGTGAGATGGCTCAGCGGGTAAGAGCACCCGACTGCTCTTCCAAAGGTTATAAGTTCAAATCCCAGCATCCACATGGTGGCTCACAACCATCCGTAATGAGATCTGGCGCCCTCTTCTGGAGTGTCTGAAGACAGCTACAGTGTACTTACATATAATAAATAAAATAAATCTTTAAAAAAAAAAAGAAAGAAAAAAAAGAAAACAAACTGGCCCATGTATGCCTTTGATGCCAGCACTCAGAAGACAAGGCAAGTCTGTGAGTTTGACTGATGCCAGCCAGGTATGTAGAAGAAGACTTGTCTCAAAATAAATAACCAAAGCAATTCCTACACTGACTGCTGGCTGGGGTAGCACATGTCTGTAATCTCAGTGTCCTGAGGAGATGGGAGGCAGAGACAGAATACCAGGTTTTCATGAACCAGCCAGTCCAGCACACACAGAGTAGACAAGACTTGGTCTGGACTGGAGAGATGGCCCAGCAGTTAGGAGCACGAACACTTCCAGAGGGCCAGATTCAGTTCTTGGTTACTCACAACCATCTCTACAGCTCCTGTTCCCAGAAATGAGATGCCTCATGGCCTTTGCTGGCACTTGGACTCATACAGTAACTAACAAATCTTTAAATGGTAGAAAGCTGGAGTGGTCTGACCTCCATGTGCTCCAGTGTGCACATACATGCACAAAGGACATGTACATACTCAGTGGTGGGTCCTAAGGCTCAGTGGTGGAGCACTTTCCCAGAATCCAGTGAGGGGCTGGGGGTATGTCTCAGTGATAGAGTGCTTGCCTAGCAAATACAAGATCCTGGGTTCTCAGTTCCACAGAAAAAGTATTAAAAGCCAAAAACTCTTGCTTCATAAAATGGCTTTGCAGAATCCACTTGTCCTGAACAGGCAGTGTTCAGGAATGTCAACTGTATCTTTAACTCTCCCCTCCACACTGGGGGATTGGCCTCTCTATGGTGTGGCTAGTAGGCCATGGGGCAGCAGGGGGCTCTATACCCTGGAGATAGAGTCAGTGTACTGCTGTGCTGTTTCAGAGTAGGAGAATGGGAGGGGAGGACAAGGCCTCATCTCTCCTAACCTTACCTCCATCACATTGTACACAGGATGCCACACTCCTACCCTTCCCCTCACCTGGCAGGCACTGGACGTCTCAAGCTTACAGAGGCTGTGTCCTTTTCTCATGTGTAGGCCCCAGCTGGTGGGAGGCTATCTATCTCCACTTGCTCTTCTCATCTCTCCTACTGCTGTAGGAGACCCACACATCTCTGGTTCTTTGCCTTGTTTCATTAACTTCTGCCTCAAATGCCTTGGTGCCAGGGTGTTAAATAGGTGCCAGGGCTTGCCTTTCCATGAGCACGCAGCATTGCTGGTGTCCTCACTCCTGGGTCCCTCCCTTTTCTCACCTCAAGAAAAGGCATCCTCAGGGGCCTGGCTCTAATCCTGCATTTTTTTTAGTTTTGTTGTGAGACAGGGTCTCTCTGTAGACCAGGCTGGTACCCAACTCAGAGATTCACCTGCCTTTGCCTTAATACTGGGTTTAAAGGCATGTGCCACCACTGCCAGCAAAGCATAGGATTCACAAAAGTATTTCTGGTCAGCAATTACAGTGGGTAGGGAAGCCAAGATGCTGGGGGGTCCAGGTGGGACAGCTAGATGCCTTTCCTATATGCCCGAGGTCCGTCCTACACATGCTTGAGGTCACGTCTGTCTGGAAATGGGATTATGGTGAGCCTTCGTTTAGTTTTTCCTGGAGTTCCCAACAACAGAGGCCCAGCTCCTGTAAACAACACTATCCCCATTCAACCACATCCCAGCAGCTGGATGAGCTGGAAGCCCGTGGGTGGGGACTTCTCTCATCAGACTAAAGCACTGTGCTGGCCTGTGACTACTGGGCTGAGCTCAGCTTCCACTCAGTCATCCATCAGTCCAGAGTTTACTTCCTTCTGCTTCTAAGCTAACATCCTGGCTGTTAACCTCTAGACTCCTGGGTCAGAAATTGGCTTCCTGGCTTCTCACGCACAGCAAGACATTAGCATCTGTAGTTTTCTTTGCTCACAGGACTCCAGATACATACCTGGGCAATAGGCTGTGACAAAGGAAGAGCACAATTAGGTGAGGATGTGGCTCAATGGCCTGCCAATTGCCTGGTATCAACAAAGGGGTGCTATAAAGCTTGGAGAACCCCCAGCTTTACACCAGCAACCTACTGCTCCTCCTCCCTAAACACATGAGCAGCAAATGCAACCCTGAGGAATGACCTTCACAGTGCTCAGGATCACCTGTTCTTAACCCTTGAAACTCACACATTGTGAAGGGAACAGTCACAGCTTCCTCCACCAGAGCCAATGGCTCCTCACAGTCCCACCTGTGAACAGTTCCATGCAGGTACCATTTTGCAAAGTTCCCAAGAGCAAGACCTGCAGGACCAGAGTCCCATGTGGGTAGCATGTGGGTGTCCACTCAACACTTTGATCAACCTGAGCAACAGAAGCCAGCCAGTCAAATCCCTTCTCGTTGGCTCAACCCCAGGCAAAACTGTACAACCCAGGAGTCTCAGGCTGGGGACAGACTAGCACATCTTACAGACTGGGTGGATGGATCTAAGAGTCTGTCACCCAGTGGACCCACACTGATGGACCAGGCTGATGTGTGACCTCTAATGGACTCTCAATCACTGTAAGGGGCAACTGGCCCCATACTGTAAATACAGATATGCTGTGGTCCTGGACAAAGAGCAGGCTTCAATGTTGACAGTGATCTTTTTTAAAGTTTTATGTGTAGGAGTGTTTCGACTGCATGCATGTCACTTGTGTGCCTGGTATCCCGAGACCAGAAGAGGGTATTAAACACCCTACAACTGGAGTAACAAACATGATTGTGAGCCACATGTTGTTGGACATTGAAATTGGGCCCTTTTCAAGAGCTGTCTCTCTGGCCAAGTGTTCCTGTTTTTTGAGACAGGATCTTTTTTTCTTTTTTTTGGTTTTTCGAGACAGGGTTTCTCTATATAGCCCTGGCTGTCCTGGAACTCACTTTGTAGACCAGGCTGGCCTCGAACTCAGAAATCCGCCTGCCTCTGCCTCCCGAGTGCTGGGATTAAAGGCGTGCGCCACCACGCCCGGCTGAGACAGGATCTTATAGCTCAGACTGGCCTTGAACTGAGATCGTTACCTGCCTCTGAGTGCTGGGATTACAGGCATGTGCTACCATGCTCCCTTGCTGAGATACCTGCCTTTCATGGGCCTCTCAACAACTCCATCACTAATGGACTCTAGAGGTCAGAGGGCAGATGGCAGTGATAGATGGAGTCTTTTCCAACATCCAGAATTTAAGAGCGCCTGCATTCCAGGGAAGCAAGAACTGTGGTTATATCCAGGAGTGTGGCCAGGAATTTCAATGAGTGACTAAGTGGGGCTGAGAGAGGGCTCAGTGATGAAGGGCACTGGCCACGGGCTAGAGAGGACCTGGGCTTGGTTTCCAGACCCTACACGGTGGCTCACAACCATCTGTATCTCTTAGATCCCAAGAAACCTATACTCTCTTCTTTTGGCCTCCTTAAGTACTAGGTGTGCAGCACACAAAGATGCCTGCAAACAAAAGTTATATGCATAAACTAAAAAATAAATCTTAAAAAATTTGGGGGGTTGGCTGGGGTGTGGTGGTGCACATCTTTAATCCCAGTACTTGGGAAGCAGAGGCAGGTGGATCGCCATGAGTTTGAGGCCAGCCTGGTATACAGAGGGAGTTCCAGGACAGCCAGGGCACAGAGAAACTTTGACTCAAACCGAGTGCGGCGGCCTGGGCTGCAGCTCTGTTGGTGAAGTGCCTGCTCAGCAGAGCAGGAGCCCTCGGTTCCAGCCTCAATCTGGATAGTCCAGGTATAGGGACATACACCTGTAACGTCAGCACTCAGGAGCTGGTAGCAAGCTCAAGTCATCTCAGCTACGTAAGCAAGTCAGGTTAGCCTGGGACCCCTGTAGGATATGAAAAACAAAACAAACAAACAAACAAACAAAACCATACTTTGTGTCTTTAAAAAAACAAAACAGGAAAGCAAAGACCTAACTCCAGAATGACCGAGCGAGTCTTGAGATAAACCTGGGCACCTGTAACTAGTAGTCACAAGAAAAAAAAACAAACTACATAGTAAATTTTATTTTAAAAGGCCCACTTTATTAAACACATTCTTTCAGAATCCCGATTTTTAAAAAACCTTTATCTACTTAAAAAAAACCCACATAAATCAAACAAACAGTGAAGTCTACAAGAATGGGGCTCCTAGTGATGTTAAAGGAGGCAGGCGACAGGGAAGGGCAGAGGGAGCTGTGGGAGGACAGGGTCAAGAGAAGGCCCTAAGCAGCCCAACAGGACTGGGAAACAAACCCCTAATGATCTCAGACACAAGCAGTTGCTCTCTTTTTAAACAGCACAGTTGTCACCCCTGTCATCTGAGCACTGGGGCCTCTACAAAACACAGGTGTTCTTCACCAGCTGCTCCTTGTCATCCGCAGTGCTCCAAACGGTGCGCAGGGCACGCTCCTGCTTTCTGCGAACCACACGGATGAGGCAGACCATAGAGGTTCCCAGGAGGAGGATCAGAACCATGAGGAACAGCCCCACCAGGATCACCGCTAAGGATAAGAGGGAGCAGGTAAAGACATGAAAAACATGGCCACAGAGGACCAGTAGGGTGACCCAGAATGCACAGTAGCCCAAGGACTAGAGATGCCTTCTTCAACCTGGGAATCTGGAGAGACTGTCTGCCAGGGTAGCCAGTACAATGCCACATACATAGAGTGGCTTTTGAACTTTATTTATTTATTTTTTTTAAAGATTTATTTTATTTATTATATGTAAGTACACTGTAGCTGTCTTCAGACACTCCAGAAGAGGGCGCCAGATCTCGATACGGATGGTTGTGAGCCACCATGTGGATGCTGGGATTTGAACTTATCACCTTCGGAAGAGCAGTCGGGTGCTCTTACCCGCTGAGCCATCTCACCAGCCCCGAACTTTATTTTTAAAATTCTATGTGTATGTGTGTTTTGCCTGCCTGCATGTCTATGTACCACATAGTGCCTGAAGAGGCCTAAAGAGGGTATTAGATTCCCTTAACTAGAGTTAAAAATGGTTGTGAGTCACCATGTAGGTGCTAGGGATGGAACCTGAGCAGTACATGCCCCTGTCTACTGAGCTATCTCACCAGCCCTATTTTGTTTGAGATGTGATCTGGAGTGGCCCATGCAGCAGACTCTGACCTTGAAATCCTGAATGGCAAAAGCGATGAGTGAGTCCTGTGTCGGCCTCAGCAGTGCTGTCTGCTAGGTGAGGGTGTACCTTGCAGAGCCACGAGGGACCCTAGGGTTTCTAACTGTGGGTGAGCAACAGCAGCTGCCCCTCAGTTAAAATGCCTTCCTCCCAGGTGAGGCCCCATTTCAGGCATGTGACTCCTGTGACATTCACCTGGTTCCCTCCCCATGGGCTATAGGGCCTATCTAGCCTTCTAGGGCAATCCCTTACCCAGCTCCACCCACAGCCAGTCTCTCCAGGCCTGGGCACCTTTCCAGCCCAGCCTTGAGAACCAGCTTCTACTTCTAGAACAAGGCAGACTTGTAGGCCAGGTCTAGGATGCTTCACAGGGAGAAAAGATCAAGAGGCCAAACCCGTGTGGTAGGTCCACAGGGTAGCACTCATCTTCTGAGGAGGCTCAGAAAGCGGGAGGACACAGGCCCTCACCAGGCCAGGCTGCCTACTGTCTTCCTCTTGACACCCCTGTCCTCTCATCACACTCCATGGCAGTTAAATTCCCTCCAGGCCTGGAGTTACCGTCAGGCTTGTGTGTGGACTCCACAGGACAGGCCTGTCCTGCCAGACACTTCCTGTAGCCCAAACACAGTTTGCTTAGGAAATTCCTGATTCAGGCTCAGCTTCAAGTTGTGTATAGTGTTTAATATAGGGCAACTATCCACACATTCCAAGCTGCCTAACCATCTTCATACAGACACAGCCCTCTGCCACAAGGACATTCCAGTGGGGAACAGTGTTGTAAACAAGGCAGAAAATACACTGGGCAGAACCCAGTTAGTCCATGAAGGCCAGTGGGAGGGAGGTGGAAGATAGGTGGAGAAGGCAGAGGCCACTTACCTTTTAGGCCCGGGGTCAGAAAAGGATACATCTGCTTACCTACAGAGAATGCAAAATGCTACAGTCAGTCCCCTATGCTCTCTATCCTCAGAGCTGGGACCAAGGTTGGTCTCCTCTGCCTCCTGAACTCTAGGGCTCTCCTCTCCCCGGCAGCTCTGGAGGTTCTGAAACCTTGTCATTCAATAGTCTAATGGACATTTCCAAAGGTTTCATCTTAGGGAGAGGGACAGGAAAAGAGCCTTAAGGGCTCCCATGGTCCAGGGATGGGGGTCAGTCAACTTGCCAGAGCAGTGCTGCATGCATGCTTCCTGGGAGATGTAACTGTTCTTGTTGCCTCTGCAGCCACCATAGATGAAGCTGTTACAGGAATTCTTCTCAGCGTCATAGTACCAGCGAGGGAAGGCTGCGCGGCACGGCCCAGTGACAGCCTTTGGGACACAGTATTCTGGAAAGGAGAACAAGGGAGCCTCAGGAGGACAAATCAGTAGGGCCAAGGAGAAGCACATGCCCCTCTTCTTGTGTGTGTGCGTGCATGTGTCTTGATATGTGTGTTTCACAGTAGTCTTGAACTCATGGCAATCCTCCTGTCTCAACATCTCCTCTGCCCAAATGCTCGGATTTCAGTTACATACCACTCGTAGTGGGAGAGGGGCTAGCTTCATTTCAGGCCCTTGTTGACAAGCACGACCATGTTACTGTAGTTCATGCAGTCCCAGGCACTTTTCACTCTGATCTGTCCTGGGACCCTCACCTTACATACACATGGGAATTACGTACAGGTCATAGCTCCTACCCACAGCCAGAGCTGGTGAGAATCAGGGTGGCAGGCAAATTCTGGAAGCACATACCCTTTGACTTCACTCTGCTGGCACATCTGGATTCCCGACAGCCTGAGATACCCACTGAGGCTCTAAGGTGGTAGCACCTCACAAGGTCTGAAGGGACTTTGTAACAAGCTCCTCCTAGTAAACTCATTTCCCAACTGCATAAGGACACAACTGATTAAGTTATACCTTCATAGTTGAAGATCTCACCAGAGAGGTCCTCAGAATTCTGCTTTCTGGGAACTGCAACACAAAGATCTGGTTAGGAGGGACACAGGCCAATCGTCCTAGAAGGGCTGGCTGTAAAAGCACCCATGGAGAGAGCTCGGGCAGTGCCGCCTTTAAGGGGGTGGACATATCCTTGTTCCTCATGTCCTCTGGAGCACAGGACACACTCAACACTGAATACACACTGGAGGTGGGTAGGACTCTTGCTACCTCAGGGGTTACTATGGAAACTAATCACAGCTATGTTTTTTGAGGTGATCAAGAAGATCACTGTGTTTACCTTCTGAAGTACCCAGAAACTTATTCTACTGGGGCAATTTCATTCAGAAATATGCTGAAAATAAGAGTTACCATGCAGGGTCCTGAACAGTTAGCAAGGGCCAAAACCAACCGGGCAGTGCCTAGCGTCGCCCCTCACCTGTTCTCCCATGGGCTCTGGTATCAGAGATGCAGGGCAGGGCAGGGCAGGGCCCAGACTGTGGTGCACGGGCTACCTACTGGGGAGGTGGGGGGGGGGGGTATAGTCTCCTCCCCCTAACCCTGTGGAAGGGCAAGTATGGCTGGCTCTGATGGGCCCCAAGGGTACAATCACTACTAGCTGGTACAAGGGACCACTCACCCAGGCTCCTGCAGCAGAGTCCCTTAAGCATAAAAGAGGAACAGGGCAGCTACTGACAGCTCTACAAAGCAAACTAACACAAAGCTACAGATGAAGGACAGCTGCAGGTGGCAGAGGACAAAGGACTTCTAGAGAGGGAGGGGGACAGGACCCCAGGGGGGAGCAGAGGGCACAGGAAGGCAGATAGCAGCATAAAGGGAGGCAGGGTGGCTCTGTAAGCACAAGCCAGCCCTGTTGTCACTGTGCACTGGAGGCAGAGGGAGGCACCTGACAATTCCCTTCTCAGCTACCACCTGGGTCCTTAGGAACCTACCACTCAGGACAGAAGAGCCCGCTGCATTCCTGTTCCTGGCCATGTCATCAGTGGTGTTCTCTGTGAGGGACAAAGAGCAGAAAAGAAACCTACCATCAAGTAGGCCACACATGCCACAACCAACCCTGTTGGAAAAGAAGTTCAGTCCTGGGGTGCTTGTGGGTGGGCATGGCAAGCTTTTGACTTGCTGGGACTGCCTGGGCACTCGGTGAAAGAAGCAAGATGACTTTGCACTGTCAGGACTCCCAGGGCCATGTCTCCTGTTTAAAGTAGAGGTGGAGTTATGACTTTTGTTTTTCAAGACAGGGTTTCTCTGTGTAGCCCTGGCTGTCCTGAAACTGTGGAGATCAGGCTGGCCTCAAACTCAGAAATCCACCTGCCTCTGCCTCCCAAGTGGTGGGATTAAAGGCATGCCCCACCACTGCCCAGCACATTATGACATTTTTAACAATATCTGAAAATGATTTTGTGTGTATGTCACAGAGTACACGTGGAGATGAGGGGATAGGTTTCAAGAGTCCATTCCCTCCTTCCACCATGTCAGTCCCTGGAGTTAATTCAGGTGTTGTTACTTGGCCTTTACCACCACCACCATCCCCACCCCCAGCCTTCTCACTATCCCCATTTGAACACAGATCTTAAGCAAAGAGAGGTGAATGGAGATGCTTAGACATACCCATGGGTGGCTGTGTCTTTCTCGAGGAGATCACCTCTACATTTTGGGGAGGGGGGTTATTTATTTAAAAAAAAACTTTTGTGTGTGTGCCTGTATGAGCATGAGTTTCTGGATTCCATCTGCCTACAGAGACCTGAAGAAGCCAAAAAAGGGATTTAGGAACTGGGCCGTTGTGAGCTGCCTGATAGGTTGCTAGGACCTGAACCCTGGTCCTCTGTAAGAGCTGTAAGCATGGGCTGGAGAGATGCTCAGCGGTTAAGAGCACTGACTGCTCTTCCAGAGGCCCTGAGTTCAATTCCCAGCAACCAACATGGTGGCTCACAACCATCTGAATGGGATCTGATGCCCTCTTCTGGTGTGTCTGAAAACAGCTACAGTGCACTCATATAAATGTAATAAATAAATCTTAAAAAAAAAAAAAAAAAAAAAAAAAGAGCTGTAAGCACTCTTAACTGCTAGGTAGTCTCTCCAGATCCTTATTTTGACTTTTTGAGACAGAATTCTTTCTACCCCGTTACTCAAGCTGGCCTGGAACTGTATAGCCCAAATAGTCTCAGACTTGTAGAAATCCTCCTGTAGGCGGCATCCCAGCCAGCCTGTATTTTTTTTTTTTTAAGATTTATTTTATTTATTATATGTAAGTACACTGTAGCTGTCTTCAGACACTGCAGAAGAGGGCGCCAGATCTCGTTACGGATGGTTGTGAGCCACCATGTGGATGCTGGAATTTGAACTTATCACCTTCAGAAGAGCAGTCGGGTGCTCTTACCCGCTGAGCCATCTCACCAGCCCCCAGTCTGTATTTTTTTATCTACAATTTTCAAAGGCACAAAACAGTGTAAATGTATTTAACATCGCAGAACTGCAGTTAAAATGGCTGAGATGACACGGTAGGCATGAGGACACACCTACAGTCAACTACTTCCAAGGCCGAGGCAAGGCTGTCACAGCAGTCAGCCTGGGTCACACAGACCTTGTCTCACAACAGGGGCGGAGTGGAGCAACAAATAAAGAGACTTCAAAATGGTCAGATTTTGTTGTTTGCTTGTTAGGTTTGTGTTTTATTTTTTAAGACAGGGCATCTCTGTGTAGTCCTGGCTGTCCTGAAACTTGCTCTGTAGACTACTAGGCTGGCCTCTAACCTACAGAGCTCTGCCTGCCTCTCCCTCCTGAGTGCTGGGATTTAAGGCGTGCCCACCGGTATCTGACAAAATGGCCAGATTTTTTGTTGTTTTATTTTGTTTTAATTTGGGTTGTGGGTGATTTTTTTTTTAAACACATCTTCCTACATTGCCTAGGTTGGTCTCTTAATTCCTGGAATTAACCTACCTCTACTTCTCAGTTTTGTAGCTGGAACTATAATGGAGTAAGACGGTGCCTGACATCTGATTTTGTCTCCAGCACAAATAAAGGTAGTGAATGTAGAGGCCTGGGGCTGGCCTGATATCACTCAGCAGTCACCTCATCCAGGTCCCCTCAGTCTTCCTCTGCCCTAATCAAGCCACTTTCTGGCAACTCACTAGCAGGCTTGCATACTTAGACAGTCTGGGCCCCCTGGGAGGTTCCAGTTTCCATTATAAATTAATCAACTGGCACAACAACACACACCTTCATTCTTACTTGGCCTCCCTCAGAATTTGCTTGCCTAGAAACTAGGCTGGCAAGACTCCAGGATCAGTGGCACAGGCAGTTTTCAGCTTGTGTTACATCAGAGTGCCAGGAGACGGCAGACAAGCAAATGCCCACAGAAACCTTCCAGGCTCTTGCAGCTGGGGGCCCGTTCTGACCTACGTCCACTGTCCTGCTTATGTCCTTAACACTTTAGGGGAGCAAACTTTTCCAAGCCATCCCTTCCATGAAGGAGAGGAAAGCACACGGAAGCAACATTCGCTCTACTCAGATTCCTGACATGCCAGCTGCCACCCAGAAGGCGAAGGACTGGCCTGTTCTGTCTGAAATCATACCCTAGCTAGGCACCTTTAAACTTAGCACTTGAGAGTTTGGGACCAGTGTCCCAAAAGAGGCAGAGGCAGGAAGACAAAGAGGGTAAGACTCAGACTATGCAGTAAAGACAAAAAAGGAAAGGAAAGGAAAGGAAAGGGAAAAGAAGAGAAGAGAAGAGAAACAAACATGGGTTAATATACCAAATTGCAATCAATTCTTGTCTGTTCGTCCCTACCCCACCCTCAATCTCTCCCAATTCCTCAGACAAGCAAACTTAGGTGCTTCACCCACTGCAGTAGACCAGAGTCACTGTCTGAGGCCACTGCTGACCTGACTTCACACAGTCTCACGATGCCTTCTCATCTCTGAATGCAGAGCTCAACGCCAGCGAGGAGACAGAAAACCATAAACTACCTATGGGGGACTGACTCAACACAGAACCAGTCACAGCTTTAAGTCACCAGGCAAATCTGCAAACCAGGAAGGGTGGCACAAAACCTTGTGGGTAGCTCAACCTTGGCCTTGGTAACAGCAGAGAGGGATCAGGACTCAAGGCTCTACTGGGCCTTCAGGTTTATTTGCATTGTAAGGGCCAATGCTACCTTCAAAGTGGAGATAGATGGATTTCACAGCACAAACTCCAATGTTGGCTCCTAACACAGCTCTGAGAGCCTTTCAGGTCACTTGTTTCAGAGGAACCAGGGTCTGTAGAGCGTGCAGAGGCCAGTCCTCTTGGGATGGGCTGGCTTAGTGCTTGCACTCAGGAGGAGGAGGACAGAGGTGGCCAGGTAATAGGCTTGACTCTTTTTAGTAAGAAGTAGGGGCTTGTAGTAAAGCCAGTGTGGCCACAGGAACGCATACTGGGTCTGCTTCTGCTTTAATTCTTACCCCATCCCAGGTTCTGACTGAAGACCCAGCAGACAGAAGAAGTACACATCCCAACAATGAACTCTAAGTATCTAATTCTCACACTGCAGTCTTACCAGTGACACCAGCACACTTGTCAAGACACTCCTCCTTGCTCTGGTAGCTATTGCCATTGCCTTCACAGCCTCCATAAACAAATGGCTGGCAGGACCCATCAGTGATATTGTACCACCACCTGGGGATGGAAGCCCGGCATTTCCCCACTACTTTCGAAACTCCACAAGACTCTGAAACAAAACAGAACCCATGTGGGTTGATGGGGACAATCCCAGGGTCAAAGGACACACACCTATTTTGTAGGAAGAAGTTCAATCTGTTCAAGATATTCCAAAAGGGAAGCAAAGTGTTCTGGGCCTGCCAGTACTTCTAGACCTGTTCCCAGAGACAGTCCTGATGCTGTCTTCCTTGTATGGAAAGAAAACATCACCTGGTAACAATAGCCCAAGCACCTGACGCAGCTGCAGTGGCTTCTGCCCTTGACTCTTACAGAAACGCACAGGTGAAGGAGTGGCTCAGCAGAGCACTTGCTGGGCGTGTGCCAGGCCCTGGATGCCAGGCCCTACACATCCTCCCAAAGACAATCGGTACACACACCAACACTCAAATCCAAGAACTTCAGAGACCACCTTCCTAACTCTAAAGGGCAACCCAGCTCATGGGCCTGGGTTCCAGAGTCCTAAGGCTTACCCCACTCCAACCAAAGGAAAACACACCAACCATGGTACTCTAGTTGGACACATTTGCGGTCACTGAAAGAGGCTGGCCAGGGGAACGTGGACAGGAGTCACTCTGGAGGGCCCATGTCCTCCTCTGCAGTGGCGCACTGTCCTCCCCACCCCAGACTGCGGGCCAATCTGAATGAGCACCTAATGTCAGCTCTCAAGCTCAACTGTCCCACGGCTTGGTCACAGGTGGTCCTTGTTACTCTCCAGCTTGCTCATGTCTAGTTTATTCTACTACTGGAGGCAATCTTGCCAAGGGCGGGGTTTGTACTTCTGTTGTTATGATGGGCTTGGAACCAGATGTTCTCAAAACACCATCTATACTCACAACACATTTCTACTGTGTGAAACAAAAACTTTCCCCATTGCAACTCCCATATATGCCAGTACATCTCAAGTAAGTAACAAAAAAGGAAAATTCCAGGACCAACGAGATGACTCAGTGGGTAAAAGCGCTTGCTGCATAAGCCTGATGACCCCAGTTCAATACCTGGACCACCCAAAAGGCTGGATGCAGTGGCATACTGGATCACTCTCAGCCCTCCTCTAGCACTGGCTTATACATGCTCGCTGCCACATCTGGCTTTCATGTGGGTACCAGGGATGCAACTGCAGGTCCTCATGCTTGTGGCTTGAACCACCTCTCCAGCCAGGCTCATGGCTCCTGTTACTTGGGAGGATGGACCAGAGGGATGGAAAGTTCAAGGCTAAAGTTACAGTGAGTTCAAGGCCAGCCTGAGGAATTTAATAAAATCCGATCTTAAAACACGAAAACAAAACAAAAAACAAAAAGAGCTGGTGACACCTAACTCATCAGTAATGAAATTGCCTATTAAGTGTAAGGCCCAAGGCATCTCAGTAAAAAGAAAGAACCAGGGGCTGGTGAGATGGCTCAGCGGGTAAGAGCACCCCACTGCTCTTCTGAAGGTGATAAGTTCAAATTCCAGCATCCACATGGTGGCTCACAGCCATACGTGGCGAGATCTGGCACCCTCTTCTGGAGTGTCTGAAGACAGCTACAGTGTACTTACATATAATAAATAAAATAAATCTTTAAAAAAAGAAAGAAGAACCAGCTGGCATACACCTGTAACAGGAACTCTGACAGAGTGCCAAAGATTACAAACCACTGGTGGATCAACAATGTCCAGAGCAAACACACAAAACAGAATAGTTTTTATTTGGCCCAACCTACATACAGCCAGACGGAAGAGGCAACAACACTGCTCCCAACAAGACAAGAGGAAGAGATCCCACAGGACCTAGTCAGCGTCTCTACTGAAAACAGGAAGGGACCCAGTGCTATAGAGCAGAGTCCTGTAGGCACCAACAGCTACTGTGTCATTGTTGTCTGTGCAGTGTTGGGACAATGTGGTGGTGCATAGCCATAATCCCACTCCTGGGAGGTAGAAGCAGGAAGATCAGAATTTTAAGACTAATCTCACTGAGCAACACAGTGAATTCCAGGTTAGTCTGGCTAGAGTTGTCTTAAAACAAAACAAAACAAAACAAAACAACAAAGAAAACAAACAAACCAGAACACTGAGCGCGGATGATTCAGCTGAAAGCCAAACAACTCGTGTGGTCTCTGGTACCTACACGGTGGAAGACGACTCCATTCCTAAACTTGTCCTCCTTCCTGTGACCTCAAGCGCTAAGACAAGGTTTTGATATCACACATACACTCAAATACATGTTAAATATAACCACTACCACTGCTACCACCTTCACAATGAAATAGAATCACAAAGTAACACCCTTTACTTCCACGCAAGGGCACTGAAGCTTGGAGAGACCTATACTCGCACTGATCTGCTCAGAGCCCAGGTTCTAGGACAAGGGCTCTTCTGAGCAGCCAAAGGGGAATGCTGACCTGACACCCACAGGCAGTGGCAAAACACAAAACGGAGCTGCTTGGAAGCCAACATAACTTGGACTCTTTAATCTCAATCTGAGGAGTCATAAAGGCAAACTCCCCTCATCAGAAGCCTCTGCTTTCAGTTACAGGGTCACCAACAGTAACATGCCAATCATACCAGTCAAGACTGATGGGATGTGGTTCAACATCATTTCACCATCATAATGGCTTTTACTGTTAAATAAATAAGACTAAAAAACTGATGTAGTTGGCTGTTGTACTCAGAAGGCAGAAGCAGGTGAATCTTGAGTTTAAGGCCAGTCTGGTCTACATAGCCAGTGCCAGCCCAGCATTGAGACCCTTTCTAGAAAAAGAAAGAAAGGTTACTGGTCTGAGTACTACAGGTAACCATGAAAGGAACATACATCTGTCTCCCTTCCAATGTCGAGGAAAGTCCCAGGCCCTAGCGAGCCTATCCATGAGCTACACAGCAGCCGCAGGTCCTACTGCACATGCACATGGGCCATGACACAATTTGGGGAGACAGGATCTCAAATGTTGGGATTACAAACACATCCAACCTAAAGTACAAAATTATTTCTACTCCTTCTAAAATAGGTAAGAAAACCTGGGAGGCTGGGCAGACAAGTGGTCACACACTCTATGCAACCCCAGAATTGGGAGGCAGGCACAAGAGGATTAGATTACCTCAAATGGGAACCTAGCCCAGTCTACTCAAACCGAGTTACAGGCTAGCCAGAGGAAACAGAGCAAGACTGTCTGTCTTGCTTTTATGTCTCCTACCTCTCTCTCCCATGAAAACTGAAGGGAACAAGCACTGCTATAAAACTGCAGACCAGTGTCTGGGAATGTTGTCAAGAAGAAACAGGTTTCTCTGGTTCTCGGTCACTTGTTTTAACCAAGACAATCTGCCAATGGTTCAATGACTTCACCCTGCTTTGACAAATGGAAAGACTTGTTGATACTTCTCCCTCCCTCCAGGTGCTGAAGGCAGCATACCATAACAGGTACTGCCCGAGGCAGGCCAGGATGGAGTCATCTCAGAAGCCCAAGGTAGCACCTTGTGAAAAAGGGCAACAAGGGCAGCATCTGGGACCCTGAGAAGCAGCAGACACATCCCTCCAGGGGACCCACCATCAGAAATAAGAGACTGCCCACAGCAGGGGCAGTAGACCAGGATGGGGTCATCTAAGTAGCCCAAGGCAGCTCTTTGTAAAGAACAGTTGTTTCCATTTCTCCTAACCTTAGCCCTGGTCAACGGCTATATAGATTTTATTTGTACGTGACTTTTTTTTTTTTTTTTTTTGGTTTTTCAAAACAGGGTTTCTCTGTATAGCCCTGGCTGTCCGCAAACTCAGAAATCCGCCTGCCTCTGCCTCCCAAGTGCTGGGATTAAAGGCATGCACCACCAACGCCCGGCTATACATGACTATTTTTAAGTTGGCCTTTGTGTACATAATTATTCTATTATATCTGACTTTCCTATTCCCTTCTCCTTCTGCTCTGGTGAATTCTGTGAAACTAGATGTTCCTTGATATAATGATTTTTTAAAAAGATTTATTTATTTATTTATTATATGTAAGTTCACTGTAGCTGTCTTCAGACACTCTAGAAGAGGCAGTCAGATCTCATTATGGATGGTTGTGAGCCACCATGTGGTTGCTGGGATTTGAGCTCAGGACCTTCGGAAGAGCAGCCAGTGCTCTTACCTGCTCGCTGAGCCATCTCATTAGACCCAATATAATGATTCTTTTTTTTTTTTTTTTTTTTTTTTTTTTTTTTTTTTTTTTTTTTTTTTTTTTTTTTTTTTTTTTTTTTTTTTGGTTTTTCAAGACAGGGTTTCTCTGTCTAGCCCTGGCTGTCCTGGAACTCACTCTGTAGACCAGGCTGGCCTCGAACTCAGAAATCCGCCTGCCTCTGCCTCCCGAGTGCTGGGATTAAAGGCATGCGCCACCACGCCCGGCTCAATATAATGATTCTTAAACAATTAAAAATTAAGGAATAGAGGTCTGGAAAGATGGCTCAGCGGTTAAGAGCACCGACTGCTCTTCCAGAAGTCCTGAGTTCAATTCCCAGCAACCACATGGTAGCTCACAACCATCTGTAATGGAGTCTGATGCCCTTTACTGGTGTGTCTAAAGAGAGCAATGGTGGTATACTCATATGCACAAAATAAATAAATAAATAAATAAATAAATAAATAAATAAATAAATCTTTAAAAAAAAGAATTGAGACATAGGGACACAGCACAGTCCTAATGGCCCAGGTGCATGCTGTGTGCTCTCATCTTGGAAATAATGTAATAACTGCACAATGGTAGTTTCAAATTAACATTTGACTTGCAGAAGTTTAAAGAAATGTTCAGAAAGATTAGAAAATGAAACAGAGCCAATATTGGAACCCGGAGAAAGGAAAAAATTATTGAAGTTATGAAATAAGTTTTGCACAACAGTTGAGATAAACAAGTATAGAATGCATAAAATTATATATTAGTAAAATGAAGTCAAAACATTGGGACTCTTAGAAGAGTCATTGTGTGATACAGAAGCAGAAAGCTGGGGGCTGGTGAGATGGCTCAGTGGTTAAGAGTGCTGACTGCTCTTCCCAAGGTCCTGAGTTCAAATCCCAGCAACCACATGGTGGCTCACAACCATCCGTAACGAAATCTGATGCCCTCTTCTGGATTGTCTGAAGACAGCTACAGTGTACTTACATATAATAAATAAATAAATCTAAAAAAAAAAAAAAAGCAGAAAGCTAGCAGAACTATTGAGTTAAGGGTTAACCTGATTTTTCCTGGCCACTGCCTGGCAGCTTTGCACAGTCATTCATCATTAGAGCTTCACAGGAAAATGCATGTGACCTCGGAGCTCTGAAGTATAAGTCAAAAGTTAAAATTTAAGTGATGATATTAAGGTTGCAATTATTATTATTTTGGCCACAGGCCTGGGGATTGGGGAAGCTTGAAACTTTGGGGGACAATTGTAACTCTTGATTCTTTGTGGGATGTGGTTATTCTTTTAAATTTGATTTGGCAAAGATTCTACAATGTCTTCCTTTTTACCTGCTTTTGGAGTAAAAATAAAAGACTGGGGCAGGGGGCTGGTGAGATGGCTCAGCGAGTAAGAGCACCCGACTGCTCTTCCGAAGGTGATAAGTTCAAATCCCAGCATCCACATGGTGGCTCACAACCATCCGATCTGGCTCCCTCTTCTGGAGTGTCTGAAGACAGCTACAGTGTACTTACATATAATAAATAAAATGAATCTTTAAAAAAAAAAAAAAAAAAAAGACAGACCAGATTATTTTTCACAGCTATGCGTTCTTATTGCAAAAGCAGTTTTCTTTAGTACTATTTCAAAAGGCTGAAAGGCAGAGGAAATACAGCATATCACTTCTTAGCCCTATCGCGTGGTTCTGACGGATGAGCAGGGCCTCTTATGTGCCTCTCCACCTTGCTCATCTTCCATCTGCTCTCTCCACCAAATTCACAACCATATCGATCTTGATGCTTTCCTTTTTGATAAAACAGAGTTTTATGCAGTCATAGTTGGTCTTGAACTTGCTATGCAGCTATGGATAGCTTTGAAGGCATGATCCTCCTGCCTCCCAGTTTTTTCTTTTCTGAGGCAGGGTCTCACACTGCAGCCCAAGTGACTTTGACCTTAGGCCTCAGCCTCCCAAATGCTGAGATTACAGGTGTGCACTTCCATACACCCAGCTTCTTTCTTTTTTTTTTTTTTTTTTTTTGGTTTTGGTTTTTCAAGACAGGGTTTCTCTGTGTATCCCTGGCTGTCCTGGAACTCACTTTGTAGACCAGGCTGGCCTCGAACTCAGAAATCTGCCTGCCTCTGCCTCCCAAGTGCTGGGATTAAAGGTGTGTACCACAACGCCCGGCCCCAGCTTCTTTCATATATGTTTTTATATCCATTTGGTTCACTCTTGCAAGATGATGTATTCAGGTAATGAAACCCAGGGTGTGTGTGGCAAAAGCTCTACTACTGAGCTACACCCCCAACTCACAAATTTACTTTTAAAACACAATTTCTTAGGGTTCTGCTTGACCCCTATTTGATAGTTGCTACAGTCAAACTTTGGCTCAAAACAAAAGAAATTGGGCTGGAGAGATGGCTCCGCAGTTAAGAGCACTGACTGCTCTTCCAGAGGTCCTGAGTTCAATTCCCAGCAACCACATGGTGGCTCATAGCCATCTGTAATGGGATCAGATGCCCTCTTCTGGTGTGTCTGAAGACAGCTACAGTGTACTCATATAAAAATAAATAATATTTTAAAAAACAAAACAAAATTTTAAAACAAACTTGCACTCTCGTCTCAGTCAATGGACTGCTAGATTATAGCTGTGCATGATCATATCCCACCTGAAGGGTACTTTAAACTGAAGTTCACCATCTGCTAGCTATACACACAAAGATCAAAAAATTTCTTGTTATGGTCCAGTGGAAACCTGACTTGCAGGATAGTGTGAAGTCATGAAAAGCAATCTTATACATATGATCTTTAATGCTTGTTAAGTTGCCACAATTATAATCGTAGCACTTAGGAGAGAGCAGGCCAATATGGCCTACACACAGAGAGCCTGTCTCAAAACAAATGATCAGAACAACAAAATAATTTGGTTACAAAGGTAAAACAGATACTTACATAGCACACTCCAGTTTGTGTGCGACTGAGTCTTGCCGAGTAGCCCATGCTGACCCTGGCCTTACTATGCAGACCAGATAGGCCTTGAGCTCAGAGATGTGCCTGCTTCTGCCTCACCAGTGCTGGGATTAAAGGTGTACACCGCCATGTCCAGCCATAGCTAGTTTAATATTGAAAACTGACTTTTCTTCCTCCAAATAATAACAGAACTTCTTGTGTCCTCAACCACACTTCAACGACAAGCACAGGCCACCGCAGATGGCCTTTTCTAATCTAAACCACATCTAAGCCGTAACCGTGTCTTCTACAGTGTCCAGCACTTGATGTGAGGTGGCCATGGTGGAACATACCTTCAATCCCAGCACCTAGCACTCAGGAGTCAGATGCATGTGGATTTTGAGGCTTATAGTGAGACTGTATCTTAAAAAAAAAAAAAACAAGGGGCTGGTGAGATGGCTCAGTAGGTAAGAGCACCCGACTGCTCTTCCGAAGGTGATAAGTTCAAATCCCAGCAACCACATGGTGGCTCACAACCATCCGTAACGAGATCTGGCTCCCTCTTCTGGAGTGTCTGAAGACAGCTACAGTGTACTTACATATAATAAATAAAATAAATCTTAAAAAAAAAAAAAAAAAAACCAACAACCAACCCCTCACTCCTATAATATCACAGAGGTAGGTCCACCTTCTTACTGGTTTCCATGAAACCTTTGCATGCTGATGTATGGCCACAGCCTCTAATGGCACCAACATGGCCAGTTCTTCCAGCAGTGTAGAAGATCACTTCCAGGCTCACTACTTTCTTGCTTGGGTACCTTTTTTCTCCTGCAGTTCTGTTACTGTAAGTAAGCTGCCACAAAAGGTTTCACTCACTCTGCTATGTGTGGGCAACTCAGCAGGCACCACCAGGTAGCTCCCACAGCCATCTCACCCAAGGCCAGCAGCTGGTTACCACTATTTTACCCACAGTACTCTCAAGGAGTCGGTCCTGGAGGCTCTCATATGAACCCTACTGCAGAACCTCAGATTACTGAGTGAAACTGGTAATAAAATCTGGGCATGTGGAAAACTAAAACTGCCTGTGCCAAGGCTTTGTAGATTACATGGTCTCTGGCAGTTGCCATCATGACAATAAAAAGGTATCACAGACCGTGTGAGAATAGACAGCTGCAATTCAGCAAATGCTTATGTGCAGTAAAACCGAATTTCATATAATTCCCAAATCAGAACACAGTGTTCCCTGGATTCTGTTCAACTGTTCAAAATCAAACTGCTGGGTGTGGTGGCACACACCTTAGGGTAGAGGCAGGCATTGTTACAAAGTGCAATTTGGGGCTGCAAATGTGGTATAGTGGGTAAAGGCCTTTGCCTTGAAAGCCTGAAGACCTGGGTTTGATCCCTACACCCCACACTGGAAGGAGAGAAGAACTGACTCTTTCGAGTGCGTGTGGTATGCTGGTGCCTGCCCCACTCACGGACACTATGTCAAAAACATAATAATGAATTAAAAACTTTCACTCTCTTCTTTGAGGTGTTACGAAAACATCATTCACCACCATGACATACCAGCGAAGTAAGAACCCATAACCCAGGCCGGGCGTGGTGGCGCACGCCTTTAATCCCAGCACTCGGGAGGCAGAGGCAGGCGGATTTCTGAGTTCGAGGCCAGCCTGGTCTACAAAGTGAGTTCCAGGACAGCCAGGGCTAAAGAGAAACCCTGTCTCGAAAAACCAAAAAAAAAAAAAAAAAAAAAAAGAACCCATAACCCAGACTTTTGAAGATTTGCATAACACACATTCCTCATCAGTTTATCCTCTGCCAAGTCTAGGCAGTAAAAAGCAACTGTGCTCTTCTCATTAAAGCTGCTTAGAACGCTTATGGGTAAGGCCAAAGGCAATCAGATTACAGCTACAAAGATCTTCAGATAGTGTGAGGTCCACAAGCTGTCACACTAGCAAATGCAAAAACAGATCCAAACTGGGCACGGTGGTGCACAGCTTTAACCCAGCATGCAGAAGCAGAGGCAGGTAGATGGCTCTCCAGCTCCAGCCCAGCCACAGCAGGGTGTGGAGAAGGAAGGGGATGGGGAAGGAAAGCAGAGGGAGATGAGACAAGGAAAAGGCACCTGCCCAGAGCAGGGCAACTGTTGTACCACCACACAGGGCTGGAGGCTCAGATTTATAGGCGCTGAAGTCTCACCAACACATCACAAACACAAATGTTTGTGCTGGCAAGTAAAACAACCAGAGACATCCAGATAAGGGAATACTCCGAGCTGTTAAAAATAGACACGTATGTACAAGGAGAGGATAAAAAATGTCCAAGACGGGAAGCAGGAGAGTGGTTTTGTTTTGTTTTGTTAAAGTTTTATAAATGCAGTCCTGGAACTTGCTGTGGAGATCTGACTGATAGAAAAAAACTCAGATCACCTATCTCTGCTGGGATCAGGGATGCTTTTTTTGTTAATTTTTGTTTTTCCAGACAGGGTTTCTCTGTGTAGCCCTGGCTGTCCTGGAACTCACTCTGTGGATCAGCTGGCCTCGAACTCAGAAATCTGCCTGCCTCTGTCTCCCAAGTGCTGGGCTTAAAGGTGTGTGACACCACTGCCCTGCTAGAGATGCTTTTAAAGACTGTGCTAAGATGGAGGGGAGTGTGGATTACTCCCATTCAGGATAAGCTTGGCCCACCAAGTGGGGATGTATGCTTGCCCTCCACACATCTGCAATTAGGTAGATACCCTTAGACTTACATGGATAGGGAGACACAGGAAAAAAGAAAATTTGTTATAATCGCACCCCAAATTCAAATTATTATTCATAGGGTTTATAATAAGCTCTTAAAATGTGTAAGGTACAAAGGAAACAACCCAAGGGAGTGCACAGTAGCTCACTTAGCAGAAGTACCTAACAGACTGCAGAGCATCCTCTGAGCAGCTAGTTTCCTGGCAGTGACTCTGGCCTCCTTGCTTATTTCTTCACTCACAGGAACAGTAACACAACACACGTGTGGGGTGTGTGTGTGTGTGAGCAGAGGCTGTGGAGATGGTTCAGTGGGTAAGGGAGGGCTCTTACCACCAAGCCTGACACCTGGAATCGAATCCCAAGACCCAGTTATTGGAAGGAGGAATTGATCCTAAGGGCTTTTCTCTGTCATAAATTCACATGTGAGCACATGTATACCCACACCCACAAATAAAAATGTAATAAAAATGTTTAACAGGGGCTAGAAAGATAGCTCCATGGTTTAGATCACTGGCTACTTTCACAGGACCCAGGTTTGATTCTTAGTACCCACATGGCAGCTCACAATCATCTGTAACTCTAGTTCCAGGGGCTCTAACACCAACTGCCTGCCTGCCTCCAGGGCAACAGACTTGCATGCAGGCAAAACATCCACACCATAAGCTATATACAAATTTTAAAAGTTTAAGTATAATGGAATAAATTTCTGAGATTGAACAGAGGTAATGGCTTTACCACTGGGGCACACCACAGCTCTTTGTAGTTTTTATTTTGAGGGAGGGCCTCATGAAGTTGTGCAGGCTGGCCTTCAAGTTCTACAGCCAAGGCCTTAATGCTTTGATTCCCCTGCCTCTGCATCCCTGGTAGTTAGGGTTTCTGCCCTGTACCACTAGGCCTGAACGAAAAGCCTCACATTCTTTGGTGCAGCAAGCCCACTTTCTCTGATTTAAGCCTGGCTAAAACAAGCAACTATCAGCCAGACATGAGGCGCGAGTGCAATGGTAGAGGCTGAGGAAAACAATCACTCACCTTACCAGCTCAACGCCAGCAAGGGCAACCCAGCACAACGTGAGCTCAAAACACAAAGGCCACAGTTCTCAGGAGCACTGAGAATACAGCAAAGGCCTGACTATAACATTGTTGTGACCTGTTCTGTTCCTAAGGACATTATAAATATAACTAGGCCCAAGTGGAGACATAGGCCTGTCTGTGATTTATACCTGTTAGGATCAAGTAAGTATGGAAGTATTTCTTGGCAAGTTTATTTACAAGCACTGGCCTAAGACCTTCCTTCAGACTCAGCTTCCAGCTCTGGAATAAATACACCGTTAATATTTTATTTCTTGGTTGGAAACCAGGTCTCACGTAATACAGGCTAGCCTCAAATTCCAGTGCTATATAGCAGAAGATAACCTTCAAATCTTTCTTATTTCCCCACCCCCATTGCCCAGAGAGCTGGACTCACAGGCCAGAGCAAGCACAGCTGGTTTGCAAGTGTCAAGGATGAAACCCAGGGATTTAAGCATTCAGGGCAAGCATTGTACACAACTGAGCCACATCCACTCACAGCCCCACACCATCAACCTGGAGGCTATCTTGGCAAAGTAGAAAGTCAGCTTTCTCTGCAGAGATCCTGGAGATGGATTTTGCTCCTTTGCCCATTCACTGCGGCAAAGCAAAGCAAAGCAAAGCAAAGCAAAGCAAAGCAAAGCAAAGCAAAGCAAAGCAAAGCAAAGCAAAGCAAAGCAAAGCAAAGCAAAGCAAAGCAAAGCAAAGCAAAGCAAATGGAGGTTCTCCCAATATGGTAAGTACTGAGAAGTTAGGTGCTGTGAAGATAAGTTATAAATGCTTAAAACAGCTGGGGGAAGGTGGGAGGGGGTACAGCCCAGTGATTCCAACACTCTGAGGCCAGGCCAGTACTACTGCTATTTGGAGAAGAAAAAAATAAAGGTTTCAATGAAACTTAACAAAGTAGGTGATGGACAGGGAAAGATAAAGAAAGCAGCCTTGAGGTAAACAGGACAGAACTGTAAGAACCACCACTCTCCTTGACAATAGCAATGTCTCTAGGGGCTTGAGCCCTGTCTACACCATGACACTTTGGTACAGGGATACAGAGGAGACATTGGGAGGCAGACAGTGAGAGAACTAGGGAAGGAAGAATCCTGGACTCCAGCTAGTGCCTGGACATTTGGTGTGATTTGCCTAAAAAAAAAAAAAAAAAAAAAAAAAAAACCAAGAGAACATTTTCTGTTGTGGTTGTTTGACACAGGGTCTCATGTAGCTGAGGAGGGCCTCAAATTCCTGACCCTTCTGCCTCAGTTTCCAGAAAGGGGATTTCAGACCTATATCACCAGATACTGGACAAGAAGACAGTCAGGGTTATGTTTTTAAAACATCTGGGTAGTGGCGGTGCATGTCTTTGATTCCCAACACCCAGGAGGCAGAGACAGGTAGATCTCTTGAGTTGGAGTAGAGGATAACCTCCTTGAACTCCTGCCTCCACCATGCCTGGCCTTTGTGCTGTTTTGGTTTTTTGAGAAGGGTCTCACCATGCTGCCCAGGGCTTTGTCTCAAACTTTTGGGCCCAGGTGACCCTCTTGTCTCCCAAAATAGTATTTTAATTCTGAAGTTCAAAAGTTGCCATACACTTTATATTGTATCCTTTTCTCACTGTGTTGTCTTGGCTGGCCTGGAACTCACTTTGCAGATCAAGCAGGCTGCAAGCTCTGAGATTCACATGTCCCTGCTTCCTAAGTGCGGTAAAGGCATGTAAAGGCATACAGCGCTCTTTGCCTTACAGTGATTGACAAGGCCACTTAGTTTGTGGTTAGCTAGATAGTTGACATTACCTCACTGCTTGCTTCCAGTACAAAGCCTACTAACTAACTACCCATCTCCCCTAGGCACTGGGGTCTGGAATGTATCATTATTAGGAGTAACTCAATATTTATGGGTATTTATGAGCAAGGAACATTTATAATGACAAATCCAACCTAAATTACAAGGGTCATAAAATTTTGACCTTTTAGATATAAAATATTTAGATGTAAAAGTTACATTTCATAAGCTATCAGCTGAATACAAACAACCGCTTATACCCATTTTATTACATATTCATCACTAAAACAGGATAAGGAACCTGCCCTACTCTACAGCTTGCTAGGGAAGAAGCCATTTCTAAGACCTCCTTTCCTCCCTGTGGCACAAGCGTGCGTTCACTGTGTGCATCACGCTTGTGTGTAGCAGTCAGGTCTCACACACGTGTGTTCAATTTTTCTTTTTTTGCTGGCTACCTACCTATCCCTGACAGGCTGGCCTGGAGCTTAAGAGATCCATATGCCTCTGCCTCCTAGTGTTGAAATTAAAAGGACAGACCACCATGCCAAGCCCCTCCACCTTATATTTTGAGACAGGGGCTCTCACTGAATCAACTGTTTACCGATTCACCTAGTCTGGCTGCCTCGCCCTGCTATGACCACAGGCCTCCCCTGTAACACCTGGCTTCTGACATGTGTGCTGGGGAGGTCTCATGCTTATGCAACAAGGTCTTTACTGACTCAGCTAGCTGTCTCCCTCGCCTATTTCTTCAGTGTTCTCTTCAGAAACCTAAACTGATGCCTGGACTTAGTAGGTACTTGTAAGTATATGTTAGCTAAATTAATAAGCATTTCAAACAGCATTGCCCAAAAGCGGGACAACTCCCTCTCCAATGTGCCTAGCTGATACCAAGTCCAGATGCACCTCAGTTCCTAGCTGCTATGGTCACCACCAGGGCCATACTAACCATGTAAGGAAGGAAAAGAGCCGGGAACTAATAGCGTGCTCAGTGGAGATTGGTGAAAAGTATGCCTTGCAGTTTAGGTGTTGGGGAAGCTGTAATTAACTCAAGATGCTTGAAAGTCAGTGGAGGTTCAGGAATGAGCCTAGCTGGGCTGAGCTCCAATGGAAATTCCCAAGTACTATGAAGGAAGCCAGATTAAGGAACCATTAACTCTGATGCCCCAGGCACAGCTAAGTTACTGCAGCAGGAATTTAACAACTCATGACTCAAAGGGATTTCCAACTTGGGAAAATTGTTACCTGACCTTCTAATAATGATCAAAATTACATTATTTCAGCTAATGTAGTTGGCACAAGCCTGTAATGGCAGCTATTTAGGAGGCTGAAGTAGAAGATCCCAAGGGCAAAACCTACCTGGGCTACAGAAGGAGTCCAAGGCCAACCCAGGCAACTGTGAATCCACCTCAAAATAGAAAGGTAGTCAGGCAGGCATGATGCCTACCTACAACAGGAGTTCAAGGTCACTCTTGGCTATCTATGTATGTGAGGCCAGTCTAGGCTATATATACAAGACACTGCTTCAAGATAACAAATTTTAAAAGTACACAAAATGCTTGCCTAGCATGTGTGAGACCCTAAGTTAAACCCCCAGCTGTAAAAAACAAAACAAACAAACAAAAATATACACACAAGAAAAAACAAAGAAAATTCAGGCCCTTTAAATACCAGGGAGCTGAGCATTTGGCAAAGCAGCTTTTCCATTTAAGGAAGTAATATGCCAGAGATCCAGCCATAACCCAAGATATACAGGGCAGGCAGGCGTATGATGGGAATATATAATCAGAGACTTGGGAAGTGTGTCCTGTTTCACAAAGGTTCTTGGCTTTAGCCCATGGGTGCTATGTGTGAAAACAGGCCTGTATTCTGCTCAGGTTCTATCAGACACTCACACTGTCAGTTAATGCCCCCAAATTAAACACCTTAACATTACAAATCCCCAGCTTTGGAAATCATACATTATTGTAGGCTGTGACAGCCTTCTGGGGTAAGTCTACATGGATTAGCGTTCCCCTGGTTGCCTGCCTTCTCACATATAATCAGAGGGACACCCTTTCCACTGCCCTCAGCTACCAACCCCGGCAATGTCAGATCACAGAACCTCAATCACACCCATGCATAGCCCTCAACAGCCTGCTCTGTCTCTACCTCCATCCAACTCTCACACCCTTTCATTTTTTCAATCTATTTTCTGAACCTTAAAAAAAAAATTAAGCCAAGATGGAGGTACACCCCTTAATCCCAGCACTTGGGAGGCAGAGGCAGGCAGATTTCTGAGTTCGAGGCCAGCCTGGTCTACAAAGTAAGTTAGTTCCAGGACAGCCAGGACTACACAGAGAAACCCTGTCTCGAAAAAAACAAAACAAAACAAATTTATGTCTCAGTATTTTGCCTGCGTGCATACATCAAAATCATGTACATACCTGATTCCTGAGAAAATCAAGAGGACTTGGAACCAAGGCTATAAATAGTTATAAGCCATCATGTGCTTAGTGGGAACTGAACCTGTATCCTCTGCAACAACCCTGAGCCATCTCTCCAGTCCCTATGAGCTTTCAAGATACCTTTCTCTAACAAGAACCTAGACCCGTGCTGGGGACTGGTTCTAATTCTTTGTCTTATTTTGACTACCAAAAAGCTGCTCTTCCAGACCTGAGGTTCCCTGCCACAGCTGGCTTCGATTGATAATAAAAAATTATCATGCCGGGCGGTGGTGGCGCACGCCTTTAATCCCAGCACTTGGGAGGCAGAGGCAGGCGGATTTCTGAGTTCGAGGCCAGCCTGGTCCACAAAGTGAGTTCCAGGACAGCCAGGGCTATATAGAGAAACCCTGTTTCGGAAAAAAAAAAAAAAAAAAAAAAAAAAAGAACAAAAGAATTGTCATACAGTCAATGGCTGGGCAGAAAGATGAAGGTAGGACTTTTAGATTGTGCAGGCAAGGGCCTGGGAAAGAGGTAAGAGACAGAATCGCCATAACGAAAAAGATGAAACTTAAAGGTCCACTAGCATGTAAGAATCCGGGAAAGTGACCCTAGAGGTTGGATCTGGAATAGCAGAGATGAAATATAGATTTTAAAGATATTAACTCAGGAATATTGGAGGTGGGTGTTTGTTAGCCTCAGGGAGGATAAGAAATATGCACCCAGGCTAGAGATGTCTCAGCAGTTAAGAGCACTGACTACCCTTCCAGAGGTCTGAGTTCAAATCCCAGAAACCACATGGTGGCTCACAACCATCTGTGATAAGATCTGATGCTTTCTTCTGGTGTGCCAGAAGATATCTACAGTGTACTTATATATAATAAATCTTTAAAAAATGTATACGTGTATAAATTTTGCTGGGCACTGGTGGCGCACGCCTTTAATCCCAGCACTTGGGAGACAGAGGCAGGTGGATTTCTGAGTTGGAGGCTAGCCTTGGTCTACAGAGTGAGTTCCAGGACAGCCAGGGCTACACAGAAAAACCCTGTCTCAAAGAAAAAAAAACCCCACCCATCTAGCTAGTCAAGACATCAAAATGTGTGTGTTTGTGTCTTTCCCTCTCAAATCTCAGAGGGCTCTGGAGCGTAGATGGGAGAGCGACCCACAGGGAGCCCAAGTGGTGTAACTAACTCACCACTACATCCCTGCTTCCAGACCCCTCTCCCTTCAACTTCCCCAACCTCAAGGAAAAAAGATGTTATCAAGAGTAGAAGGTTCAGCCGGGCGGTGGTGGTGCACGCCTTTAATCCCAGCACTGGGAGGCAGAGGCAGATGGATTTCTGAGTTCAAGGCCAGCCTGGTCTACAAAGTGAGTTCCAGGTCAGCCAGGGCTATACAGAGAAACCCGGTCTCGAAAAACCAAAAAAAAAAAAAAAAAAAAAAAGAGTAGAAGGTTCCCTGCCTACCATCTGCCATGTGCTGACCCACAACTGCTCCTCTCCACTGTCCTTTCCAAGGCTCACCTAGGGCTCACGCCTGGGCTGTGTTTACTTATGGCGATTTGCATTCAGACAAAGGAGCCTTGTTCTCTATCCTTCAATGACCTGGTCTTCACCTCAGTCTAACATGAACTTTTAGATTTCTTCAGGATCCCAGTGTCCTCACCTAGGCTCACCTAGGCTCACGGTCCACTCTAATTTTCTAGGTCTTTCCTTCCAGAACCTCAGCTCTAACAATCTGCTGGCCATACCTGCCACCTTCCTACTGCCCCTCAGCTACCGGTGAAGATAAGATTCTATGAGCAGCCTTTTATAATAACTCCTGTCCAAGTCCCTCCACTTCCTTTGGTGACACTATACAGCTAGAACATGCCAGAGACATGCCTTTGTTTGCTGAGAAAAACCAGATACCCATCCACCCCGAAAAAAAAACCAAAACCTATCCAAACTGGTGCCTCCGACAAAGCTGTTGAAGCTTGATATAAGTGAGGGCAGCAGTTCACTGGCTGGGCCAGCATACTTCAAAAAGGTCAGTAGGTCTAGTCTGTTCAGAAGGACACAGCCTCACCAATCACTTTGTGTGACCTTCCAAAGGCCTATGATGTCACCACCACATCAGGCTGGATCAGGCTCAGACAATGCAAGAGCTTAGAAAAGCCTTAACAAGTCACAGGCCAGCTAACTGAGTCTGGCTTATACTACAATGGTCAACCTCTGCACTTCTGACTCTGTGTCTCCCAGAGCTGAGCCTCTCCCAACGGCCCATCGGCCTGTGGCATTTCCCCATAATTCTTGTTGTTGCCCTAGTCTTAGACACAGAAATAAACCATTCCTCAGAAGCTACCACACTTCCTGCTTTCTCTTTCTTTTTCAGTGGCTGTGTCCACTTCTCCCCTTCCTGACTTCTGTTCCAGCGTGTGTGTGTGGGGGGGGGGGGGATCTTTTCCTTGATCACAATCAATTTTACTCTAGACCCTCACTACTCCCTCCCACTACTTGGGACACTGGTTCCAAGGTCTTAGTATGACTGTCACCTACTCATTCTTCTTGTTAAGACAGGTGCCACCCTCCTTAGAGTACTTCCTGAGTTAAGTACCCTTCACCATCTTCTATCACTGTTCTTATCACCGCTACGTCATTTAATCTTTGGCGAGTACTCTGCTCGTTGTTAAGTGTTCGCTCCCACTGGAATCCATGCTCTGCGAATGCAGGAACCTGTCTAGTCTTGAGTCAGCCAAGACCACTATCCTTGTGGACCCTCAGCGGGGACTCAATCGTTTTGCTCAATCAATGAATTCTTTCAAGAGATCTTTTCAAAGCTGGCTAGTGGTTGTCTGCGCAGTTAAAAGTTGTAACAACTCGCTGGGTGGCCAATACGACACTCTGAAACCAGGCGTTCCTGCATTGGCAGGCACCTTGGCAAAGCTTCTGCCTTCTACCACCGCTGCTTTTCTTCTTCCTTGGGACATCATGGAGGGCTGCTGCCATACATGATATCAACAGGTGTCTGAAGAGCGTTTTCCCTGTACCCAAAGCGGCCAACAGGTCTCCCGAACAAATTTCCACCTCAGATGCTTGAATGCGCACCCCCCTTTCCCCGTCCCCGTCCCCAGCACGGGCTTTCTTTGGCCAAGCAATTTCCGCTTCGTTGAGTTCCTCACCCACTTCCAGCGCCACGCCTTCCTAGGTCAATACACCTCGTCTCCCTCCCTTCCTCCTTCCTACTCGAGGGGACACTTTGCTAACCCTTTCGCCTCCGCTCTCGCGGTGCTCCGAACCTTCTAGCCCGCCACCTGCAGGTCTGGCTCCACCGCCCATCCTCCCCACCCCCAAGGAGCCTGCGATCCCTCTGCGCACTGAGTACCCCACCTTCGCTGCGGCCTCCTCTAGCCCCTGCTCCCGGATCCCCCGCCTGGCCCTCACCGTAGACGTCTAGGTCTCTGCTGGCCGCCTGGGCCCCGGAGAGAAGCAGCGAAGCTAACAGGGCGAGGAGCGCCCGGCCCCGCCGCGGCTCACACAGCTGCGCCATGACCTGCTGCCCGCGCCGCGCGCCAGGCCTCGAGCCGCCGGCCGTTTGCGGGGTGGGGTGAGGTGGGGTCTCGCGAGCAGGTGCGGGAAAGCCCACGGCCGCGCACGCGCACTGCAGGCCCGCGCGCTCAGGTGCGGCTTCGCCCGGGAGTAGGACTTCGAGGCGCCCGGGTCCCCGGAAGCCCCTTTTTTTTCTGGCTTTTGGCGCGTGCGACGCCTTAGTTGTCTCCCAGCACGGTCCCTGGACGCGCGCGGCAACACTCTGCGACTCTTCCCAGACTGGGAAGGCCTCCACCCGTTCGAGGGGCGCAACGGAGAATGGCGGACGCAGGGACACAAGAGAAGGTGGCACCCAGGCAGGGGGTGGGGCGCACCTGGCGGGGCGGGGCGGGGCGGGGCGGGGCGGTCACGACGCAGGCGCGGAGGGCCGGCACCTGGCTCTGCGGCCTGCACCTGGCACAGTCCCCGGCTCCTGGGAGGAGGCGTGGTTGGCATTGACCCCGCCCCAACCGGACCTTGCGGGAGGCGTGGGTCTGTGGAGCAGTCTCGCCTTTTAGTGTGAGCTTTGGACACGACGTCCTTGTCCCTTCGTGCTTGCGCTGCGACTATGGCGAGAGAAACTTTTCGGAAACCTGTGGCTGTCTGCCCGCTTTGCTTTAGCGCTCCTTTAGGTGTGAGGGATGTATCCTGCCTAAATTCCTCGTTCTCTGAGCCATAATCAAATGTCCCGGATTGAGCAGTGGCCAGGCCAGCTTGACCTGGGTGTCGTCAAACAGGATCAGCTTGTGATGCGGAAGCGGAGGGAAGAGTGATCAGGAATGCGATGGGGAAATCCTACAGTTGAGTGAGCAGGGGTTGGGACAGTGAAAATCAGGGCATGATAAGAGCCCTGTTTCCTATTCAGTGCGACTGCCAGCTAGGCAGGGCATTGTCTGGAAAGAGGTGACAGGTCCTTAAAACGGCAGGGTTCTCTGGACCCCGTACAGGAAAACAAATACAGCTATAAAGAAGTGTTAGGGTGAAGATCAGAAACTTGCATAGGATGAACAGACCTGTAGGAGGGAGGGACACGGGGACTGGACTAGGTCCCAAAGGAGACTTACAAACCACTACCACAGAACCAGGGTGGGCTTCTGGGAAGAGGCTCCATTTAAACTGGATGAACGGAGGAAGGCTGACAGAGGAAGTAGAAGGCTATAAGCAGAAGAATTAAGATGATCTCGTTATCACTGAAAATACTGCTCTTGGGCTGGCAAAGTGGCTTAGTAAATGCACCTGCCACCACACCTGACGACCAGGTCCCGCACCTGCTCGCGAGACCCCCCACCCCACCCCATCCCACCCCCCAAACGGCCGGCGGCTCGAGGCCTGGCGCACGTCACAGCGCAGGCAGCAGATAATGGCGCCGCTGTGTGAGCCGCAGCGGGGCCGGGCGCTCCTTGCCTTGTTGGCTTCCCTGCTTCTCTCCGGGGGCCCAGGCGGCCAGCAGATTCCCTGTGCAAACATGGTGGAAGAAAAGAACTGGCTTCCTGAAGTTCTCTGACCTCCACACCCTAGCCATGGCACCTGCCAGACCACATACACAGACAGACGGACAGACAGACACACACACACACAAATAAATGTGTTTAAGAAAAATAAAATAGCTGGAGAGGTGGCTCAGTGGTTAAGAGCAATTGACTGCTCTTCCAGAGGTCCTGAGTTCAAATGCTAGCAACCACATGGTGGCTCACAACCATCTGTAATAGAATCTGATTTCTTCTTTCGGTGTGTCTGAAGACAGCTACAGTGTAGTTAGATATAATAATAAATAAATCTTTGGGGGCTGGCGAGATGACTCAGTGGTTAGGAGCACCGACTGCTCTTCCGAAGGTCCCGAGTTCAAATCCCAGCAACCACATGGTGGCTCACAACCATCCGTAACAAAATCTGATGCCCTCTTCTGGAGTGTCTGAAGACAGCTACAGTGTACTTACATATTATAAATAAATAAATCTAAAAAAAATAAAATAAAAATAAAATAGGGCTGGAGAGATGGCTCAGCAGTTAAGAGCACTGAGTACTCTTCCGAAGATCCTGAGTTCAAATCCCAGCAACCACATGGTGGCTCACAACCATCTGTAATGGAATCTGATTTCTTCTTTCGGTGTGTCTGAAGACAGCTACAGTGTACTTACATATAATAAATAAATCTTTTTTAAAAAGAAAAAGAAAATAGCGTCCTTATTACGGTAAACAAAGTAGGCCTGCTTGCAAAAGCCTGTATTGCCAGCACTCTGGATGTAGAAACAGAACTATGATAGCTCACAGCCAACCCCAGTAACAAGCACCAACCCTCAAGAACAAAAAGCAAAAAGAAAACCAGCAGGTGTGGGGTGTAGTTCACCTGCTACAGCACTCACCTAGCACACAGGAAGGCCTGAGTTTGATTCTCAGCGTCACACAAACCAACCTTGGCATCACAAAGCCAACCTTCTTGGCAGATGCCTGTAATCCCAGCACTCAGGAGCTGAAAGCCAGAGGACCCAAAGCAAGAGTTCAAGTTCATAGTCAGCATAACAAACTCAGACCAGCCTGGGATTCATGAGACCCTGCTAAGCAACAGAAAAAAGCATTACAAACCAAACCAAACAAACACCAAACCTAAATGCTGGAGGGAGGATTTGGGGCTGGAATGAAATAAGTCAAGAGTCTTGGAACTGGCCGTGGAGAAAAAGAGCCATGAGGAGCAAGCCTCGGTAACTGAAGACTAAGAGAAGAGGAACAAAACTGCATCAGAGCCGGGTGTGGTGGCGCACGCCTTTAGTCCCAGCACTTGGGAGGCAGAGGCAGGTGGATTTCTGAGTTCGAGGCTAGCCTGGTCTACAGAGTGAGTTCTAGGACAGCCAGGGCTAAACAGAGAAACCCTGTCTCAAAAAAGAAAAAAAAAAACAAAACAAAAACTGCACCAGGAGCAGCCGACAGGTCTCTCTCTTTTCAGATTATTTTATGTGCATGAGTGTTTTGCTTAAATGTGCATCTGACTACCACATATGTGTGTGCCTGGTGCCCACAGAGACCAGAAGAGGCAGTTAATTCCCTGTAACTAGAGTTGTAGCTCCAGTTGTGAGCCACCATGTAGATGCTAGGAACCAAACCCCAGTCCTTTGCAAGAGGTGCTCCTTGTTTTGTGACTGGGTCTCTTAGTGTAGCCCTGGCTGTCCTAGAACTCTATATGTAGACCAGGCTGCCCTCAGACTTAGAGCTCCATCTGCCTTTGCCTCCAGGGTACTGGGCTCAAAGGCGTGCGCCACCACAGCCAGCCCATGGATAATCTTATGAGTAAATACCTGGGTATGGTGGAAGCCAGGGCCACTGTCATCGTCGTGTTGCAGAAAAAACATGAGTTATCAATACAGTGTTTGCCTTAAGCAACTAAGATAGTTTTATGCATGCTATTTTCTTTATCTTGCCCAGAACTCTGATCCCCACCCTTCTGGCTTCCCTCCAGCTCCTACTCTGTGCTTGTAAACAACCCCAAGTGGCTAGAGATCCTGGTTGGGGAGAAAGCACGATTCATTCATTCACCCACTGAAGCACGTACTCACTCAGCACACATTTTGAGTCAGGTCCTGCTATAAATGTGAAAAGGTACAAGTGTGAACAGATCCGGGCACTGTTAGAAATCACCATGCAAACTGGGCGTGGTGGTGCACGCCTTTAATCCCAGCACTCGGGAGGCAGAGGCAGGCGGATTTCTGAGTTTGAGGCCAGCCTAGTCTACAAAGTGAGTTCCAGGACAGCCAGGGCTACACAGAGAAACCCTGTCTCAAACAAACAAACAAGCAAACAAACAAAAACAAAAAAAAATTACCATGAAGTGACGGCCAGTAGACGTTTGATGCTTGCCATGACACTTGCTTTGGAATACTCCTCAGTACCCACTGAGGTGGGCTCAGGCCTCTAATCCCTGCGAGTAAGAAGGCTGGAGAAAGATCATGATGAGTGCCCGGTCAGTCTGGGCTACATAATGAGGTCTCAAAAAGAGACAAGACTGGGCATGGTAGTGTCCTCTTCTAACCCCAACACTCAGGACACAGATGTGCAGAGATCTCTGTGAGTTTGAGACCAACTGTTCTACACAGCAAGTGCCAGATCAGCCTGGGCTACACAGTAAGACCCTGTCTCAAGAGGGGGTCAGGGAGGAGGAGCAACAAGAGTTGGACAACTGGCTCAGTTGGTAAAATGCTTGTCATTCCACCACAGGGCCCCGAGTTCAATCCCCAGCACCTATGTAAAATGCTGGGCAGCATAGCAGATGACTGTAGTCCCCGTGCTAGGGAAGTAGAGGCTGAGGGTGCCTAGGGTTTGCTGGCAAGTAAGCCTGACCAGATTGGCAGTCTCCAGGTTCAAAAATAAAATGGAGAGGCTGGAGAGATGCCTCAGTGGTTAAGAGCACTGACTGTGCTTCCAGAGGTCCTGAGTTCAATTCCCATCAACCACATGGTGGCTCACAGCCATCTGTAATGGGATCTGATGCCCTCTTCTGGTGTGTCTGAAGAGAGTGATAGTGTACTCACATATATAAAGTAAATAAATAGTAGATAAATAAGATGGAAAGCCACCTGATGTAGAGCTCTGGTCTCCGAATATAAGCCTGCACGTTCACACTCAGCCAAAATGAAAGAAACTGTGATTTCCTTGTTAGAATTATAGAGAACTTGCCTAACAGCTGTTTATTCTGGCTACTTTTGTTTAAAGACCAGCTCATCATCATCTCAATAAAAACGAGTCTATTTAGAAAGGTTAGCTGTCATCTTTGGAAAAGCACGGGTTTGTGGAGACATAATGTGAATAACAAGGGCTGTTCTAGGGCTGAACCCAGGCCTCGCAGGGCTGTGTGGTGTGTGAGAGAGGCAAGCACCCTCATAGGTGTGTGTATATTTTCTCTCTTTTTTTAACTTTAATTTTTTCAGGCATACTGGCACACACCTTTAGTCCCAGAAGATCTCTGAGAGTCCTGATTTATCTCTTTCCGCCTTATTCCTTCTAGATTGGATCTCTCAGTGAACCTGGATCTAGGTTGGCAGTCTCCTGTGTCTCCCACCCAGATCTGCACTGGTCTATATATCCAGTCTCAGTCAGGCTCAGTAACTTTTGCACACCCTGTCTTAAGATAATAATAATGATGATGATGATGATGATGATAATAGCAGCAGCAGCAGGAGGAGGGAGAAGGGTGGAGATGTGGCTCTGAGGTGGAGCTGAATAAAGCGTCTCCTTGGATGGAAGGATCCTTTAGCACTGATTTGTTTGAAATTGTGCAGTGTGTTCTAAGAATGACTTTTTAGAGAGGACGTAGGTTCAGATAGGATCTTTCTATGTAGCCAACAATGTCTTCTTGTGTTTATGTATTTGTGTGCCCAGTCATGTACTTGTAGGTAGAGGCCAGAAATCAGTATCTGCTATTTTCTTCAATCCACTTCCACTTTATATTTTGAGACAGGGTCTCTCACTAAACTTGTAGTTTGCTGATTCTGGTAGATCAGTTGGTTGGAGAACCCTAGGGGTCTCCTTGTCCCTAATTTTCTAGAACTATTACTACAAGCAGGCACCTCCATACCCAGCTCTTTTTTTTTTGTAATGTGCGTAAGCATTTGCCTGAATGTATATATGCATAACATGTGGGTGCCTGGTGCCCTTATAGGTCAGACGAGGGTATTCGATCCCCTGAAATGTGGTTGTGAGCAACCACGTGGGCTCTGGAAGCAGGACCTGTGTTCTCCACAAGAGCAGCCAGTGTTCTTAACCTCTCCTGCCTGTGCCTTCTCATAGCTGGTTGAGAAGCAGACACAAAAAGCAAATGGTTAAATCATACACACACACACCTTGGTAAAGTGCTGTTGTGTGATGCTGAGCTCAGACACAGACTGCTCACCACCAGTGAGGCTCGAGCTCCCCCAGACCCTCAGCAATAAAGGAAGTGTGGTTCTTGCTGCTTCTGGCCTGAGTAAGCCAGGATCTTCCCTTGACACCCTTGGTCACATTACCGTCCACTTCTCCTTGTCATGTAATAAACTGCCACTGCCGCAGGTGAGCGCTGGGGAGGCTTGGTTCTGTGCTGCCTGCCGTTCGTTTGTTTCTAGTACAGTGCCTGACATAGCACATGCTCGTGCACGCCCGAGTGCCAGGTGTGTTCTTCAGGAACCCTCGGAAGCCAGAAGAGGGCATCAGATTCCCTGGAACAGGAGTTACAGGTGGTTGTGAGCCATCGGGTGTGTGTGTGTGTGTACATTCTGGGAACTGAATCCAGTTCCTCTACAAGAGCAGCTGATGCTCTTAACTGCTGAGCCATCTCTCCAGGTACCCCTATCTCCCATTTTTGAGGAATTCTCAGCATGTAGTCCAAGTTTACCTCGAATTTTCATCTATCTACCTCAGCCTCTTTTGTACTGCCTTTACCACCCTTCCTCAATAGCTGAGATCCATCGTGCTGGGTCCTTAGGCTTAGCACCAAGCCTCTTTACCAAGGGAGCCATCTCACTCAACCAGGCGTCTGTCTATCTATCTATCTATCTATCTATCTATCTATCTATCTATCTATCTATCTATCTGGGCAGGGTCCATAGCTCAGCTTGTCCTGAACTCTGAAACTCACTCTATAGCCCTCCCTCACTTTGAATTCCTGAATCTCCTGCCTCCACCTCCTAAGCACCTGAGTCACATGCTGTTGACACACTCAGTAAACACTGTGTACTGGAACTGTTGGTATTCTGTCTGGACTCCACCCCCACAGTTACCTGGCAGCAGCCAGGTATGCTCCTCCCCAGTTACCTGGCAACAGCTGGTAGGCCTGGCCCACTATAAAAGGGGCTGCTTGCCCCCTCCTCTCTCTCTTGCTCTCTTTCTCCCTTGCTCCCCCTCTCCCTCCATTCCCTTCTCTCCTCTCTCCACGTGGCCATGGCCAGCCTCTACTTCTCTACTCTCTCCTTCTCTCTGCCTCTACTGCCCTCTTAACACCCCTCCCCGTGCCCTGAATAAACTATTCCATGGTATACGGTCAGTGTGGCTGGTCTCTCAGGGGGAAAGGATGCCTTGGCATGGGCCCGCCGAGACATCCCGTTCCTCACACCCCGCCAGAACATTTTTTTTTTTTTTTTTTTTTTTTTTGGTTTTTCGAGACAGGGTTTCTCTGTATAGCCCTGGCTGTCCTGGAACTCACTTTGTAGACCAGGCTGGCCTCGAACTCAGAAATCCGCCTGCCTCTGCCTCCCGAGTGCTGGGATTAAAGGCGTGCGCCACCACGCCCAGCTCAGAACATATTCTTATACAGCTTTATCTTTTTTATGATCACAACAGGAACAAGTGAATAAATGGATAGATAAGTGGATGGATAAGTGTGTGAATGAGTGGGGTAAACGAAATGATGATTCAAGCACTTGCTTAGCACTCCTGGGGTCCATTTCCGATCACCTTCTGGGAGCGGGGGTGAGAAAGAAAAAGTTGAGTGTGGTGGCTCAGGTCTGAAATCGCATCACTTAGGAGGTGGGGGCAGGAGGTTTAGGAGTTTAAGGCCAGACGTGGCTAATAGGCCCCTCTTAAAAAGAGAAACTTCATGGGGATCCCCCTCCCGTACAGCTAGGCCCGCTGCCCTTGCAACACCCTTCGCTGCCGCCAGAGGGCGCACAGGACGGACCCTAGAGCGTGTCCCGGAACCCCGCCCGGAGATGCCTGGACTGGAGCACTCTTAAGATGGGCACTCCGCCCCCACCCATCTGCACCCCGGCAGGACCCGGGTCTTGAAAGCTGCACATTAGCCTGCTCGCCTCTGCAGGAAGGGAAACTGAGGCCCGGCGGCCGGGGAGGGGCGGGTCCCAGAGCACAGCCCCCGCCCCCGGTGGCCCCGCCCCGGCCAGTAAGAGCCCTGAGCGCGAGGCTGGGCGCAAAGTGGGGACAGCGGGCGACTGTGCGATGGCAGCGCAGCGGCTGGGCAAGCGCGTGCTGAGCAAGCTGCAGTCCCCGTCGCGGGCCCGCGGCCCGGGGGGCAGCCCCAGCGGGCTGCAGAAGAGGCACGCGCGAGTCACCGTCAAGTACGACCGGCGGGAGCTGCAGCGGCGGCTGGACGTGGAGAAGTGGATCGACGGACGCTTGGAGGAGCTGTACCGCGGCAAGGTGAGACTCAGAGGGGCCGGGGCTGACGGACGGAGGTAGCCTGAGACCCTGCGACCTTGGTGACCCTAGTACATGCTCACTGGTGCACCGACTGCTGCCTGTGCTAGGATTCATGGCCCGAGGCGCTGGTCTCCGTACTCAGAGGCATACAGCTCGTGGATACTCAGACAAGCACCCAGGATCCCAGACCTGTGTGCGTCCAATCAACCCAGACAACTGGGAAGGGATGGGGATGAGATGAGAAAGAAGGTGGTGGGGGAGGGGAGGGGAGGGGAGGGAAGGGGCAGAGCCAACATATTGAGAGAACGGATAGGGACAGGGGATGTCCTTAAGCCAAACATAGACATGGTGACAAGGGAGATAGGACAGCAGAGACTCTCAGCAGAGGAAGCAACAATTTACACAGATGACGGAAGTCACAGCCACTCAGACACAGCACTCAAGTGAGCCACACACAAACTCACAGGAACACAAGTGGATTAAGTTAAGGGACAGCATGGCCTGCCCTGGGCACACTAACATGCACGCACAACACAACCCCCCTGGGCGCCAAGTGAAGAGATACAGCTGCGCACAGATACACATCAGTTCCAGCTGGGGTGCTCCAAGCTCCAATAGCTATCCGGGGACACAGAGTGACTCAAGTTACATGGGCCATTATCTGCTGCCAAAAAAGAAAAGTATGGCTGCCTACAAACAGAAGGGCAGATGTCACAGTTCTGCACGCACACACACACACACACACACACACACGTCTGGAAATTACACATGGAACTGGTAAAAGTGTCCCAGGAATACAGAGTACTAGAAACCAAGGTAAGCAGGGCCGCTAATGCTTGTGACCTCAGCACTTGGGAGGTGATGGCTGAAGGGTTAGGGGTTCAAGGATGACCTTGGATAAGGAGACCCTGTCTGAAAAATACAAAACAAACCTGGCATGGTGGCGCACCTCACACCTTTTAGACTCAGCACTGGGGAGGCAGAGGCAGACAGATCTCTGAGCTCGAGGCCAGCGAGGTCTACAGAGTGAGTTCCAGGTCATCCAGGGATACATAGAAAGGCCCTATCTTAAAACAAAACAAAACAACAGCAACAACAAAAAGATAAATGCAGATAGTCCCTACAGCTGCCATGTCTGACCTGGGATAGCCACATTGGAGAAGCAACCACACTGGCTACACTCTCTCAGAGCAAGTAGGCTCCTCAGTCTCGGGCCCAGCACACTTAGATGCCAGAGGTCCCTTCTCCCACACAGGACAGCACCCTCATTGCCCAGTTGGAAACTGGGAAAGTAGAAGCTTAGGTCCTGGGGCCTCTGGCCCAGGACAGCTGGATCTTGTCCACAACATGACCAGGTATCCCTTGTATCACCACCATGAGGCCTTAGCCTCCCCTCAGAGACGATTCTTGTTAGCCAGCCATGGTGGGCCTAGATGGTCACATCTCTAACCCAGCAACCTGCGATGTGGTTGGCCTGGCTGGCCATAAGCCCAAAAGCCCTTCTTGTTCCCAGGGGAAGGGGCCCGCCCCAGCTGGTTCCCCTCCCGAGCACCACTGCTAAGACTTTCCCTTGAAAGGGCAGAAGCCAATCCCTCCCCGAATCCCAGAATCTGACATTCCCAGACTCGACTGGGCCTGCTTTGCTGAGTAGGGACTGCAGCCAAGGAGAGAGCCCCGTGCCAGCCCCAAGGCCCCCGGGCTGAGCCAAGGGTGCAGGCATCGATCGATCGGGCTGGTACCAAGGCCTGGGCCTCCTTCCACCCATCTGTCACTCTCCTCACCCCCACCCCCCCACCCCCCACCCCAGAGCAGATGTCTGACTCGGTGGTGCCGTCCCTGCCTGCCACACCATCTACCGCTGCAGGCCCTGCAGGCCCGGCCAGCTGGGCCTGGGGTTGCTGAGTGCCTCTAGAGCCCTGGACAAAAGGCTCTGACCAGCCCACTCTCCCTGGCCGTAGGAGTCAGACATGCCGGACGAGGTCAACATCGATGAGCTGTTGGAATTGGACAGTGAAGAGGAAAGATGCCGGAAGATCCAGGTAGGTGGAGAGAAAGGAGAGTCGTCCCTCCCCCAGTCCAACAAATCACAGAGCCCTAAACAGGACAAGCCAAGTTGACATGTTTATTAAACACTTGCTAAGCCAGACACTAAATCCTCCACAAAACGCTATAAAGTAGGCACATTCACCAGCAAAAGGAAAATGAGACTCAGAGAGGCTGAAGTGTTTGCTCAGGGTCACACAGCTTGTCCAAAGCTGGGAGCCAAACCCAGGCTGCCCGTGCCCTGTCCTTGCCCGCTGACCTGACCGCAGAGGCATGGCCTTCTAGCCTTCTGGAGCTGGTCACTGTGAGCTCCTGCTTGAAGCCACTTGGGTGGTCCACCCTGGCATTGAGAAGTCTTGTTCCCTTGGGAGAGGGAAGGGCCTCTGAGGGAATAGGTGTTATTTATTTACTGTTTTTTGTTTTCTGTTTGTCTTGGCTTTTGTTTTGTTTTGCCCTCCCCCATCCCCCAGGGACTTCTGGAGGCTTGTGCAAATCCCACAGAGGTGAGTTTCTGTCTTTGGGAGTAGAGCCCTCACCTCACTGGGGGATGAGGGATGGGGGAGGGGAAGCCTGGCCATGGCCAAGATGGATGGGGACAGTCCTGCTCTTTGTCATCCTCGTCTCCTCCTCCTCCCCTCCCTCCTTCCCTCTTTCCCATCTGTCACTGAGATCCACAGGCTGCTGTCTCAGAGCCCATCCCCCATGGGGCTCCTGTTTCTGCCCATATGGTGCCTGTCCCTTGCTGGTTGTCTGGGGGTTGGGGGAGCTCGCCCCCTCTCCCCTCCTCTCTCCCTGTGACTGTCCATACCGTCCTGGGGTTCCTTGTATACCTCTGGAGGGCCCCCATCCTGCAGGTCCTGGAGCTGGGCAACACAGCCACTCCCACTTCCTTCCCTGCTTTAAAAGGGAAAATATTCACAGTTCTCCCCTTAGCTCCTAGATGCCAGAGGGACAAACGTCACCGCCTGTCAGTCGGCCTGGAGCTGGCTCAGACCTGGTCTCTGGGGACTGTTTCTCAGCCTGAGAAACATCTCCCTCTTCCCTCTGAGCCTGTGTCTCTTTCAAATCAGGGTCTTTGTCTCTCTCCATCTCTATTTTTTATTTGACTTCATTTTAAGTGGCTAAGTGTTTTGTCTGCATGTATGCCTGTGCACCACACATGCCTGGTGCCCATGAAGGCCAGAAGAGGGCTCAGATCCACTGGAACTGGAGTTACAGACAGCTGTGAGCCACAATGTGGTTGCTGGGAACTGAACTCGGATCCTCTGGAAGAGCAGTCACTGCTCTTAACCACAGAACCGTCTTTCCACACCCCTCCCCCTTTTTCTTGAGATAGGTACTCAGTGTGTAAATTCCTAACAATCCTCCTACCTCCAGTAGAACTGCTGACCCAGGGAGTAATTTCAGCTTCCTCCGATCTGTCTACCTGCCCCTGCTCTTTTCTCTTGCCTATCTCAGGCTCCAGCCTCGCCTCGCCCTGTTTGGCCCCAGATCCCACTTTGAATAAGCTGTTGCCCAAAGAGACACAGGCCTTGGGGTGGGTGGCCTCTCTCCTGCTCTGTTCTCAGAATCCCACTCTGTCCGTAGGACTTCGTCCAGGAGCTACTGGCCAAGCTTCGGGGCCTGCACAAACAGCCGGGCTTCCCACAGCCCAGCCCCTCAGATGATCCCAGCCTGAGCCCCCGCCAGGACCGGGCCCACACTGCCCAACCCTGACAGCGCCCGCCTCTGCGCTCCACCCCCAAGGCCCAGATTGTTTCTAAGTTGTATTTAATGGTTCTGTAACTGCCTCTGGTGTCTGGATTTTCCTCTCCCCATTACCCTGGCTTTCTGCAGCCCCTGTCCTTGGTCCCCTAAGCCACAGCTGGCCCTGACAGACGGAGAAACATTCCTCCTGGCCACAGAGCCTGAGAACATACCCTACTGACCCTGAGGCGTCCCGGAGACTCGCATCCTGTCCCCACCTCCCCCATATGGACCCAGTCCCAGCTCCTAGGGAAGGCCAGGGCCAGATCCCCTGGCCTTCAGGGTCACGGGGGATGTGCGCGGCCCACTGTGACCCCCTGTCATCTTCCCATAGGGCATCACACAGCGATGAGGCCATTAGTCCGCTCTATGGAGAGTGTGCTTGGTGTTAACTGTGGGAGCTGAGGCCACAGAACAGCGGTACATAGCATTAAAGTGGGAGAGAAGAGCCCAGAAGTGTAAATGGGTTTAGGTACCAGGGATGGGAGGAGCTATTGCCCCTTCTCCAGGGGAGGGGAAGCAGAACAATAGGACAATAGAGATAGAAGGCTTGCTAGAAACCGCCAGCCAGTGAGAGACTAGGGGTGTGGCTCAGCAGTAGAGCAGCCAGTGAGAGACTAGGGGTGTGGCTCAGCAGTAGAGCACCTACTTAGCATAATCAAGACCCTGGTTCCAACCTCAGTAGGGAAAATATATCTGGGAGGTCTTCCTGGAAGAAGCAGCATCGAGGCCAGAGCTTACACAGGATGCTTCAACCATTCTGCAGCATGGACTTGGAAGCAGAGAGCTTGATACCAGGGTTCTGTTGGTGATAATACTAACAGCTGATCAAGGATTGTGGATGCCTCGCCTACTGTACCTATCAGAAGTGGAGAGTGGCTCTCTAACAGCATCCTCCCTGTGATTGACGCTCTGACCCCAAAGTTCCAGTGTCTAGGAAAACAACTCACCCATCTTAGTGAGACTGCTCACTGCCCTCCTGGACAAGGGCTCCATCCCGGGGATCCAAGCCACAGACCAGTAAGAAAAGATAGCTAACATCTGGCTCCTCCTGGCTGGCCAGCCCTGCTGGGGGCCTAGCTGTCTCCACACAGATGGGCTTCACGGCTGCCGCCTCCTCCCTCAGAGCAAAGGATTGAGTGGGGGATGGTGGGTGTCGAATGGTCCCCATTACCTGGCCTCTTGTCCCGGAACACTGCGTGAGCCACAGAACCCTCCACTTCCCTTTCACAGAACCTGTTTTTGGTTCCTCATGGTTGTGGAGGTGACAAACCCCAGTTCAAGCCCCGGATGTTCACTGTGTCAGATCTGCAGTTGCCAGCCGGGTGTAGTGGCGCACACCTTTAATCCCAGCACTCGGGAGGCAGAGGCAGGCGGATTTCTGAGTTCGAGGCCAGCCTGGTCTACAAAGTGAGTTCCAGGACAGCCAGAGCTACACAGAGAAACCCTGTCTCGAAAAAACAAAAAACAAAACAGATCTGCAGTTGTCTATAGAATACAAGAACATCACAGGTGAAGAATCAGAGGCCCAGGTCACCAGTGCCATTTGCTAAAAAGTTGGAACATGGTGACCCTGGGGCTTTACTACAGTACCCGAGTCACTGGGACATTTTTTAGTTTCGGAAGGAGATTGGCTAATTCTTTTTATTTTTAAGATTTATTTTATGTATGTGAGTACACTATAGCTGTCTTCAGACACATCAGAAGAGGGCATCAGATCTCATTACAGATGGTCATGAGCCACCAAGTGGTTGCTGTGAATTGGACTCAGGTCCTCTGGAAGAACAGTCAGTGCTCTTAACCGCTGAGCCATCTCTCCAGCCCCTGTCTAATCCTTACTAAGGTGTTAGTGACTGCTAACAGTTCTGGGAGATGATCCCATGAAAAGGCAGTGTAATTATACACGTGTGAGGCCACAGAAAAAGCACCAGAAAGCTGTGTGTCTCTGTGGTTAAAAACCTAGGGGCTGGTGGGATGGCTCAGCGGGTAAGAGCACCCGACTGCTCTTCCGAAGGTGATGAGTTCAAATCCCAGCAACCACATGGTGGCTCACAACCATCCGTAACGAGATCTGGCTCCCTCTTCTGGGGTGTCTGAGGACAGCTACAGTGTGTACTTTCATATAATTAAAAAAAAAAAAAAACTAAACTGAGAGCCAGGCAGTGTCAGCACACCCCTTTGATCCCAGCACTCAGGAGGCAAAGGCAAGCAGATCTCTGAGTTCAAGGCCAGCCTGATCTACATAGCGAGCCCCAGGGCTACACAGAGAAACACTATGTACAAAAACCTAAGGAGAGGGTAGTGTTCTACAGCCCTGGCATTTGGGGTAGAGGCAGGAAGATTTGAGTTCCAGGATGGGTTACATAGCCTGGTCCTTTCTCAAAATAAAAACAAAAAAGAGACAGCTGCTGAAGGCGCTGGCTGCTAAGCCTGAGGACTTGAATTCAGTCTCTGGGATCTACATGATGGAAGAAGAGAACCACCTCCCAAAGGCTGGTCCTCAGACCCCTTCACATGTGCACCTCATGCAGGAATGAGAGGCCAGCCTGCTCTACATAGGGAGTTTGAGGCTAGCTATGGCTATGTGGTGAGACAGTCTCTCAAAAAAGGCTGTGTGTAGCCAGGCATGGTGATGCACGCCTTTAATCCCAGCACTTGGGAGGCAGAGGCAGAGGCAGGCGGATTTCTGAGTTCAAGGCCAGCCTGATCTACAAAGTGAGTTCCAGGACAGCCAGGGTTATACAGAGAAACCCTGTCTCAAAAAAACAAAAGACAGATCCCCAGACTGAGAACAAAACAAGATGAAAACAAAATGAAAGACTGACTAATGGGAAAATTACCAAAACTTGACTTTTTGAAAAAAGCCTATTTGAAAGAGGGCACATGTGGAGATCAGAGGGCAACCTGAAGAGGGACTTTCTCCTCCCACCGTGCGTAGCCTGAGGATGGAACTGTTTGTCACAATGAATGGCAGGTGCCACTGGACCAACTCAATAGCTGGGGAAATGGATTTTTATCAAAGTGGGGGTGAGATGATTTTGGAGGAAAGGGGAACAGGGAACAGGGTGGGCAGAGACTGGAAGAGGACTCTGAGAAATTTCATCATTTGTCTGCCCTGTGGGAAGCAAACTGGGGGCGGGGGAACTGGAACTCAGAGACGTGCCTGCTCCTGCCTCCTAAGTGTTGAGATTAAATACATGTACCACACTACCCAGGTCTTTTTAAATTTTTTATTTATTTGCCTGCACATATGTGGGTCCTACATGTGTGCCTGGTGGCCAAGGAGCTCAGAAGAGGGTGTCAGGTCCCTGAAACTGAAGTTAGACATGGTTGTGAGCCCCACGTGGGTGCTGGAATGCAACCTGGCTCTTCTGGAAGAGCAGCCAGGATTCCCCCCCCCCCTTCGGTTTTTCGAGCAGCCAGGATGTCTGAATCATCTCTCTAGCCCCCAAATAAAAATTTAAAAATTTTTTGTTTTTGTTTTTTGTTTTTCGAGACAGGGTTTCTCTGTGTAGCCCTGGCTGTCCTGGAACTCACTCTGTAGACCATGCTTGTCTCGAACTCAGAAATCCGCCTGCCTCTGCCTTTCGAGTGCTGGGATTAAAAGCATGCGCCACCACGTCCGGCTTAAAAATATTTTTAAAGTAATTTATTTATTTTCTCTCTCACTCTGCTTTCTTCACGTTTCTCTCTACTGGTGGCATCCACACCTCCTGGCTTCTTTCTCACAGGCTCCGCCTCTGCGCTTTTCTGAGTTCCAAATCCTCCTGTCAGCACTGCCATGGAACAGCTGTTGTTAATGTTAACCTGATTAATTTCTTCCACAGAAGTTAGGGTAGCTACAAAGGACATGTGAGTTTAATTGAGGCTCATTGTGTCCCTGGCTCCAACAGCGCCAGTCCCTTAGAAGTTGCTTGCTACCAGCGCCTCTAGTGGTCATATTTACTAACTGCAGCCTATGCAGGTGAGGTCTCCCAGTGCCTCCTGGCTATTTGAGCCTTTCTTTCCCTCCCTCCCTCCCTCCCTCCTTCCCTCCCTCTCTCCCTCCCTCCCTCCCCCCTCCCCCATTCATCATGCTATAGGTTTTTTTTTGTTTTGGTTTGGTTTTGGTTTTTCGAGACAGGGTTTCTCTGTATAGCCCTGGCTGCCCTAAAACTCACTCTGTAGACCATGCTGGCCTCGAACTCAGAAATCCGCCTGCCTCTGCCTCCCGAGTGCTGGGATTAAAGGTGTGAGCCACCACACCCAGCTCAGGCTATCGTTTTGTTTTTTTTTTTTCTTGTCTTGGGGCCATGTTGCCCAGGCTTACTTAAAATTTCCTATTTTGCAGAGGATGGCCCTGAACTCCTGATTCTCCTGCATCCTCCTCCCGAGATGCTGAGTCCTGACATGCAGCACCTTGCCTATCGGCATGAGTTAGTTTTAAAACTATATCCCAAAGCAGATGTGGGCTGATCCCAGAACTCTGGAAGCTGAGACAAGAACTCAAGTTCAAAGCCAGCCTGAGATATAGCAAGAGACAGGAAAACAAATTCTAGAGATGTCCCAGTCCTGGATTTGACCTTTATTTTAACTCAGTTTCCAAAGTTTCGTGTAAAGGCCAGCTGGTTCTGATTTCTACTGCTTTGGGTCTGAGGTGAGACAGGGCATCTTGCAGGAGGTACATGACCCAGACAAGGCTACTCTCTTCCCCTCCTTGGTGTCCCTGAAGCAATGCAAGATGGGAAGAGACCAAGGCTAAGATGTCATTTGAGGACCTGTCATCAGTGATCTAGTAACCTGCTTCCTCTGTCCATGCTGGCTTCCCGATAGCCCATCCCACTATTAAGTTCCCAGTGGATTAATCCACTGAAGAATTTTGTATCCATGCTGAAACTGCAGGCTGAGTTAGAACTCCCTGTGCAGTCTAGGCTGTTGTGCAGTCTAGGCTGTTCTGGAACTTGCTGAGTAGACCATGTTGGCTCTGAACTTGAAGTGATTCTCCTGCCTTAACCTTTTATTTATTTATTTATTTATTTATTTATTTATTTATTTATTTATTGGTTTTTCGAGACAGGGTTTCTCTGTATAGCCCTGGCTGTCCTGGAGCTCACTTTGTAGATCAGGCTGGCCTCGAACTCAGAAATCCGCCTGCCTCTGCCTACCGTGTGCTGGGATTAAAGGCGTGTGCCACCATGCCCGGTTTCTTTAAAAAACATAATATTTTTATTGATTATTTGGAAATTTCCCATCATGCACCCCACCAAACTCACTTATTTCCAGCCTTCCCCGGTGACCTCCCCTATAAGAGAAGGAAGAAGAAGAGGAGGAGGAGGAGGAAGAGAAGCAGGAGGAAGAGAAAGAAGAGGAGGAAGATGGCCACAAACACCAACATGGCTACCTGTAGCACCACAGAACATGGTCTGCAGAAGCAGCACAGACATCACCGTTGTCTTAGGTGGTAACATGGACCACGGACTTCAGTAAGGCCTCCAGCAGGAGCACAGACCACGGACATTCACCCACGCCTCGGCTGCAGCACATATCACAGATACCATCGTGGCCCTCGGTGGCAGCACAGGCCACCGACATGGTCTGTTGCAGCAACATGACTCACAGACATCAATGTGGCTTCAGGTAGCAGTATATGGCTGAGCAGTGCATTCATGGGCAGAGCCTGTGCTAGCTCCGGCTAGCACACCACCCTGCTGGATCTGCTTGGCATTGATATGTTCCCCCATTCACTGTAACCTTCCAGCCCTGTACCACAGTGGCTTCTCTAGCTCACCTCTCTCCACCACTCACCGAAGTTTCTCCATCTTTCCCACTTCTCCTTCAAATATTTGCTTGTTAAAGTGACATTGCAAACTGTACTGTGTCCCACAGTATAACACACACACACACACACACACACACACACTTGTCCCCCTTAGACAGCCTAAATTCAAATATTCATTGCAATAAGCCATTGGTCTGGTTCAAGGTTCCTGGTTTCTGAAACACCATGAACACTGGACCATCCCGAGACTCTTACTGGATATCCTGCTATTGCCTAGACTCAGGGTGATATTGCAGCTAGTCAGGGTTTCCTGGCATGGGATTGGAACCACACCTTCCTGCTTTTGATGCTGACAGGCTCCTCCACTGTCTCTCTTAATGGCCTCCACGCCACAGGTGGTCTCAGGCTCCTCAGGCAGGTACTGGGCTCCACAGCCATCTTCAATCATAACCGTGCTTCAGGTTTTCATCTTTGATGGCAACCTGGTTCTCTGCAGCACAGGCTCCTCCACGTGCTCCATCAGCTCATAGATGGAGCAGATGTTGGGATGGACCAGCTTGAAGTGCTGACTTGGGCTGGCGCCAAGATGGTTTAGCTTGCCAAAGCCAGAGCAGGTCTGATTTTTGTTGGTTTGTTGCTGTTTGTTTGTTTGTTTGTTTGTTTTTGAGACAGGGTTTTTCTGTGTAGCCCTGGCTGTCCTGGAACTCACTCTGTAGACCAGGCTGGCCTCGAACTCACAGTGATCCACCTGCCTCTGCCTCCCGAGTGCTGGGATTAGAGCTAGGGTTGCTGGTGTGCTCCATCAGGCCTGTCTCTTGTTTACTTTGAGGCCTGGTCTCATTATGTATCCCAGGCTGGCGTCTACCTTGAGATCCTCTGCCCCAGCACCCTCCACTTCCCTCCATGCTGGGGCTAGCCACAGCAGCTCCTCAGCTCCATGTCTCTCCTGCAGCTTGTCAAAAGGAAACACAGTTCTGCCTTCCACTCTTCCAGCCACAGGTCTGGGTTTCCTGGATGCTAGACTGCAGACATGTGGGGGGTGGGGAGGTGGTCTACCACCTCTCTGCACCCCAGGATTTCTTCCCCTTTCATGTACTCAGCCACACTCTGATGTCCCTCTCTGTCCTCTTGTTGCTTACTTCTGTCTGTCCACCTGTCGCCACTCTCCTTTCTAGATCTGTTTGTCTTGTCAGTTTCTACTCCCAAGCAGCCCAGCTCCCAGGCATCGCTCTTACCTGTCCACGGCCTCCAGACCATCCCCCGACGTCGTAGCTGGAACCCAACAAGCTGGACACACCAGAGGCTGGACAACATGGCTTCTCTCACATGGACTCTCAGCCCAGGCTGCCCTAGCTCAGGGGATCCCACCTCAGTCCCTCCAGTTGTCCAGACACAGACCCAAGCCATCTCTGTCATTCCAAAGACTTGCTCTCTTCTGTATAAGTGGTGGTGTACGTTTTGCAGAACAGGGTAACATTATACCCTAGTTGCATGGAGGCAGCTAGAGCCTGTAGCTATGAATGGGCAAATAATTTTGGGGGTGGGGGTGGGGGAGGCAGTTTTTTTTGTAGTTTAGTCTGTTTTCCAAATTGATACGTTGCTATGTCCTGGTGTCGGGAGTTGACCTGACAGAAAAAGAGACACTTGGACACGTGCAGAAAAGCTGGGGCCAAGTGGACTGTGGTGGAGGGGGCCTTTTCTACTCAATAACTCAGAACCTCAGCAAAGAGTATATGTGGCTAGGCTGGTCCCAGTGGGAGTCTCTGTAGATGAGCTGACTCTGGGCTTGCCGTCAGGGGAAGACACATAGAAGCTAGTTTTTGCACACTGTCAACATTTGCAGTTGGAGCAAAGAAAGGTTTTGGGGAAGCCACTGCTATGGGTGTGAGGTATTGGGGACCTTAATATGGCTGTGCCTATGTCAATGAACACACACATTCACTCACTCAAGGCTTTCTCAGCTCCCTTCAATGCTTTCCATCCACTTAGCTCAGCCAATCACAGGCAGGTATCATTGCGCCTAGCTGTACACAGGGGCCTATGATACTGGGGGCTGGGGGAGATGGGAAGCAGACCTGGTGTCCAGGCCTTGAATAGGGTTGGAGGTTCAGAACTAAGTCTGTGCCTCCCTGGCAGGCCCTAATATTTGAGATGTGGCTCCTCCATCCCAAAACACAAGAACCGGCTCTGCGGGGACAAAGACCGAGCCATACTGCCCTCTAGTGGCCAATCTTTTTGGTTCTGACTAAAGAAAAATGACCAAGGGTTTAAAATACCTTTAACCCCAGCACTCGGGTTGGGGACAGAGACAGATGGAGTTTGAGCCAGCATGGTCTACAAATCTAGTTTCAGGACAACCAGACTACACAGAGAAACCCTGCCTCAGAAAACCAAAATATAGGTGTTGATGTTGATGATGATGACGATGATGACAACACTGGTCCCCAGCACTTGAGTGACAGGATGGTGAGGCATCATGGATGAAGGAGGTGAGAATATAGGGAACTTTCTCAGTGATCAGGACACTTAGGTCAGTCAGAAACACAGAAATGTATCACCTTCACGCAGTGGGTCAGGAGCTCCTTAGGGAGATCCCATAGTACTCTGGGATAAATACACTTACTCATATTCTGCACCTTCCAACGTGCTATGCCACCAAAGCAGGCCTTGAATTCCTGATCTCCTGCCTCAGCCTCTGGCGAGCTAAGATCACCATGCCCAGACCCCTACTAACCTTTCACTTCTCTCTGCCCTGAGGTTACAGCCTGGGACAAGCCACTGGGTGACGTCCCTAATACAGCAGCCTGAACCTGCCCCCAACTTAGGCTGCCCCAGGTGTGTGACAGCACAGCTGGCCACCTTACTACTTCTGCCTGCTGGATCTGTCCTCAAAAATGTACAGGGGACAGGGGAGTGGAGCACAGGACTAATCTGGGATTTTATCCATTTATTTAGGCAGTGAGGACAGAGCTATGAATGAAACCACAAACCTTTGGAGCCAGCATTCTCTTTCCTCCCTCCCTCCCTCCCTCCCTCCCTCCCTCCCTCCCTCCCTCCTTCCTTCCTTCCTTCCTTCCTTCCTTCCTTCCTTCCTTCCTTCCTTCTTTCCGTGTGTGTGTGTGTGTGTGTGTGTGTGTGTGTGTGTGTGTGTGTGTGTGAAGCCATGGCTGTTCTGGAACTTACTTTGTAGACTCAGAGATCTACCTGCCTCTGCTTCCCAAGTGCTGGGATTAAAGGCACGTGCCACTACCACGGAGCACCAGTGTTCTAATGAGGGCAGGCAGGCAATGGACTAAATGATTGAATGTGTATATAGTACAGGTATAAAGATTCAGAAGAAGCTGGGCGTGGTGGCCCACGCCTTTAATCCCAGCACTTGGGAGGCAGAGGCAGGCGGATTTCTGAGTTGGAGGCCAGCCTGGTCTACAGAGTGAGTTCCAGGACAGCCAGGGCTACACAGAGAAACCCTGTCTGAAACACCCCCCCCCCCCCAAAAAAAGAAGCCAGCTAGTGAGATGGCTCAGTGGAGAAGAGCATTTCCCAGCAACCTTGTCTCTGGGACTCACAGGGTTGGAAAGCGCCCCCTCCCGTGTGTGTGTGTGTGTGTGTGTGTGTGTGTGTGTGTGTGTGTGTGTGTTGTGTGTGTTGTCCCTCTCTCACTTCCACTCAAGTGCCTCAGACACAGCAGGAGTGCTGACTGGGCACACCACATTCACACATGCACACAAAAGAAATACATTAAACATCATTTTTAAAAAAGTACAACAGGTGAAATGGCAAGCCAATCGTGAACCCTGAGCTTATCCCAGGCCCCACACAGTGGATGGGGACTCTTGTTATCTGTTCTCTGACCATTTGGGTAGTGGGATTTGGTGATGGGTGTGGCATGCACTAAGGAAGAAGGGCGTGGAGGATGAACCCTCTCGGCACACGCTGCTTTCTTTGCAGTGATCAATAAGCTCTCATACCACCTGCATCCTTGCTCACTCCAAACTTGCCTCTCTTGTCATACACCTACAGGTACCTTCTGTTTTTAAGATTTGGTTTTAGACTTATTTCCTCTGCATTAGTGTTTTTGCACCTTGTGCGTGTCTGGTGCTCACAGAGACCAGAAGAGGATATCAGACCCCCTGGAGCTGGAGTTTCAGGAGAATGTGGATAGCCCAATATGGGTGCTGGGACCTTTGGAAGAACAAGAGGCGCTCTTAACTGCTAAACCATCTCTCCAGCACAAGAAGGTGAACTTCTTGAGAAGAGCAGCGACTTTGTCATTGCTGTGTCCCCAGTGCCAAGGAGAGTGCCCGCCCATAGTTGCTATGTCAATGGGCAAAGACATTGATTGAACCCTTCTGTTGTAGGACAGCTTTACAAGTTAGAGCCACTCAGACAAGTAGGGACAGAAAATATAAATACTCCTTACACCCTGTGGGTCATCCACATCTCTTGGGGTGGTGGTGGTGGTGGTGGTGGTAAGGGACTAGATGGTGGAAGAAGCCCCAGCTAGGACTCAGGCATCCCCAGAGTGGGAAGGAAGGATGCTTTAGTAGGAAGCCCAGTCCCGCCCTGTATCCCCAGCAACCAATGGGTACGCCAAACTCCCAACGGCCCCTGGGACGTGTAGTCCCTACAGGGGCGCCCTCGGGCGCCGCCGCGCGCCCCTAGACTCCAGGTCCCGTCGTGCGCTGGGAGGCGCGGGGATTGGCTGAGCCACGCCCCCGGCCCGCCCCGCTTCGCTCGCGCCGCAGCCCCAAGAATGAATGAAATCGTAGCGCGCTGGGCGGCAGAGCGGGCGGCGCAGGCCGGGCTGGGCCCGCGCGCAGCGGCAGCAGCAGCGGCGCCCCGGGCCGGAGGCGGCCCAGCTGAGCGGGCCATGGCCACCGCCATTCAGAACCCGCTCAAGTCGTGAGTGTCCCTTCCCCAAGTCCGAAATCCCTCCCTCAGGAGCCGATCCTCCCCACCGCACTCCCCCGGGCCGGGGTGGGGGACGCAGCGCGTGGATGGTATAAATGGTACTTGAAGACCCCCTTGCGTCCCACTCCCCTGCTGACCTTCTACCCCCTATCGCCCCTGGGGTTAGGTACCGGAGCCCTTCTGGATCGCCGGGGCACCTCTTCTTTGTCGCTGTCAGTGAAGGAATGTGCCGCGGGCTAGGGGGTGGTGGAGGCCGTGTCCCCACCCAGAGTGGGGGTAGGGGCTTCACTCGCCTACTCCATCTCTGCTCCTCGGAGTCTTTGGGGTGCCCGACTTTCCCGGGTGGGTGGGAGGTACCAACCTTTAAGTACAGACCAGGAGCTTCACGCATCTCACCCCATTCCCCCTCATCAAAGCAGCATCCTCTTGTCGGGTCTTTCTCCGGGAACCCCGTGGCTGCAGAGTGGGAGCTAAGGCCATCCCTATTTGAGTCCTTACTGTCTCCTCTCTTTGCTCTCGGGTCTCCCAGACCTAGAAGTCCCGATGTCTCGGTCGGCTTGGACCACGGCATTCCTCCTTCTCCCCGCCCATACCCATCTAACGCGAGCACCTCCCATCCCCTTGGGGACCGGTGCCTCTGGAGCCGCTGCTGGGAGCGCCCTCCCTCTCCGGGAATTCCCTCCCTTTGGGTCTGTCTGTGCTCTACTCTCCTCAGAGCGCAGTCTGCTTGCTGGGCCGGGTGACTGGACACCGGGCCGCCGCGGTCCGAGGCTAGCCCCTCCCGGTCCCTCCTAGCTTTTTGCCACCCGATGTCAGCTTCACCTCTTTATATCTCCCTCTCTCCGTCCTTTCTCGGGATCCCGGACTCCCGGGTCCCAGCGCTCTCTACAGCCCCCCACGCCCCCCACCCCCTTTCCCAGGCTGTGACAGCCGGCTCCGAGTGACAGGAGCGTGGCCGCTCCCGCCCTCTCTCCCTGCAGGAGAGCGGTACTCCCCTCCCCCGCTCCCGGCCCGGCAGAGGAGGCGGAGGGCGAGCGCCCGCGGCGCCGCACAAAGGGGCCGGGGCTACCTCCCCCTTTCCCCACCTCCTGCACTCACGGACTTGACCTTGAGCCTGGAGCTTTGGGAAGGCAAGGGGTGTGCGCCCCCAACCCCCATCCACCCACAAAAGGGTTATTTGGACCAAAGCCCCTCCCCAGTTGCTTCTGGTTTCTGGTGTGTGTGTGTGGGGGGGTGAGAGTTAGGAGGCAGGGATTTACAGTGGAGCAAGGGGGACTGTCTGGTGCCTGGGTCAGTGTGAAGGGGAGAGTAATGGTAATATGCTATGCTTGCCTCTCATTCAAAGCCACACACACAGAGGTCTGCCTTTTGGAGGGATACCCTGAAATCAGTGAAGATTGGAGTTCCAATCTGCGTTGGTGGGTCTGCACACACGTTGGAGGAAGTGTGTGTGTGTGTGTGTGGTGTGCCCTCTGCAGGAGTAGAGGGGGCAGCCAATCTCTTCAGGTTACCCTCCAAAGGGTCTGTCTATTGGGCTGGAAGCGAGGACACACTTGCTCCTCAGGAGTGCCAGAGCCACAGGTCATGGTGGCCCACGCCTTTAATCTCAGACGCAGGAGAATGTCTGCAAGGCTCGAGGAGGCTGTTGAATTAGTCGTTATGGACAGCTCAAGCTGGCCTCAGACACTAAATCAAGGAGGCTGGCCCAGAGTTCCTGACCTCTCATTGGCACCTGCGAGGTGCTGGGATTACAAGTGTGTGCCAGCACGCTCCCCTCCATTTTTTAGTCTTGTGGGTTTTTGCTTGTTTTGTTTTCAAGACAGAGTCTTAAAAACTCTCTAGGCACAGGCTGTGGTCTAATGCTAGGGTGACATACCCGAGAGCCACAGGGCCTCACAAAAAATCCCATCTCTGTCAATCACTCTGCACAGAGCCCGACTCAAAGTATTGATGTAAATAGTGACTAATTAGTATTATCACACAGGACACTGGGCTCCGGGACAGGAGCGTTGCTTGGGCAACTAAGAGGACTGGGAAGGCCAAGTTCTGAGGAGAGTGTTCGCGGAAGGGTCTGTGACAGTGATTGGTAAGGAAAGAGAGCCAGGCCCTTTCCTGGTAGTAGCCTGGACTTCAGAGGTGACAGGACCTGAGTGTAAGGGCCGAGGTAGAGCTGCGAAAGCAAGTTGGTGTGCTGGGAATCTGGAGGGTGGCAGAGAATTGTGACAAGGACCCTCTGAGCTCAACACTGGGTCTGGAGACTGGGCATATTGTGGCATGGTCTGGAGATGATACTATGTGAGGGGTACCCACACCCCTTATTTATCCCTGGGCAGGACGTAAATCAGACACCCTGCTATGCTGGGGGACGCCTGAGATGGGTGGGTGGATGGGGACATTTGTGGAAGGGAGCTAAGTCTAGAGGTGTATTGTGTGTGTGAAGTGCGGGAAATCTTGAGACTTACATGGATGGGTGGACCGCCCCCTGCTGGACAGGAATTTTTTTTTGTATTAACACTTGATATGCTAATTTATGCAGCCACTCTAATCAGAATGCTAAGTTATTCCCCAGAGGTGGGGCTGAGTGTGAGTGTAGAGTGTGTGTGTGTGTGTGTGTGTGTGTGTGTGTGTGTGTTTCAGTAGGTCAGCTCATTCTCTGGGGATCTCTTAGGGTAGAGTCTGTGGGTGACGGTGGGAGAGAAAAGAGGCGAGGAGGCAGGTTTGGGTGACAGGCACACGAATTCTACATCCAGACAGCAGCCAGGGGTTGAGAACAGGTAAGGTTTCCTCCCAGGATCTCAAAGTCCTTCTCTAGAAAATGAGGACAGTCCTGTTTAGCCTGAAGAGAGCTGTGCTAAGCACACAGTGAGTGTTAAGCATTCACTCAGCAAATAGTTGTTGAACACCTACTAAGGCAGGCTATTTATTCTTCCTAATAACGGTGTTACCACTTTATGCCTTGGTACATATCAGATCCTCTTTGTAGATATCTTCTCTGTAGAATAAATGAATTTATAGGTATCTGCCAGGTACTAATTCCAGCACTTGCTGGTGTGGCGTCACACACTAATTTGGAGAGACAGGAAAATTGGCCAGTTTGGGCTGAACAGCAAGATGCTGTCCCTAGAACAGTCACTTACCCTGTTGCTATTGTAATCTTCAGTTCGTTGAGACAGGCCCAGAACGCTTAGCTTATAAAGTCATGCGCACGAAGTCCTACAAGCGAGGATTTGAGGCCAGGAAGAATGAAGGCAGTTCTGTAGTCCTTCGTAGGAGTGGACTGGGGTGGCCACGAGAGTCATCTCTTAGTCACGATGGGTTCTCTAGAGTTTGGAGTGCCAGGTGGCGTCTGGCGTGCTGGTGACACCGCTGGGTGGGCACCTGCGATGTCCCCGCGCGCCTGTGGCCGCTTGTGCGTGAAGGTGGGGTGAATGGAAGTCTGCGAGTGTAGTGTGACTGTGTGTAAGCTGCCATGTGCGCGTGTGTGCGTGCATGCGTCTGTGCACGTGGGGCTGGAAGTGCGTGTGAGTGAGCGTGTGTGAACGACTGCGTGATCCTCCATTCCTTCCCCACCCCACTCCCCGGGTCGGAGGACCCGCTAGGGACTACCACTCCCGGCATGGCCTGGGCGGCCCGCCCTGCCATTCTGATTGGCTGAGATCCTCGTGCTCCCGCCCCCTGGGAATGAATGGATGGGCGGCCTCAGCGCCCGCCCGACCGCTGGGAGGACCGACCCGGCAGGGACCTGCTGGGGGCAGGACCCGGGGAGCAAGATGGCCACGGTCATCCCCAGCCCCCTGAGGTGGTGCGGGCGGGCGCGAGGCGGGGGAGTCGGCGCGGGCGGGTCTGTGCGGCCGCGCGCGCGTGTGTGTGTATGTGTGTGCCGCTGGGGGTGGGGCTGGTGGGGTGTCAGGGGGCTGTCACCGCGTGCGGGGGTGCGAGTGTATGTGACTGAGGGTGTCTAGCAAGAGTGATGTCCGACGCGTTGCTCCAGGACTGGTGGAGGGCGTGGGGGAGGGGTCTCCAAGGATTTTTAGGGGAAAGGGGTCATGTCCCCTCCCAGGGATGCCAGGGTTTGAGAGAGGGTAAATGGTTTAGGGATGCTGGGGCCTGGGTACACTCGAGTCGAATCCACGCTACCTTTGTCTTGGGGTGTGGAGTGTGTTGAGCGACTTATACATTGCTTTTTGTTTTGTAGCTGAATGTGTGGGTATGTATAGGATTTCTTTTATTCTGCACTACCTATCTGAGTATTTGGGTCTCTAAGTGTGTGCACATGTCTGGCGAATCTGCACCATTTATGTTCTGTGTCTATGGATATGGACGTGTGAGGATAGGTCTAAATTTTTGTGTGAACATGAGCAGACCTGACTGACCCTCTGTTTCCAAGGCATGTACCTGTGTATTTGGGGATGTATTTTAAATGTGGGGTTTCTGTTTTTCCCGGGGTGTGCATGTGTGTATATGGACCCCTGTAAATCTCAGTGATGTCTTTGTATTGTGTGTTTGGCTAGAGTGTCTTTGGATGGATATGTAAGCGCATATGTAAATGTTTATAGGGTCCCTATCTTTTGACATTGTGTGACTGTTGGGATGAGTGTTATGTGGTGTGTTTCCATGTTGTGGGTCTTTGTGGATAATCTGTCTCTGGACACATCTGGGTCTCTGGATACATGACATTCATAGGTAGTGCTATGGCTTTTTTTTTATTTGGAATATTTGTGTTCTGCAAGAGTTGTGTGTCTGTTTGACAGAGAGAATTTGTTTGCTACTCCTTTGTGAAGATTGGGATACGTTTCTCTTTGTGTGTGAATCCCGTGTGGCCATGTGCGATTTGTTTGTATTGGGTGTTTGGCTACGTTCATGTGTGGATGGGTCCCGGTATGTTTTGGTCTGTTTCTATATTGTCTGTGAACACTTCTTAACCCGAGACATAATCAAGTTTTAGGTAGCTGCTTCCCTGCCAGCACCCTGCCCCGCCCCCGGATCCAGAGGAGTGGGAGGAGATGGGGGAGGTGAAGGTGGACCTGGCTGGCTTGCCCTTTGCGGAGCAGTGGGAACGGGCAGCCGGGGGAGGGTGCTGGGCCTCCCCGCACTAGCCCTTGCTGACAGCCGCCCGCCCGCTGCTCGCCCGCCCCCACAGCCTTGGCGAGGACTTCTACCGGGAGGCCATCGAGCACTGTCGCAGCTACAACGCGCGCCTGTGTGCCGAGCGCAGCCTGCGCCTGCCCTTCCTCGACTCGCAGACCGGCGTGGCCCAGAACAACTGCTACATCTGGATGGAGAAGACCCACCGCGGGCCTGGTACCCGCCGCGAGGCTGGGGCGGGGCGGGGCCTGCGTCCGGGGACCTCACTCTCACAGCCTCTCTCCTCTAGGTTTGGCCCCGGGACAGATCTACACTTACCCCGCCCGCTGTTGGAGGAAGAAACGGAGACTCAACATCCTGGAGGACCCCAGGCTCAGGCCCTGCGAGTACAAGATCGGTGGGTGGAGCTGTGTCCCCTGCGCCAGCTGTGGCCCCAGTCAAGGCCTTCAGCCCCCCTGCTGCCCTGCTGAACTTCGTCTTTATTATCCTGAGTGTCCCCACAGCAGACTATCTGTCCCCCCACAGCAGACTATCTGTCCCCGGGATGTCTTGAGTTACTTTCTTTGAGTGACTGAGCTGCCAGCTGTACCTGCTATGTGGGTCATGGCGAGGAGGTGTATGGAGGACACGGTGTTATCTATGTCTAGATGTATCAAGGCTGACTGCATGTACTTCCTAGGGAGCTGGGATATGCCTGTGTCTGGAGCTGGGATATACCGGTGTCTGGCCGTGTTTCTTTCTGTGGGAGCTGAGGGCTCTCTCTCTGTGTATTTTGTAAGAGTTAGCAACAGTTCTCTAGCTGTGGGTTGAGGCCATGCACAACGTATTTACATTTATGATTTATAACTATAGCAAAATTACAGTTATGAAATAGCAATGAAATAATTTTATGGCTGGGGGGGGTCACCACAACATGAGGAACTATATTAAATTTAGGGTCAAACTTTTAGGAAGGTTGAAGCCACTCAGAGTGTAACTCTTATTTGTTGCTGGGTGTTTTAGAATGCCTGTTCCTTTCCGGGTGTCTCCAAGAGAGAAAAATGTGTCGGAGAATGTTTGATTTTGTGTGTGTGTGTGTGTGTGTGTGTGTGTGTATGGTAGGTCCATGTCTATCTATCTCTTTTGGGTGTATATCTGATTCCATCAGGGCATCCTGTTGGGGTAGTGTCTGTGAGAGCCTTTCTGTGTTAGGTGTTTCTTCTGGAGTTTTCCAATGTGTTCAGGAAAAGCAGACGTTGGTTTCATTTCTTCCTCTGTCCAAATGTGTGTGTGAAGGTCTGCTTGTATCAAGAGCACTGGAGAGCTGGCTAGCTGTGTTTTCCCATGTATGTCAGATTGGGGTTCTCTGTGTAAGCATGTGGGCACATTTGAGTGCTTCTCCTTGGGGTTGTCTGTGAGTGTCCAGGTGTACCATAGGGTGTACCTTTGTCTTCCTAATTAATGAAGGTCCATATTTCTCAGTGGCTCTGGCTATCTCTTTCTGAGTATCTCTGTATCCAAGGGCTTAATCCTATCTCTTCTGTGTGTCCAGCTGTGTTCAAAGGTCGGCTGTGTTCCTTGTGTGTCTGGACATCTCTCTGCATGTCCTCCGTATGTGTCTGTGTGTATCCTATTCAAATGCCTATCTAACTTTCTTTGGGTATATCTGAGGGTCTAGGTGCTTTTCTACTGTGCAGGTATTTATGAGGGTCCGTATTGTTCCTAAGGGTTTCCAGTGTACTGGGGTCTGGTTCTGTCTTCTTTATCTAGTAGAGCTGAGGGTGTGGCTGTGCCTTCCCAGTATATGGACATTTTTCCAGGGCTTGAGTCGAATCCTTCTTTCCATTGTTGGCTGCATGTGGGAGAGTGTAGGAGAGCCTGTCCCTGTCGAAAGGACCATGCCCCCACCCCCACCCCCTGCAACCTGGGCGCTTTGACCACAGCCTCTCCAACTGATACCACTTTCCCTGTGGACCGTCCCCAGATTGTGAGGCACCTCTGAAGAAGGAGGGTGGCCTCCCGGAAGGGCCAGTCCTCGAGGCTCTGCTGTGTGCTGAGACTGGAGAGAAGAAAGTGGAGCTGAAGGAGGAGGAGAGCATCATGGACTGTCAGGTAAGGAGCCCCTCCCCGGCTGCAGATGATCTAGCACTATACCTTCCTGCTCTGAGATGCCCGGCTCCTCAGGGGCCTCTGGGTACCCTATGGCCCCAATCTCCCAGAACACCTCTGCTTGTAGAAGGCCCCCTGACCTGCTCTCCCACCCCACCTGCAGCACAGCAGTGCCCCCCACCTTTTTGACCCCCCAATCTCCCTTCTACTGGGCCCAGAAACAGCAGTTGCTGGAGTTTCCGCATGATCTCGAGGTAGAAGACTTGGAGGAAGACATTCCCAGGAGGAAGAACAGGGCCAAAGGAAAGGTATCTTCCAGAAGCTTCTCCCCCCACCTCCTCCCCAGAGCTATGTGAAGGAGTAGAGGGGCTTTGCACCCATTTTTTACGGGCGAGGAAATGGAAACTCAGTGGATTATAAACATTTTCGAAAATGGAGCTTGTGGATCAGAACTGTCTTGCAGAGCTGGGTGTGGTAGCCCACACTTGTAATCCCAGCACCTGGGAGGCTGAGGCAGGAGAATTGCTACAAGTTTGAGACACGTGAATTCCAGGCTATTCTGAACTACATAAAGAGACCGTGTGTAAAAAGAGATAAAAAAAAAAATCCTAAACCAAATCAGCCACCCAGACATCAGCAACAACACACACAAACACACACACACTTACAAACACACACACTACATACACACACACAAACACATATGTACAAATATACACTCCACATATATATATATATATAAACACATATATACACATGCACACTACACACAAACACATATACATATACAAAAATATACATACACATATCATGAGCACACACATACAAATATACACATACCACACATACAGACATACACATACACAAACACACACTTAACACACACACACACACACACACACACACACACACACCCTCTAATAAGAACAATAAAAAGGTGTTGGAACACAGATTTAATTCCAGCGCTGGAGAGGCTGAGGCAAGAGGATCTCTGAGTTCAAGACCAGCCTGATCTATAGAGTAAGTTCTCAGATAGCCAGAACTGTGTGGAGAGATCCTGTCTCAAAACAACAACAAGAAGAATTCTCTTCATAGGTGTACCGAGAGAAATTCAAAGGCTCACCACTAGAAACTGTGCCCAGTTTAAGTGGGGAAGATTTCGTTATCATTGTGTGGTTCTGACACCCAGAGTCTCACACTCACACGACACCTGCTCTGTCACTGTGCCACACCCCCAGTACTGAAAAGAAACATTTTAATTTTTTTCTTCAGTTTGACTTTCAAGTCTAAATGAAGAAGCCCACTAAGGCATGGTAGCACATACCCATAATTCAGAAGTAAGAGGGCCACTGCATGTTTAAGGCCAGCCTGATCTACATAGTGAATTCCAGGTCAGGCAGGGCTACATGATGAGACCCTGTCTCAAGCAACAACAGCAACGATGACGACAAATTCAAAAACCCCAGAATGATGAGCCTTTCCCTGGCTTTCCTGTTCCTTACTCCTAACCCTCCTCCCTACAGGCATATGGCATTGGAGGTCTCCGCAAACGCCAGGACACCACATCCCTGGAGGACCGAGACAAGCCGTACGTCTGTGATAGTGAGTTCTGCAGAGGGGAAAGAGAGATGGGGGGGTGGGGGGACACCCAGTGACCTCTCCCTATGGCCCTCGGCAGAGCAGGTGGTGTGAACCTGGAGGCCAGGGTGGAGGAGGTGGCCCTGGAGTCTGACAATCACCCACTCACTTCCCCTCCAGTCTGTGGGAAGAGATATAAGAACCGACCAGGACTCAGCTACCATTACACCCACACCCACCTGGCTGAGGAGGAGGGGGAGGAGCACACTGAGCGCCACGCCCTGCCTTTTCACCGGAAAAACAACCATAAACGTGAGTTGGAGGGTCAAGGCTGGTGGGTGAGGTGCCAGGGGTGGGGCGGGAGCAATGGAGCCTGGAAATGTCTGCAGATGGGGAGGTGGGGGCACATTTAGACATTTCTGGAAAATCTTCAGCTTAATGGTTCCCTCTCCCACCAACCATAGGGATGCTGGCTCTGGGGTTGTCATGACAACCAACCCTCTCTCTCTCTCTCTCTCTCTCTCTCTCTCTCTCTCTCTCTCTCTCTCTCTCTCTCTCTCTCCCTCCGTCCCTCCCTCCCTCCCTCCCTCCCTGCCCTGGCATAATATTTCTGGGTCTGATTTATTGTTTCAATTAGAGCTCTGAGGGGGGTGGTAGATGACTCCCTCCCCCCCACCTCTCTCGTCTCCTTCTCTGCTATGTTAGGATCCAGGGCAAGGTTGGTGGTCCCCAGGGTCCTTGGTGGCCCCTCGGGTCCTTGATACCCACCCGTGGATGTTCTATGCCATGCCAGCTGAGCCATGGAGGAAGGGGGCTATCTCTTTCCTGTCCCTCAAAGAGAGCTTCTTCAAATCCTCAGGACTGGCCCAGAACCTTCTGTGCTGTAAAAATGCTCTGACTAGGCTTTGCAGAACTGTCTGCTAATCGTTGGCCTAGGCAAACTTACTTAGGGGTGGAAACACAGGATGGGGGCAGCCATGGGCTCTTGCTAAGGTTATATGGATCTCCCAGGCTTTTACCCAAATAGAACATATAGTTATCCCAAGAGTTAGGGTTCTGGTGAGAATTACTTGCCCCTCCTTCAGCTTTCCTGCTACTTCCCAGTGCCTGGGCCAAGGGTCCCACCCCTGGGGCTGAGGCTGGGGACAGATGGGACCTTGCCTATGGTAAGAGCCCCTTTCTGTCCCCCCACCCCCAGAGTTTTACAAAGAATTGGCCTGGGTCCCCGAGGCACAGAGGAAACACACAGGTAGGGGCACCTCCCTCCTCCCCGACTTCTGCAGCAGTCTTTGACTGGCACGCCTCACCTGTCCTGTGCCCACCGCTGCCTGCTGTCTTTCAGCCAAGAAAGCACCAGATGGCACTGTCATCCCCAATGGCTACTGTGACTTTTGCCTGGGGGGCTCCAAGAAGACTGGGTGTCCCGAGGACCTCATCTCCTGTGCGGACTGTGGGCGATCAGGTGACACTCACCACATATTTTCTGGAAGATGGCGGGGAGAGGGCATCTCAGAATCTGGATTTAGGGAACGGGAGGCAAGGAGAGTGAGGGCTGTACCCCGCCTGTTCTTGGGGCTGCCTCTGCTATCGGGGTCTGTGGCACAGGAGGAACCAACAGTATGAGGTGCCATGGCTCTGTGCTCTCCCCTGCGTGGAGAGTAGAGAGAAGTTAGGGAGGCATTGTGGGTAGGGGATGGAGCTATGGGAGTAATGAATTGCACTGCCTAGGTACTGTGAATAGCAGGATTGTGTTCTGTAGAACTGTGGTTAATATAATGTGGTTTTCCATGGAGGCCTCCTGGGTAGTAAGACTGGTCACTTCAGCATCGTGGGTAATGGATTGTGGTCGTTACAATGTGGGTTGTCTTTGCGATTTAATACAGTAGAATGTGGTCGTTATGTCTTGGTGGACTGTGGCTCTGAGGTGCTGTGGCTACTGGGCACTGTGGGCTGTCAGGCTGTGTGGGCTGCTGGTGTCTGGCTCAGGGGGATGTAGCTGTAACTGTTGGGTGTTGTGGGCAGTGGTTGTTGAATGATATGGGTAGCGGTTGTCAGGCTGTGTGAGAAGCGCTGTGGGCATTGTCTACAGGTGTCTTCGTGCTGTGGGAGAATGATGAGCAAATTACCACTGTGAGCATCGTCAGCGGAAATCTGTTTGCTGGTGCCTTGTGTGGGCTGGCCTTTGGTCTCAGCGAGGCAAGGTGTGGGGACCCTGTTGTGGAACTCGGTTGCCATAGCGTCCTGGCCAGCCGAAGTCGGCTGCCACGTTGCTGTGGTTAGCAGGAGGACTGGCGGCTCTGCTGTGGGTATTGGAATGTGGCTGACCTAGTGCTATACCTAACAGACTGTGGTGGCCGCAGTGTTGTGGGTGGTAGAACGTGGTTGCCACAGCACTGTGGGTAATGGAATGCGGTTGCCATGGTGTTCTGGGGAGCAGAGTGTGGTTGTCATGGTGGCTGAGTAGGAGACTGTGGTGGCCAACACACAGCTGCCTGCTGCGCAGTCCAGCTTCCGGATGTCTGTCTCAGGGGTAGGGTCCCACCACAGAGCTCACCTTGACCTCCGAGTCAGGGCTGGGGATAGAGCCATTACCTCCCCAGGGGTCAGTAGCCACCAGGGGGTACGACGACGACTTGCTAACTGCATCCCTGCTCCTCGACCCCCAGGACATCCCTCGTGTTTACAGTTCACGGTGAACATGACCGCGGCTGTGCGGACTTACCGCTGGCAGTGCATTGAATGCAAGTCCTGCAGCCTGTGTGGCACCTCGGAGAATGACGTGAGTGCCGGCCCCACCTCCCGGGTGCATCCCGGGCACATCCCCAGCTTCCCTTCCGGCCTGGCTCTGCCACTCTGCCCATGAAGCCTAAAGTCTTCCTTGCTCATAACTCCCGGTGACCAGCGTTAGCGTGCAGTACGGTCGCCACCGTCCTTATTCTTTTATATTCTTTCCCATGATTCCTCCCGACCTCCAGAGTCTGGTACTCCTGTTCTCACTACACATAGAAGATGCTGAGCTCAGAGAGGGAGAAGGAGGCCTGAGGTTACCAAGGTCAGAAGGTTGTAGGGCCAGGATTTGAACCTCCAGAGTTAGTATCTGGCCCTCTGAGCATCACTCAGAATTCTATAGTTACAAAATCCGACTTCGTGAGTCGTCAGACTAGGCCAGTGGACTCCACAGTTAATGCTGCAGAGCCAGTTTTCTCAGAAGGGCCCCCCCCAGACCCAGCCCCTGCCCCAGCCCCCCCCACCCCGGTTTCTGGTGCCCGTGCCCCCAGGGTGCCAGCTGGGCGGGTCTCACCCCCCAGGACCAGCTGCTGTTCTGTGACGACTGCGATCGAGGTTACCACATGTACTGCCTGAGCCCTCCCATGGCGGAGCCCCCGGAAGGTGAGGGAAGAGGTGGGCGAGACATGGGGTGGGTGGGGTTGGAACGTTGTCTTCTTGGTGGCAGAGACCATGTGCTCCGGGTGGGGACAGGTGGGGGGCGCTCTTCATCTCTTCATCGGCTTGAGTCTAATTTTGTCTCTTGGCTTCCCCCGCAGGGAGCTGGAGTTGCCACCTCTGTCTCCGGCACTTGAAGGAAAAGGCCTCTGCTTACATCACCCTGACTTAGGCCTGGCTCTGCTTCCCCAGGACCTTTGGGTGCTGATATCTCCTGCCTCTGGGAGCTCCTGGCTCTTCCCACCCGGTGTCCCCAGTGGAAGGGAGGGGGTGAATCCCGGGGGAGGGGGGCAAGGCATTCTCCCTCTGCAAGTGGAATGTTACCCTGTGGGTGGGTGGGTCCAGCAGGGTCCCTCCTGTCCCCCCTCTTCATCCCTTGACAAATGGGCACCAGGCTTCTGCTCTCCTCAAAGCCATACCCCGCCTCTGGGCGGGCATAGAGGGGTAGTGGATGCCAGCCAGCGGCACGGAAAGAGCCTTTTTCTAAAGAAAAAGACAAAAACGTGAAAAAAAAAGGGAAAAAAAAAGAAATTAATATATACAAAGAGTCCTATAAAGCCTGGCTGGGTGGAGAGGCACTGTTGAGTGTCTGCTGGGCACCTGACTTTACCAGTTTCCTGAATGGTGGCGCCTCCCCACCTCATCTCTGGAGTTGCAACGGTCTCAACTCCTATCTGAGGTGGGTACCATCCCTTCCTCGGTACCCACCGTGGATACTGCATGTGAACTATGGTTTTGAACTCTTCCTGCTCCTCCTTGAGAGCCCTGCCCTGCGCCCGCCCGGTGCCTGCCTGCCAGGCCTGGGGCGTGCAGCTGGGGAGGCCGGTGGGGTGAGGCAGGCAGGCAGCCAGCCCGCTGCAGTGAGAAGCACAGATTGCAATGGACTCAGTTTTTTTTTTTTTTTTTTTTTTCCTTTCTCCCTTCCCACCCCTTTCCTACCCAGCCAGGCTGGGCTGCCTCCTGCCCCCCTGGCTAGCCATTTGGGGGTGGCAAGGGGGTGTGGTTGTTTCTCGTGGTTGTGTGTGTTTGTTGTTCGGGTTTTTAAAAGGGGAAATTGAGACTGCAAGTGGGGGAGGTGGAGGGTTTGGGGGAGTCTGCCCCCAACCCAGGAGTACCCCCCTTGCCACCAAGTCTCCTTTATTGCCTGCCTCTGCTGTGAATTAACTTGTTCTGTGTATTAAACTGGGCCTGACCCCTCTGCCCACAACTGCTTCCATCTCTAACCTCTTTTGGGGTGTCACCAACATGGGAAGCCAAGGGGCCTCACTGGGGTAGAAGCCGTTTGTGGCTGGCCCCCACCTCTTTGCCCCTACACCATGCCTCCCTGTGGCTTTGTCCCAGCTCCTCCCTGTCTTGCTGGAGAGAAGAGGGGGATGGGGTGGAGGGGCTCCCACCCAGCCAGCTGTGGTTGCCATAGCAACGGGCTGCTGCAGCTGCAGCGGGAGGCAGCTCAAAGAGGGAGGTGGGAGAGAAGACTGGGGGGAAGGGAGGGCTGGAGAGACCAGAAGGCAGCCCCCTCCCTGGCTAGGGTTCAGAGATAGCACCTCAGCATGGCTGGCTGTCACTTGGGATTCCCTGTCCTGGGTGTGGCTAAAAGTGGGAGGACAGGACATCTCAAAACACAGGGATTCAAGGAGACAGGCAGGGTGGGGTGGGTGGAGAACCAGGGCAATGGTCAGGAAGGAAGATGGTTCTGAGGCCACAAATATACTGAATGAAAAAGGACAAAGCTGGGGAGATACACAGGCAAAGAGAGTCCCAGGAATTCCAAGGGAAGAGGACAGGGACCAGGAACGGGGTGGAGGACTAGTCCAGGAAATAATAGTTAAAAAAAAAAAAAAGCCAGGCTTTGGCAAGACCAGAGGGAGGGAGAAGTGGACAGCTGTTTGGAGAGACAAGCAGAAAATGTACAAAGTCAGAGGGAGAAGACGAGATAAGGGGACAGGCAAAGCCCCCAGACAAAAGACTCGGGAATGAGCGAGACTTTTGGTTGGAAGGCAATAAAGAATGTAAGGGGCCGCCATCCAGGATGGTAACACACCATGTGTCTCAGAACACCAACACTGGAGGCTGAGGCAGGAGGACGGGGAGTTACTTTCTCTTTAGAAAGGGGTGTGGGGGTGCGGACAGACAACAGAAATCTGAAGAGTGCCAGGCAGATGGGGCCAAAGAGATAGGCTGGCTGAGGAGAGGTGGGGGAAGGGGCAGGAAAAACTGGGGCAAGAAAGGGAAGGGACTACGGGGCGCAGTGCAGGCGCCGTCAGGGCTTGGCTTGCGTGTGCGGGTGCGCGTGTGAATTGTGGGGTGTTGGGAGATGGTGGTATGTCTCCCAGGCCAGGAGAGGATGTGAGAACAGTTTGTTCCCGGGTTCCCTCCCCCACTTGGCCCAGGTTGGTGGGGGGAGGGCAGGGCAGGGCTGGATGGGGCCCTGAGGAGGGTGGCGAGTGAGGATGTCTAAGTAGCTGGAAGCCCTTGCAAGGGCTGATTCTCCACTGGATATAGGCAAACACCTTTCGGAAGACATTTGGGGTCGGGGTGGGGGTGGGGGGGTGCGGGTAGGGTGCGGAGGAGGATCAGAGTTCGCCTCAGACCTGAAGAACACAAGGACTGCTGATGGGATGGGGGCAGTCCTGTCCAGAGAGGCTGACTTCCCACAGAAGGTGAGCCTTTAGGATCTTCCTGTGGAACTCCCAAGTCCAAAGTCAGTTTACCTGGTGCCTCGCCCACCCGCAGATGTCCACAGTTCGGCGGGACACAGACCCAGAACCCCAAGTTTCAAGCCGCCCCCACCTGTCCTGCCTGGAAGGCCATAGAAAACCTGGTTTTGGCTGAGGCTTCAGGAGTTGGTCCGAGACACTTCCTTTAGCTAGATGACTCTTCCTTTACCTCTGGGCCCCAGGGACCCCGGGCGGCTCTTCACTGCAATCCGCCCCCTGCACTGCTGGCAGAGGAAGGTCCACGGCATGGTGGGACCCAGAGGATAGATGAGTAGGTGGGGCAGGGCACAGAAATGAAGCGGGGGTGGGGGTGGGATGGAGAGGGGCGTGGCTTGGGGGCCCGTGGAGGCCTAGCGCAGAGGCTTCGCACAAATCCCACCAACATGGCAGTACTTGCTTTACCTGCAATCGCCCGTGTTTTTGTTTTGAGACAGACTTCTTTTGTGTAGCCCTAGCTACACTGGAACTCACTATGTAGACCAGGATGGCCTCAAACTCACAGATCCACCTCCCTCTGCTGGGGTTAAAGGCGCATGCTTTGCCTGTTTTTTTTTAAACATACCAGAAGAGGGCACTGGGTCTCTTGGGTGTGCAGCCAGCCAGCTGTGAGCTGTGAGGACTTGGGGGTTCTCTGGAAGAGCAGCCAGTGTGCTCTTAACCACAAAGCCACTTCTGGCCCAGAAGTTTTTCTTTCTTTTTTCTTTTTTTAAGATTTATTTATTATATGTAAGTACACTGTAACTGTCTTCAGATGCACCAGAATAGGGCATCAGATCCCATTAAGGATGGCTGTGAGCCACCAAGTGGTTGCTGGGATTTGAACTCAGGACCTCTGGAAAGAGCAGTCAGTGCTCTTAACCGCTGAGCCATCTCTCCAGCCCTCTTTTTCTTTTTCTTTTTTTAAAGGGCTTAATTATCACTTATCTTGGGGTTAGCACAAGGTGGCCTCAAACTTGCTATGTAGCTAAGGAAGACCTTGAACTCCTGATGCCCCTTCACCTCCCAAGGCTGACATTCCTGAGATGTACCAACACAACTGGTCTTGAACTCTCGGGGATCCTCCTGCCTCAAAGCGCTGGATTACAGTGTGAACTATCACACCTGGTGAAAGCAGACCCCCCCCCCCTTTGAAGAAAAGGTCTCAGTGCAGTTCTAACTCTCCTAGAACTTATTTCCAACAAGCTGGCCTAGAACTCGGAGGTCCACCCACCTTGCCTCCTGAGTGCTGGGATTAAGGGCTTGTGTTACCATGCTCACCATGCAGACCTAGCTTGTTTTAACTTCAGCACATGCATCCTGTAGGGTTGGGTGGTAAGTGCGTGCTGTGCGGGCAGGAGCTGTGTGATATGCGCTTAGGAGGAGGGAGCCAACACTGACTCTCAGGCAGCTGCAGGAGAACACACCAGCCATTTCTATGAAACGTTTATTTCCTTTGAAACCTCCTGAAACATGCCAAAAATCTCAAGATGGGGATGGGAAGAGGGGGAGGAAAAGACAATAAAGAATGATTAAAACAAAAATCCAAATGGAATAAATCAACATGGGGAAAAAAAAGCCTGCTATCTCCAGTCATTACACAGAGTATCAACCTCAAATTAAATAATTTTTTTGCAGGAATTCTTACAAAAATAATAGAACAAAACCAAAAATTATAATTTACAATTGTCAATGTACATGATTAGGTCCCCCAAATGATTTGAATGATCTGAAGATACGAGAAGACACATTAAAGAAAGAAACGAAGGGAGGGAGTTGGAGGGGAAGGGGGGAGGCTCCAGGTTGGGTGCTGAGGGGAGAGGAAGGGGAGGGGCTGGAGAACCCTTTAGAAAGGTGATCAGGAGCCGGACATCACAGTAGCTGGCCAGGGTTCAGGACACTGGGTGGTCTGGTCTGCCACCTTCATTCCATGGTGAGTGCAGGGCATGGCATGGCTCCCTCACAACCAGGGGGCTCCCCGGGGTCAGAGGCAGGTCACAGGGAGCTCTAGGTACCCTTGCCTCAAGCCCTGCCCTTCAGCCTGGCCCATAGGGAGCAGAGTGCCTGCTGTGTGTGGTCGTGTTGGGTCCTGGCCTGAGGGCTGGGCCATCTAGTTATGGCTCTGGGTCCAATCTACGCTGCCAACTGTGCCGCCTGCTGCCCCCACGTCCCCCTGAGTCCTCACAGCGACCTCCAGCCCACAGGGTTTGGGGAATCCACAGACTGTGGCCATTCAAACGTGTTCCGGCACAACTCTACATGAAAAAATAAATATATATATATATATATTCTTTTCTGTTTGTTTTTAAAGAAGGAAAAAAAGGGGGAGGGGGATTTGTGTTTCCTGGGTGACCAGCGTGGATCCACACTGAGCTGCCCCTTATTGCCTTTGGAGAATCTCTGGGGGCTCGGGGCTGCACTGTGAGTGCTCCCCGGGGAGCACAGTGAGCATGTCTGGAGGCCACTGGGGGATGGAGTGTGGCCAGGGAGACTTGTAAAAGAAAAGACAACCATACAGGGGGTGAAGGCTCTGCCTCAGCCCTGTCCCCAGGCTCCTCAAAGCCGCTGGCATAGGAGGCAATGGCCTAGTTGTCCTACAGGAGGATTTCATGGCTGGCCAGATCAGTAGCTCCAAGGCAGAGGGGCCTGCAGCTGCTTGGAGAGAAGCTGATAAAAAAGATCATATAAACAGTCCTAGCTGTACAAAAGGAGTGGATCTGGGTGCTAGCAGGTCCTGTCCATTCTGGGGCCCCAGGAAAATAATTTAAACTCTATGAAAAGTGCTCCTGGCTGCTGTGTGAAAGGGGGACTCGGAGGGTGATGTCCATGCTACCTGGAGCCAGTACACTGGGGATAGAGGAGCCCTGGAGTGTCAGGGAGTGAGGGAAGAAAGGGCTCACTTCGTTCCATAGTTCTCATGCAGGGGCTCCTGGGCCCCTCCCACCGACACAGCTCCAGGCAGCTGGGTCCTAGGAATGGGCTTCTGCGGCCTGCAGGGCAGCAGGGAGAGGGGCCGAGACTAGTGCCTGGCGTCCCCTGAGTCCCTAAAGGAAGGTTGCAGGGCAGCGGGCTGTGGCTGGATGACCTGCCTGCCACCCAGGGCGGTCCGGGGTGACCAAGGGGCACTCAGAGCTCCTTCTTCTCCCTGCTGAAGAGCTCCGCGAACTTGCGAAGCTGTTCGCTGGCGGCCTGCGACTCCTCCTGCAGTCGCTGGTTGTTCTGCCGCAGGCTGGCCACCTCCGACTGCAGCACCACCTTGTCCTGCTTCTCCTGGGAGGGAGGGCAAAGGGCTGGGTTAGTAAGGTACACAGAACGGAAGCAGACCATGGCCACTGGATCCTGAGAGGCCTGCCTGCAAAGGGTTCAAATCACAGCTCTGCTTCTCTAGATGAACCACCCAAGGCAAGTTACCTCAGGCTCTGGCCTCAACTCTGACAGGTGGTTTGGAAAGCCTGCAGGTCAATTTATTCTCTATTCTTTTTTTTTTTTTTCAAGATAAGGTCTTAGTATGTAGCTCAGGCTGACCTCAGCCTCCCCAGGGCTAGGATCCCAGGTGTGCACCCCACCACTGACAGGCTGAAGTAGCCCTGTGATAGCCATACGCATTGTTCCCACCCCACCCCACCCCACCCTTCGGGATGGCTGTCCTCTTCACTTTCCTGGAAGAAAACAGCCAAGCCCTACCCCAGCAGCAGGGCGGCCTGAGCAGCCTCTGCTCTCCTGAGGTCACGCGCCATCCTAGCGCAGGGAATGCCAAGGCATTAAATATTGGGGTGGGATCTGAACTTGGGTCCTGCTTTGTATCCCCTCAAATATATAAGCAAGTAAAGCTCCCCCAGTCTTGCTTCTCCTCATCCCCCTCTACCCTGAGATGGGGGCATGGGCACCACAGACACATGGCGCTTAGTACATGCCCTTCCACAAGGGACCGTCTTTTTATTTGTTCATTTTTTTGGTCTTTTTGAGGCAGGGCTTCTGTGTATCCTGGGCTGTCCAGGCTGGCCTCAAACTCACAGAGGTCTGCCTGCCTCTGCCGACCAGCAATGAACGGGGAGGCTGAGGCAGAAAGATTAAGGCCTGGACTATTTCTCACTAAGTTAATATTACATGGTAGTCACTAGATCTGTCTACTAGTCATTTACCCATTTTAACTTATTTCCTTATTTATGCGTGCGTTGTGTGTGTGTGTGCGTGTGTGCAGAGGGCTCCAGGTGTCCTCTGTCACTCTTCACCTATTTCTTTGTCCCTCCCTTCACCTGTGCTTATGTTCTCTTGGACAGGCTGGGAGCCAGCAAGCCTCTGTAAGCCTCCTGTCTCTGCCCTGCTTAGAGCTGGGGTTCCAGGCACGTGAGGCACTATGAGGCTTGACTGCAGAGTCCCATGGGCATGGCTGTCCTATAATCTATACTGCCATTACCCCCTTGATGGTCAACATCTGCCTCCCATTTTTATTTGTAATTATTTATAATTACTTAAAGGCCTACCCTCATGCATCTCAGTAAGATTCAGTATGCAGCTGAGGATGGCACTGGTCTCTGGTTCTTTTTCCTCCATGACCTGAGAGCTGGGATTACATCAGGGCCAGCTCAGGCAGTACGAGGAAACCCAGAGCGTTGTGCACGCTGGACAAGCACTCTACTAACTGACCTGCATGCCAATTTCCTGTACCCCGGTGATTGTATTCCAGAGCAGAGGGGCGGGGGTGGGGTGGGGTGAGGTGGGGAATAGTGCTGCCCAGTGCAGGGGAGAGGGGTAGGCAGGAGGCACGCTGTGGGCCTCACCTTCTGCAGGTCCGTGTGCAGCTGCTTCAGCATCACCTCCAGCTGGTACACCTTGCCTGTCAGATCCAAGGGTGACTCCTCGCTGGAGAGACAAGGGATGGGGTCAGTCCTGACGCCTCACACCTCAGAGAAGTGCTCTTACTCAAAAATTGGGAGAGACTTGGGGTACAGACCCTCTGTCCTCACCTTCCTGAAAGCCCAGGGGTGTAAGGGACTGATGAGCAGCTCTGCAGGGAAGACAGAGGCAGTCTCCTCCTGCCCCTGGTCCCAGGCCGCCTGTGCATGTAGGCTGAGGAAGCACAAGGCCAGGCCACGGCTAGGTGGCAGCTGCCCTGAAATACGCATGTGCCCAGCAAGAGGGGGTATGTGTGTGATTTTAGGCACTGTGTATACTCACGGCTCAGCCTGTATGTAGTGAGCATTGCAGACTGAGCCCATAAAGTCCATGGTGGGCCAATGGACAACAGGCAAGAGTGCCATCAATGACGATGACACAGTCAGCTGGGGGGGACACTCTGGGGGAATGGCTCAAAGTTGGAAGTATGAGACCCGATGTCCTGGGCCATCTCAGGTGGCCTGCAGTGCCTGCCCACTCCTGTTTTGTGCACGTGTGGTGTGCTGCCTGCTGAGCTCAGTGATGGATCCCAGCATTTCTAGGGAAACTCACCTCATGGTGGGTGTGGCTCTTGGAGTCTGGGGGCCCCGCTCCAGGCTCAGATGGCTGTGCACGGGGCTGTGTGCAGGAGGGATCTCTGGGCTCAGGGCTGGGTCGTTTAGAGAGAAGAGTGACACAGCTCTTTGCACTGTCAGGGAGGAGCAGAAGGGGATTCAGTTTTTCTGGGTGGGCAGGTAGGCGGTCTCGGCTTCTTCCTGCCAATTCCTATTCATCTTTATCCCATTCCCTCCCACCAACCCTTCTCTGATCAGGCCTCATTCTGCTGCTCTGGCTGGACTTAACTCAGTGGCTCTCCTGTCTTAGCCCGAGCCACCGCGGTTGTTGTTTTTTTTTTTGTTTGTTTGTTTTTTTTTTTTGGCAAAGAATCACTCTGTAGCTCAGGTTAGCCTTCGAGCCCTGGCACTCCTGCCTCAGCCTTTACTGCTCTAATTGTAGGTGTGTGTACCAGCAAGCCGGGCTTCCTAAAGTCATTTGTGTTCTCCTTGTGATGTCTTTTTCTTTCTCTTCCTCACTTCCTTTCTTTTTCTTTTTCCTTTTTTTTTTTGGTTTTTCGAGACAGGGTTTCTCTGTATAGCCCTGGCTGTCCTGGAACTCACTCTGTAGACCAGGCTGGCCTCGAACTCAGAAATCCACCTGCCTCTGCCTCCCGAGTGCTGGGATTAAAGGCGTGCGCCACCACGCCCGGCCTCTTTTTCTTTTCTTGTATGAGACAGGGTTTCTCTGTATAGCTCTGGCTGTCCTAGAACTCACTCTGTAGACCAGGCTGGCCTTGAACTCAGAGACCCACCTGCCTCTGCCTGAGTGCTGGGATTAAAGGTGTGTGCCACCACCGCCCAGCTCCTTTTTTTTTTTCCTTTTAAAGTTTATTTTTATTTATATGTATGTGTTTTTGTCTATGTGGGCATATGCCACGTGTGTGTCTATGTGAGTATATGCTACTTGTGTATGGGTGACTGTGGAAACCAAAGGACAGTGTCAGATGCCTCTGGAGGCAGAGTTACATGTGCATGTAAGCTGCCCAGCGTGGATGCTAGGAACTAAATTCATGTTCTCCAGAAGAACAGCAAGTCTTCTTAATCACTAAGCCATTTCTCCAGCCCCAGGATCTGAAGATTTTAAACAGGATCTTGCTATGTAGCTCAGACAGGCCCCTGAGACTTGCAGAGTCTGTACTTTTCCTGGCTCTCTGGAGCTGAATATCCAAAATTCCTCAGAAACTCACAAGAACTAATAGGGCTCATATTATAGTATGAATATATCATATCTATTCTAGGCAGATACTCTACCACTGAGCCACGCCCCCAGCCCCTCACTGGGGGATTCTAGGCAGGGACTCTACCACTGAGCCACGCACCCTGCCCCTCACTGGGGAATTCTAGGCAGGGGCTCTACTGCTGTTCATCTTTGCAATGCTGTGGTTCATAAACACTTTAACAAGTACAACTTCTTCTATTTTTTGTTACAACTTGCAGGGCAGAGAGATTTTACAGATGAGCAACTGAGGCATGAGGGGTTAATGGCTTGTCACAAAACTCCTCACAGGCAAAGCTGGAGATCACACGTGGGCGGCAGTCTCCGGTTTCCTTGTCAACCCATTTGGTACTTCCTATGTTGGGAGCCAGCCAGTTGAGCTCCTAGTTTTTAGATCTGGTCCTGCTCCCTCTGCTTGCCCTCCCTCCCAAGTCAGAAATCCGAGTGATGCTTGGCCTGACCTTGCCCTGTGGTAGGGATGCCAGGGTAAGCCTGATGTCCTTGGGGCTGCTGCTAGATGGCAGAACATGTGGGACAAAAACACAGAAATCCTATTGTAATTAAAATCATTCTTGCTTTTCTACTCTGGTTCTTTGGATAGAGGTCAGCATGAAAAGTGCCCACCTAGTCCACACGTGCCATGTGATGAAAAGTGCCCACCTAGTCCACACATGTCATGTGATGATGGGACTCTAGGTTGGGCTGAGAGGGTGGGCGGGCATTCAGAATTACAAAAAACTTGCCATGGCTGGACCAGGTTGGGGTGGTGCCACAGCCCTGAAATTCCAGTACTGGAGAGGCTGAGGCAGGAGGACCACAAATCTGAGGCCAGGCTGGGGAATTCTGCGCTGGGCTCAGTGCATAAACCTATAATCCTAGTACTCAGAAGATGAACCTGGAAGGAGTTCAAGGCCAGCCTGAGCTATATGGTGAGTCTGAGAGTAATCTGGGCTATATGATACCTGTCTAAAACAAACAGTCAGACAGACAGACAGACAGACAGACAGACAGACAGACAGACAGGCCAACCAACACATGGTCTTATAGCTGGCAGATGGTGGTCCACACCTTTAATCCCAGCACTCAGGAAGCAGAGGCAGGTAGAATTCCAAGTTTGAGGCCAGCCTGGTCTACAGAGTGAGTTCTAGGACAGCCAGGGCTACACAGAGACAAAAAACCAAACCAAACCAAACAACCCACCTCCCCCAAACCAAACCAACCAAACCAAACCAAAAATCAAAACAAACAAACAAACAAACAAAAATCAAACACAATCAATAAACCAAACCAAAACTAAACCAACCCAATCCAACTTTCCCTGAAAACCAAAGCCAAGACAACCTAGGGTCCTGCACACGAGCGCCCTACTCCTGTGCTCTCCTGCACATGAGCGCTCCACCCCTGTGCTCTCCGCCAGCTCCCCAGTTCCCAGTCTGAGGAGGCACAGCCATGGGCTGAGGGTCTGGCAAACAGGAAGTGGTAAAGGCTTCCCCCCAGGGCAGGTGTGTGTCTTTCTTCTGTCCTGCTGGCTGAGGTCGGGATATGGTGGAATCTCGGACAGACAGGGCTACCCGGTGGGTTGTAAGGACTCTGGTCCTACTCCATTTACTGAGTTTAGAATTCTCACCTGTAGTTTGACTGCTCAACCAGGACTCAACCAGGACTTTTTTTTTTTTTTTGAGACAGGGTCTTTCTACACAGTCCTGGCTGTCCTGGAACTTGCTACATAGACCAGGCTAGCCTGTCTGGGTTTGTTCTGTTTTGTTTGTTTTTGCTTTTTTGCTTTTTTGAGATGGCTCTCATGCAGCCTTCAGTAGGGCTTACTCTGGGCCCATTTTTCACACAACCATTATTATGTAGCCCAGGCAGTTGGTGAGCGATCTCCTTCCGTGGAGATCCGTGATCAAAAGAGGTCACCTGCTTGGGCTGTGTGGTCAGCAGATGACACTGAAAGGCTTTAACTTTGTTCTCTGTGACTCTGGAACACAGGTGTGAGGTCCAGCAAAGCCACAGGCCCTCCAGTCATCTTCTGGGAACAGATAACCACTGAGGGTCTGGAGCGGCTGGGTGGAGGCTACCTACCTTCGTAGGCCTTGGCAGCATTCACCAGGCTGGACCACTCGAGACCAGCGGCCGTGTCTGGTAGCGGCATCATCCCAGGATCAAGTCGCCTCAGGGGCCGGTCCCGTCCGTCAGCCAGCGAGAGCTCCGAGGCTGAGATGGCAGCTGTGTGGGAAGGTGGAGACAGGGGGAGGCGGCTGAGCATGCAGCCAGCATGGAGGGACAGGGCACGGCGCTGGGAGCGGGGTATCCGTGTGGGGGTGGCTTTCTATATATGGGACCAGGGAGGTCCTGCTGAGGTGACCTTAAAGCAAAGCTCTGCAATGGGAGGTGGGTAGGTACCAGGGAGAGGCTGGGGAGAAAAGCGTTCTCGTGGAACAGTCCCAGAGGTTGTGGAACACTGAGGAGGACTGGGTGGCTCAGAGCAGGGGTGAGCCAGGGAAATGACAAGCCTGGTGGTCCCTCCTGAAGAGGTGTGTAGCCACCCCTGGGATGTGTGGACAGGCTATCTGGCTGTCCCCACAGAAATGCAGTACAATGATGTCCTGATAATTCCATGGCAGATCTTGTCAGGACTTATGGGCCATCAAAGAACCCTGGTATTCTGAGGTATGTCTGTGAGGCAGAAGCCTGATCTACAGAGGCTACCAGGCCTTGTACTTAAGGTGTTCCTAGTCCAAAGGGGAAGATACCCAGAGTGGATGAGGCTGTCACAGGGAGAGGGGGCAGAGTGGTCAGGCATGGTGGATGGGAGAACCCCGAGACTGTAGTCTGACAGGCTGAGGGGATGGATGCTGGGCTCGAGAGTGTGGCAGAGGTGGAGGCTCAGCTTCTTCTGGCTTCATGTTGGGTATGTCCTGTGTACCAGGCCCTACCTAGGAGCCGGCAGGGTGATCAAGGCTTAGAGTAGAGGCAGGAGACAAAGGTAAGCTTGGGTAGCATGGGGCAGCCCCAAGGGATGGCGGGGATGCTGTCAGCAGGGCAGGCTGAAGCCTGGAGCACAGCTGTGTGTGGAGTGGCCTGAGGAAGGGGTTACAGCCTCAGAAGACCAGGGCAGGGACACAGATACAAGGACGGGGTGGGGTGCCATGGGAGGACTGAACAACTGTTAGCTTTTGGAGACAAGGTTTCACTACACTAAGCTGGCCTCAAATTCACTGTGCAGCTGAGGCTGACCTTGAACTCTGGGTCTTCCTGCTTTCACTTCCTAAGTGTTAGTTAGATCACAGGTGTGCTCCCCCATACTAGGCAGGACGATTTTTTTTTTTTTTTTCAAGACAAGGTTTCTCTGTATAGCCCTGGCTGTCCTGGAACTCACTTTGTAGACCAGGCTGGCCTCGAACTCAGAAATCCACTTGTCTCTGCCTCCCGAGTGCTGGGATTATGCAGGACGATTTTTAAGCGACAGATGGCCACTTCAAGAGAGCCCAGAGTCCCCTTTATCCCATCCTCTACATGTGTGAGATAAAGGGGTGTCACATATAGAAGATGTGGGGACACCACCTCCTAACTGAAACCCTTGGCGCAGAACACATCTGGAGGGTTTTTTTTTTTTTTTTTGGTTTTTTGAGACAGGGTTTCTCTTTATAGCCCTGGCTGTCCTGGAACTTACTCTGTAGAACAGGCTGGCCTCAAACTCAGAAATCTGCCTGCTTCTGCCTCCCAAGTGCTGGGACTAAAGGCGCATGTGCCACCATGCCCAGCGGCCATACACTTCCTAACACTCTAAAGGCTGAGCAGTGCCCCTATTGAGTTCCCACCAGCACACACCAGCAGTGAGGCTACTTGCCACTCCTCCCAGGACTGTTATGGAAGGAGTGATCGCTAGGAGCGATGGCTCTGGCCTAAAATCCCAGCACTCTACACTCAGGAAGCAGAGGCCAGCAGATCTCTGTGAGTTCCAGATCAGCCAGGACTACACAAACAAAGCCCCCAAATGAAAAACAGCTCCCAGTGTGTCTGTGTGGGCTGTGCCCCCAGTAAGCTCGGGGAGGTCGTAGCCACGGCCTGTCAGGGCACGAGAAGAGCTTGTGGAGCACATCTGTGCGGCCCTGGCTGCTCTGCCAGTCATTCTTTTTTAGTTGAGATGGGTCTTGCTAGGATTCTAGGCTGGCCTCAAACTCATGCTCCTCCAACCTCCAAGTGACATGTGGCAGGACATGTGACATGTGTCAGGAGATGCTGTTCCAGTGGCCCACTTACGGGGCATGGTCAATAAATACCTGCTGGATGAAATAAAGGTGTGGATGAATCTCACCCAGGAACCCTACTAAGCATGGCGTATCTCAGAGAGTCAGGTCACTAAGCAAACATTCAGGAAATGAGCCATTTATCTGGGAGCAGGGAGGATAATAAGGCATAGTCGCTGGGAAGCTGAGGATGTCAACACCTGTCCTTGGGCGTGAGGGTGTGTGAGGGGGCTGACTGTGTCTGGTCTCAGGTGACCCAGCATTTGGCCAGTAATATTCGCTCCTTGAGATTCCCTGGAGTACCTGTGCACCCTTCCCTCCCTCATAAGGCCACATGTGACCACCAGGTGCCTCCCACCTGCAGTGTGCCCCACTTCCTAGCCCCAGGGGGACCTGCAGCCCCCAGATGCCCAGGCTCACATTTCTTCTCTGGGAAGCCATTGCCAGCGGCTGGAGTGGTACTGGGTGCCCCGCTGGGTGGGTGGGCGTGCTGGTGCTGGCGGCGGGCTGGCAGTGTGCTGGAGGGGAAGGGGCAGGTGCTGGTGAAGAGCACGTCGCTGGGCAGGCCGGGCTCCAGGCTGGCAGGGCTGGCAAAGCTGGGTTCCCGGCGCCCGCTACACAGGCTCTCATCTGACAGTGTCCGCTGCAGGCTCTTCTGGGGGGACTGCTGCCAAGACAGGGTAGGACAAGGGACTGGGCACGCTGGGCTGTGGTCCTGGGCCCCAGGGGCTTTTTGGCAAGTTCTTGTCCATCCTGCATCCATGTCTGTACTCTTACTGGTCAGAGCTTCCCCAAGGGCTCCCAACCCCTGGCCTGTGCCTGTGGCTTCTGAGCCTATCCTCCAACAGGAAGCTTATGTAAGCACTTCATCACTGAATTCCTACATGCCTTTTCTTTTCAGTTATGGTCTCAGGTAACCATGTAACCCAGGCTGGCCTAGATCATGAGATCCTCCTGTTTTAGTCTCCTGCAGGTTATAGGTGTGTGCCACAATACCCAGTGAAGGGCTGTCTTGGTTCCCACAGACTGCCGGCCTGACGATGAGGAACAGGCAATGGAGGGACCCTAGTGCCTGCCGCTTTGGCCTCACTGTCTTTGGGGAATGAGAACCTAGGTTGTTTCTGGGAGCTCTTTCTGCTTGTGGCTGTGATCTGAAGATGGGGTAGGACCATTTTCTTTCTGGGCTCTGGGAGAAAGACATGAGACCCACGGTCACCAGGGCCTTCCCCAGCTGGCTTGTCCTGGCTCTGTCCCTAATTAATGAGAGACCCCTCCTTGCACCCCGCCTCCCAACAGGGCTGGCAGACACCAAAGGCTGGAGGCACGGCAGAGAGCATCACCCCCTCCCAACTTGCCCTGGGCTGCCAGCCACACGCACCCCCGTGTCCCGATCCTGCTCCGGCCCCAGGTTGTCCATGATGATGAGCTTCTTTAGGTCGTCCTCAATGGTTGACTTGTAGTTCTTCCGCGGGGACCGGAGGTCTCGCAGAGATGCCCTCAACCGTGGCTGACCAAAGACGTTTTTTGCGTTGGTGTCCACCTGCCTGTCATGAGAACACTGGAGTCAGAGGGCTGTGAGCTGCTTCTCAGGGCCACCACCAGATGACCGGGCCTCATCTACATCACCTCACTCTCTGTGCTCACTGTGCTGAGAACCTGCTCTGACTGGGCCGCACGAGAGCGGTGGTACAGCGGGCAGGACTAGAGAGCCACCTGCAGGAGGGACTGACTGTAGGCGAGTGAGCAGAGTCGGGCCCATGTGTGGGGCAGAGACTTGTTTTGAAGCAACTAAGGTTAGGTAGAGGACTGGAAATTGGAAGTCTTCTTCTGAGGGGTGAAATCGAGGGGGAGGGGGAGACAAGGGAGGAATCCGCCCAGAAGAACATTCCAGAAGAGTGAGTGTTGAGGCTACAAGGTGGTGACGCCAGTGAGGAGCCAGGGACAGAGTGTGAGACTGCAGTGTTAAGAGCCACTCTGCAGATCTGTGACGGCTTCCAAGGGACCCTGGGGTTGAGGTGACGGCTGGCCGGTCTTAGGTCCTGATGTGTGTGTAAAGAGGATGGGTGGGCGGCAGGGCTCATGAGAGCTGGGTGGGGGGGTGGGAGGGGGAGGTGAGTAGGTCCCTGACAAAAATGATGGGGTACCCCAGAAGTCACTACACCTTCTTTAGGAACTCTGGTGTTTCCTGTCCTGTCACATGGGATAACACTCCCCACATACCACAGGGGCCTGAGGCCAAACTGCTGCTACCCTAGGCCTCTGATCCCGAGGGTGGTGGGAAGCAGGGGGTCACTGTCTTCCTCTCTATGCCATGCTGACCCACAGCTCTGTCTCCGTAGCTTTCCAGAACTACCGCTGGGGGTCACTAGGCCACAGTGGACTGGGGTCGGAAAGGGATCCCAGGAAAGGACAGGCCTGACATCTCAGTCACTGCCCTGCTTGCTTCTGCTTGCTTCTGCCGTGGGCTCTCAGACAAGTCCCCTTATGTCTGTGGTAGTCTGAATGAGAATGGTCCCCAGAGGCTCATACTAGGTCCTCAGCTGAGGAACTATTTGGAAAAGATTAGGAACTGTGTCACTGGGGATAGGTTTGGAGGTTTCAAAGGATTCTCCATTCCCAGTGTCTTTCCGACTTGTGGTTGTGTCTCAAGATGTAAGCTCTCAGCACTGCACCAGCACCAAGCCCACCTATCTGCTGTCACGCTTTCCACCACTGTGTTCATTGACTTTGACCCTCTGAAACTGTAGGCCCCAAATAAATACTTTCTTTATAAGTTGCCTTGGTCACAGTCTCTTCACACAAACACATGTTCACACATAGAAACACACATATACATGAACATACACATGCATGCACACATACAGACACAGACACACAGACACACACAGACACACACACAGACACACACCCCCAACCAAGCAAACAAAAGTCAAGAAAGCCACTCCTATAAACATATAAACATAGGATTTTTTTTTTTCCTCCTTTTTGAGACAGGGTCTCTCTCTGTAGCCCTGGATATTCTGGAACTTTCTGTATAGCCTTGCTGGCCTTGAACATGTAAAGACCCAGTTTCCTCTGTCTCCAGAGTACTTAAAATTAGGTATGGTGGTGATTAAAAGCACACACCACCATACCTAATTTATTTTAAATTTAAAATTTTAATTTTATGCGTATATATGTTTTACCTACATGTATTTCTATGCACTGTACTTGTGTGCCTGGTACCTATAAAAGCTGGAATTGTCGGCCCTCTGGAAAAGAAGCCAGTGCTCTTAACCACTGAGCCATCTCCGCAGCCCTTATCCTAATTAGTTAATTTCTCTGTGAATATGGGATCAAGCCCAGGGCCCTTGCGCGGTAGGCATGTACTTCACTACCAACACCACGCCTCAGTTGGCTCCCCCCCCCCCCCCCCCCCCC